>CM077196.1:1214066-1714066 GCA_039654625.1 Rhinogobio ventralis
GTTCTATGACATCGCGAATCGACTGTGTGTGCAGAACAAGCGTTTAAATGGATTAAAGTAATGTTCTATGACATCGCGAATCTACTGTGCTTGCAGAACAATCATTTAAATGGTTAAAATAATGTTCTATGACATCGCGAATAGACTGTGTGTGCAGAACAAGCGTTTAAATTGTTAAAATAATGTTCTATGACATCGCGAATCTACTGTGTGTGCAGAACAAGCGTTTAAATGGTTAAAATAATGTTCTATGACATCGCGAATCTACTGTGTGTGCAGAACAAGCGTTTAAATGGTTTAAAATAATGTTCTATGACATCGCGAATCTACTGTGTGTGCAGAACAAGCGTTTAAATGGTTAAAATTATGTTCTATGACATCGCGAATCGACTGTGTGTGCAGAACAAGCGTTTAAATGGTTAAAATTATGTTCTATGAAATCGCGAATCTACTGTGTGTGCAGAACAAGCATTTAAATGGTTAAAATAATGTTCTATGACATCGCGAATCGACTGTGTGTGCAGAACAAGCGTTTAAATGGTTTAAAATAATGTTCTATGACATCGCGAATCGACTGTGTGTGCAGAACAAGCGTTTAAATGGTTAAAATTATGTTCTATGACATCGCGAATCTACTGTGTGTGCAGAACAAACATTTAAATGGATTAAAATAATGTTCTGTGAGATCGCGCATGGACTGTGTGTGCAGAACAAACATTTAAATGGTTTAAAATAATGTTCTATGACATCGCGAATCGACTGTGTGTGCAGAACAAACATTTAAATGGTTTAAAATAATGTTCTATGACATCGCGAATCGACTGTGTGTGCAGAACAAGCGTTTAAATGGTTAAAATTATGTTCTATGACATCGCGAATCTACTGTGTGTGCAGAACAAGCGTTTAAATGGTTTAAAATAATGTTCTATGACATCGCGAATCTACTGTGTGTGCAGAACAAGCATTTAAATGGTTAAAATAATGTTCTATGACATCGCGAATCGACTGTGTGTGCAGAACAAGCGTTTAAATGGTTTAAAATAATGTTCTGTGAGATCGCGCATGGACTGTGTGTGCAGAACAAGCATTTAAATGGTTAAAATAATGTTCTATGACATCGCGAATCGACTGTGTGTGCAGAACAAACATTTAAATGGTTTAAAATAATGTTCTATGACATCGCGAATCGACTGTGTGAAGAACAAGCATTTAAATGGTTTAAAATAATGTTCTATGACATCGCGAATCTACTGTGCGTGCAGAACAAGCATTTAAATGGTTTAAAATAATGTTCTATGACATCGCGAATCGACTGTGTGTGCAGAACAAGCATTTAAATGGTTTAAAATAATGTTCTGTGAGATCGCGCATGGACTGTGTGTGCAGAACAAACATTTAAATGGTTTAAAATAATGTTCTATGACATCGCGAATCGACTGTGTGTGCAGAACAAACATTTAAATGGTTTAAAATAATGTTCTATGACATCGCGAATCGACTGTGTGAAGAACAAGCATTTAAATGGTTTAAAATAATGTTCTATGACATCGCGAATCTACTGTGCGTGCAGAACAAGCATTTAAATGGTTTAAAATAATGTTCTATGACATCGCGAATCTACTGTGCGTGCAGAACAAGCATTTCAATGGTTAAAATAATGTTCTATGACATCGCGAATCTACTGTGTGTGCAGAACAAGCGTTTAAATGGTTTAAAATAATGTTCTATGACATCGCGAATCTACTGTGTGTGCAGAACAAGCATTTAAATGGTTAAAATAATGTTCTATGACATCGCGAATCTACTGTGTGTGCAGAACAAGCGTTTAAATGTTTAAAATAATGTTCTATGAGATCGCGAATCGACTGTGTGTGCAGAACAAGCGTTTAAATGGTTTAAAATAATGTTCTATGACATCGCGAATCGACTGTGTGTGCAGAACAAGCATTTAAATGGTTAAAATAATGTTCTATGACATCGCGAATCGACTGTGTGTGCAGAACAAGCGTTTAAATGGTTTAAAATAATGTTCTATGACATCGCGAATCTACTGTGCGTGCAGAACAAGCATTTAAATGGTTTAAAATAATGTTCTATGACATCGCGAATCTACTGTGCGTGCAGAACAAGCATTTAAATGGTTAAAATAATGTTCTATGACATCGCGAATCTACTGTGTGTGCAGAACAAGCGTTTAAATGGTTTAAAATAATGTTCTATGACATCGCGAATCTACTGTGTGTGCAGAACAAGCATTTAAATGGTTAAAATAATGTTCTATGACATCGCGAATCGACTGTGTGTGCAGAACAAGCGTTTAAATGGTTTAAAATAATGTTCTGTGAGATCGCGCATGGACTGTGTGTGCAGAACAAGCATTTAAATGGTTAAAATAATGTTCTATGACATCGCGAATCGACTGTGTGTGCAGAACAAACATTTAAATGGTTTAAAATAATGTTCTATGACATCGCGAATCGACTGTGTGAAGAACAAGCATTTAAATGGTTTAAAATAATGTTCTATGACATCGCGAATCTACTGTGCGTGCAGAACAAGCATTTAAATGGTTTAAAATAATGTTCTATGACATCGCGAATCGACTGTGTGTGCAGAACAAGCATTTAAATGGTTTAAAATAATGTTCTGTGAGATCGCGCATGGACTGTGTGTGCAGAACAAACATTTAAATGGTTTAAAATAATGTTCTATGACATCGCGAATCGACTGTGTGTGCAGAACAAACATTTAAATGGTTTAAAATAATGTTCTATGACATCGCGAATCGACTGTGTGAAGAACAAGCATTTAAATGGTTTAAAATAATGTTCTATGACATCGCGAATCTACTGTGCGTGCAGAACAAGCATTTAAATGGTTTAAAATAATGTTCTATGACATCGCGAATCTACTGTGCGTGCAGAACAAGCATTTAAATGGTTAAAATAATGTTCTATGACATCGCGAATCTACTGTGTGTGCAGAACAAGCGTTTAAATGGTTTAAAATAATGTTCTATGACATCGCGAATCTACTGTGTGTGCAGAACAAGCATTTAAATGGTTAAAATAATGTTCTATGACATCGCGAATCTACTGTGTGTGCAGAACAAGCGTTTAAATGGTTTAAAATAATGTTCTATGACATCGCGAATCTACTGTGTGTGCAGAACAAGCATTTAAATGGTTAAAATAATGTTCTATGACATCGCGAATCTACTGTGTGTGCAGAACAAGCGTTTAAATGTTTAAAATAATGTTCTATGAGATCGCGAATCGACTGTGTGTGCAGAACAAGCGTTTAAATGGTTTAAAATAATGTTCTATGACATCGCGAATCGACTGTGTGTGCAGAACAAGCATTTAAATGGTTAAAATAATGTTCTATGACATCGCGAATCGACTGTGTGTGCAGAACAAGCGTTTAAATGGATTAAAATAATGTTCTATGACATCGCGAATCGACTGTGTGTGCAGAACAAGCATTTAAATGGTTAAAATAATGTTCTATGACATCGCGAATCGACTGTGTGTGCAGAACAAGCGTTTAAATGGTTTAAAATAATGTTCTATGACATCGCGAATCGACTGTGTGTGCAGAACAAACATTTAAATGGTTTAAAATAATGTTCTGTGAGATCGCGAATCTACTGTGTGTGCAGAACAAACATTTAAATGGTTTAAAATAATGTTCTATGACATCGCGAATCGACTGTGTGTGCAGAACAAACATTTAAATGGTTTAAAATAATGTTCTATGACATCGCGAATCGACTGTGTGTGCAGAACAAGCGTTTAAATGGTTAAAATTATGTTCTATGACATCGCGAATCTACTGTGTGTGCAGAACAAGCGTTTAAATGGTTTAAAATAATGTTCTATGACATCGCGAATCGACTGTGTGTGCAGAACAAGCGTTTAAATGGTTTAAAATAATGTTCTATGACATCGCGAATCGACTGTGTGTGCAGAACAAGCATTTAAATGGTTTAAAATAATGTTCTGTGAGATCGCGCATGGACTGTGTGTGCAGAACAAACATTTAAATGGTTTAAAATAATGTTCTGTGAGATCGCGCATGGACTGTGTGTGCAGAACAAACTTTTAAATGGTTTAAAATAATGTTCTATGACATCGCGAATCTACTGTGCGTGCAGAACAAGCATTTAAATGGTTAAAATAATGTTCTATGACATCGCGAATCGACTGTGTGTGCAGAACAAGCGTTTAAATGGTTAAAATAATGTTCTATGACATCGCGAATCTACTGTGTGTGCAGAACAAGCGTTTAAATGGTTTAAAATAATGTTCTATGACATCGCGAATCTACTGTGTGTGCAGAACAAGCGTTTAAATGGTTTAAAATAATGCTCTATGACATCGCGAATCGACTGTGTGTGCAAAACAAGCGTTTAAATGTTTAAAATAATGTTCTATGAGATCGCGAATCGACTGTGTGTGCAGAACAAGCGTTTAAATGGTTTAAAATAATGTTCTATGACATCGCGAATCTACTGTGTGTGCAGAACAAGCATTTAAATGGTTAAAATAATGTTCTATGACATCGCGAATCGACTGTGTGTGCAGAACAAGCGTTTAAATGGTTTAAAATAATGTTCTATGACATCGCGAATCGACTGTGTGTGCAGAACAAGCATTTAAATGGTTAAAATAATGTTCTATGACATCGCGAATCTACTGTGTGTGCAGAACAAGCGTTTAAATGGTTTAAAATAATGTTCTGTGAGATCGCGCATGGACTGTGTGTGCAGAACAAACATTTAAATGGTTTAAAATAATGTTCTATGACATCGCGAATCGACTGTGTGTGCAGAACAAACATTTAAATGGTTTAAAATAATGTTCTGTGAGATCGCGCATGGACTGTGTGTGCAGAACAAACATTTAAATGGTTTAAAATAATGTTCTATGACATCGCGAATCGACTGTGTGTGCAGAACAAACATTTAAATGGTTTAAAATAATGTTCTATGACATCGCGAATCGACTGTGTGAAGAACAAGCATTTAAATGGTTTAAAATAATGTTCTATGACATCGCGAATCTACTGTGCGTGCAGAACAAGCATTTAAATGGTTAAAATAATGTTCTATGACATCGCGAATCTACTGTGTTTGCAGAACAAGCGTTTAAATGGTTTAAAATAATGCTCTATGACATCGCGAATCGACTGTGTGTGCAAAACAAGCGTTTAAATGTTTAAAATAATGTTCTATGACATCGCGAATCGACTGTGTGTGCAGAACAAGCGTTTAAATGGATTAAAATAATGTTCTATGACATCGCGAATCGACTGTGTGTGCAGAACAAGCGTTTAAATGGTTAAAATAATGCTCTATGACATCGCGAATCTACTGTGTGTGCAGAACAAGCGTTTAAATGGTTTAAAATAATGCTCTATGAGATCGCGAATCGACTGTGTGTGCAGAACAAGCGTTTAAATGGATTAAAATAATGTTCTATGACATCGCGCATGGACTGTGTGTGCAAAACAAGCGTTTAAATGTTTAAAATAATGTTCTATGACATCGCGAATCGACTGTGTGTGCAGAACAAGCGTTTAAATGGATTAAAATAATGTTCTATGACATCGCGAATCTACTGTGTGTGCAGAACAAGCGTTTAAATGGTTAAAATAATGCTCTATGACATCGCGAATCTACTGTGTGTGCAGAACAAGCGTTTAAATGGATTAAAATAATGTTCTATGACATCGCGCATGGACTGTGTGTGCAAAACAAGCGTTTAAATGGTTTAAAATAATGTTCTATGACATCGCGCATGGACTGTGTGTACAGAACAAGCGTTTAAATGGTTAAAATAATGTTCTATGACATCGCGAATCGACTGTGTGTGCAGAACAAGCGTTTAAATGGATTAAAATAATGTTCTATGACATCGCGAATCTACTGTGTGTGCAGAACAAGCGTTTAAATGGTTAAAATAATGCTCTATGACATCGCGAATCTACTGTGTGTGCAGAACAAGCGTTTAAATGGTTTAAAATAATGCTCTATGAGATCGCGAATCGACTGTGTGTGCAGAACAAGCGTTTAAATGGTTTAAAATAATGTTCTATGACATCGCGAATCGACTGTGTGTGCAGAACAAGCGTTTAAATGGATTAAAATAATGTTCTATGACATCGCGAATCGACTGTGTGTGCAGAACAAGCATTTAAATGGTTAAAATAATGTTCTATGACATCGCGAATCGACTGTGTGTGCAGAACAAGCGTTTAAATGGTTTAAAATAATGTTCTATGACATCGCGAATCGACTGTGTGTGCAGAACAAGCATTTAAATGGTTTAAAATAATGTTCTGTGAGATCGCGCATGGACTGTGTGTGCAGAACAAACATTTAAATGGTTTAAAATAATGTTCTATGACATCGCGAATCGACTGTGTGTGCAGAACAAACATTTAAATGGTTTAAAATAATGTTCTATGACATCGCGAATCGACTGTGTGTGCAGAACAAGCGTTTAAATGGTTAAAATTATGTTCTATGACATCGCGAATCTACTGTGTGTGCAGAACAAGCGTTTAAATGGTTTAACATAATGTTCTATGACATCGCGAATCTACTGTGTGTGCAGAACAAGCATTTAAATGGTTAAAATAATGTTCTATGACATCGCGAATCGACTGTGTGTGCAGAACAAGCGTTTAAATGGTTTAAAATAATGTTCTATGACATCGCGAATCGACTGTGTGTGCAGAACAAGCATTTAAATGGTTTAAAATAATGTTCTGTGAGATCGCGCATGGACTGTGTGTGCAGAACAAACATTTAAATGGTTTAAAATAATGTTCTATGACATCGCGAATCGACTGTGTGTGCAGAACAAACATTTAAATGGTTTAAAATAATGTTCTATGACATCGCGAAGCGACTGTGTGTGCAGAACAAGCATTTAAATGGTTTAAAATAATGTTCTGTGAGATCGCGCATGGACTGTGTGTGCAGAACAAACATTTAAATGGTTAAAATAATGTTCTATGACATCGCGAATCTACTGTGCGTGCAGAACAAGCATTTAAATGGTTAAAATAATGTTCTATGACATCGCGAATCTACTGTGTGTGCAGAACAAGCGTTTAAATGGTTTAAAATAATGCTCTATGACATCGCGAATCGACTGTGTGTGCAGAACAAGCGTTTAAATGGATTAAAATAATGTTCTATGACATCGCGAATCGACTGTGTGTGCAGAACAAGCGTTTAAATGGTTAAAATAATGTTCTATGACATCGCGAATCTACTGTGTGTGCAGAACAAGCGTTTAAATGGTTTAAAATAATGTTCTATGACATCGCGAATCGACTGTGTGTGCAGAACAAGCGTTTAAATGGATTAAAATAATGTTCTATGACATCGCGAATCGACTGTGTGTGCAGAACAAGCGTTTAAATGGTTAAAATAATGTTCTATGACATCGCGAATCGACTGTGTGTGCAGAACAAGGGTTTAAATGGATTAAAATAATGTTCTATGACATCGCGAATCTACTGGGTGTGCAGAACAAGCATTTAAATGGTTTAAAATAATGTTCTGTGAGATCGCGAATCGACTGTGTGTGCAAAACAAGCGTTTAAATGTTTAAAATAATGTTCTATGACATCGCGAATCGACTGTGCGTGCAGAACAAGCGTTTAAATTGTTAAAATAATGTTCTATGACATCGCGAATCTACTGTGTGTGCAGAACAAGCGTTTAAATGGTTAAAATAATGTTCTGTGACATCGCGAATCGACTGTGTGTGCAGAACAAGCGTTTAAATGTTTAAAATAATGTTCTATGACATCGCGAATCTACTGTGTGTGCAGAACAAGCGTTTAAATGTTTAAAATAATGTTCTATGACATCGCGAATCGACTGTGTGTGCAGAACAAGCGTTTAAATGGTTAAAATAATGTTCTATGACATCGCGAATCGACTGTGTGTGCAGAACAAGCGTTTAAATGGTTAAAATAATGTTCTATGACATCGCGAATCTACTGTGTGTGCAGAACAAGCGTTTAAATGGTTAAAATAATGTTCTATGACATCGCGAATCTACTGTGTGTGCAGAACAAGCGTTTAAATGGATTAAAGTAATGTTCTATGACATCGCAAATCTACTGTGTGTGCAGAACAAGCGTTTAAATTGTTTAAAATAATGTTCTATGACATCGCGAATCGACTGTGTGTGCAGAACAAGCGTTTAAATGGATTAAAGTAATGTTCTATGACATCGCGAATCTACTGTGCGTGCAGAACAATCATTTAAATGGTTAAAATAATGTTCTATGACATCGCGAATAGACTGTGTGTGCAGAACAAGCGTTTAAATTGTTAAAATAATGTTCTATGACATCGCGAATCTACTGTGTGTGCAGAACAAGCGTTTAAATGGTTTAAAATAATGTTCTATGACATCGCGAATCTACTGTGTGTGCAGAACAAGCGTTTAAATGGTTAAAATAATGTTCTATGACATCGCGAATCGACTGTGTGTGCAGAACAAGCGTTTAAATGGATTAAAATAATGTTCTATGACATCGCGAATCTACTGTGTGTGCAGAACAAGCGTTTAAATGGTTAAAATAATGTTCTATGACATCGCGAATCTACTGTGTGTGCAGAACAAGCGTTTAAATGGATTAAAGTAATGTTCTATGACATCGCAAATCTACTGTGTGTGCAGAACAAGCGTTTAAATTGTTTAAAATAATGTTCTATGACATCGCGAATCGACTGTGTGTGCAGAACAAGCGTTTAAATGGATTAAAGTAATGTTCTATGACATCGCGAATCTACTGTGCGTGCAGAACAATCATTTAAATGGTTAAAATAATGTTCTATGACATCGCGAATAGACTGTGTGTGCAGAACAAGCGTTTAAATTGTTAAAATAATGTTCTATGACATCGCGAATCTACTGTGTGTGCAGAACAAGCGTTTAAATGGTTTAAAATAATGTTCTATGACATCGCGAATCTACTGTGTGTGCAGAACAAGCGTTTAAATGGTTAAAATAATGTTCTATGACATCGCGAATCGACTGTGTGTGCAGAACAAGCGTTTAAATGGATTAAAGTAATGTTCTATGACATCGCGAATCTACTGTGTGTGCAGAACAAGCGTTTAAATTGTTAAAATAATGTTCTATGACATCGCGAATCGACTGTGTGTGCAGAACAAGCATTTAAATGGTTAAAATAATGTTCTATGACATCGCGAATCGACTGTGCGTGCAGAAGAAGCGTTTAAATTGTTAAAATAATGTTCTATGACATCGCGAATCGACTGTGCGTGCAGAACAAGCATTTAAATGGTTAAAATAATGTTCTATGACATCGCGAATCGACTGTGTGTGCAGAACAAGCGTTTAAATGGATTAAAATAATGTTCTATGACATCGCGAATCGACTGTGTGTGCAGAACAAGCGTTTAAATGGTTAAAATAATGTTCTGTGACATCGCGAATCGACTGTGTGTGCAGAACAAGCGTTTAAATGGATTAAAATAATGTTCTATGACATCGCGAATCTACTGTGTGTGCAGAACAAGCGTTTAAATGTTTAAAAGAATGTTCTATGAGATCGCGAATCGACTGTGTGTGCAGAACAAACATTTAAATGGTTAAAATAATGTTCTGTGACATCGCGAATCGACTGTGTGTGCAGAACAAGCGTTTAAATGGTTTAAAATAATGTTCTATGACATCGCGAATCTATTGTGCGTGCAGAACAAGCATTTAAATGGTTAAAATAATGTTCTATGACATCGCGAATCGACTGTGTGTGCAGAACAAGCGTTTAAATTATTAAAATAATGTTCTATGACATCGCGAATCTACTGTGTGTGCAGAACAAGCGTTTAAATGGTTAAAATAATGTTCTATGACATCGCGAATCTACTGTGTGTGCAGAACAAGCGTTTAAATGGTTTAAAATAATGTTCTATGACATCGCGAATCTACTGTGTGTGCAGAACAAGCGTTTAAATGGATTAAAGTAATGTTCTATGACATCGCGAATCTACTGTGTGTGCAGAACAAGCGTGAAAATTGTTAAAATAATGTTCTATGACATCGCGAATCGACTGTGTGTGCAGAACAAGCGTTTAAATGGATTAAAGTAATGTTCTATGACATCGCGAATCTACTGTGCGTGCAGAACAAGCATTTAAATGGTTAAAATAATGTTCTATGACATCGCGAATCGACTGTGTGTGCAGAACAAGCGTTTAAATTGTTAAAATAATGTTCTATGACATCGCGAATCTACTGTGTGTGCAGAACAAGCGTTTAAATGGTTAAAATAATGTTCTGTGACATCGCGATTCGACTGTGTGTGCAGAACAAGCGTTTAAATTGTTAAAATAATGTTCTATGACATCGCGAATCGACTGTGTGTGCAGAACAAGCGTTTAAATTGTTAAAATAATGTTCTATGACATCGCGAATCGACTGTGTGTGCAGAACAAGCATTTAAATGTTTAAAATAATGTTCTATGACATCGCGAATCTACTGTGTGTGCAGAACAAGCGTTTAAATGGATTAAAGTAATGTTCAATGACATCGCGAATCTACTGTGTGTGCAGAACAAGCGTTTAAATTGTTAAAATAATGTTCTATGACATCGCGAATCGACTGTGTGTGCAGAACAAGCGTTTAAATGGATTAAAGTAATGTTCTATGACATCGCGAATCTACTGTGCGTGCAGAACAAGCATTTAAATGGTTAAAATAATGTTCTATGACATCGCGAATCGACTGTGTGTGCAGAACAAGCGTTTAAATGGATTAAAATAATGTTCTATGACATCGCGAATCTACTGTGTGTGCAGAACAAGCGTTTAAATGGTTTAAAATAATGTTCTATGACATCGCGAATCTACTGTGTGTGCAGAACAAGCGTTTAAATGGTTTAAAATAATGTTCTATGACATCGCGAATCTACTGTGTGTGCAGAACAAGCGTTTAAATGGTTTAAAATAATGTTCTATGACATCGCGAATCTACTGTGTGTGCAGAACAAGTGTTTAAATGGTTTAAAATAATGTTCTATGACATCGCGAATCTACTGTGTGTGCAGAACAAGCGTTTAAATGGTTTAAAATAATGTTCTATGACATCGCGAATCGACTGTGTGTGCAGAACAAGCGTTTAAATGGATTAAAATAATGTTCTATGACATCGCGAATCTACTGTGTGTGCAGAACAAGCGTTTAAATGGTTTAAAATAATGTTCTATGACATCGCGAATCGACTGTGTGTGCAGAACAAGCGTTTAAATGGTTTAAAATAATGTTCTATGACATCGCGAATCTACTGTGCGTGCAGAACAAGCATTTAAATGGTTAAAATAATGTTCTATGACATCGCGAATCGACTGTGTGTGCAGAACAAGCGTTTAAATGGTTAAAATAATGTTCTATGACATCGCGAATCGACTGTGTGTGCAGAACAAGCGTTTAAATGGTTTAAAATAATGTTCTATGACATCGCGAATCGACTGTGTGTGCAGAACAAGCATTTAAATGGTTAAAATAATGTTCTATGACATCGCGAATCTACTGTGTGTGCAGAACAAGCGTTTAAATGGTTAAAATAATGTTCTATGACATCGCGAATCTACTGTGTGTGCAGAACAAGCGTTTAAATGGTTAAAATAATGTTCTATGACATCGCGAATCTACTGTGTGTGCAGAACAAGCGTTTAAATGGATTAAAGTAATGTTCTATGACATCGCGAATCTACTGTGTGTGCAGAACAAGCGTTTAAATTGTTAAAATAATGTTCTATGACATCGCGAATCGACTGTGTGTGCAGAACAAGCGTTTAAATGGATTAAAGTAATGTTCTATGACATCGCGAATCTACTGTGCGTGCAGAACAATTATTTAAATGGTTAAAATAATGTTCTATGACATCGCGAATCGACTGTGTGTGCAGAACAAGCGTTTAAATGGTTTAAAATAATGTTCTATGAGATCGCGAATCGACTGTGTGTGCAGAACAAACATTTAAATGGTTAAAATAATGTTCTGTGACATCGCGAATCGACTGTGTGTGCAGAACAAGCGTTTAAATGGATTAAAATAATGTTCTATGACATCGCGAATCTACTGTGTGTGCAGAACAAGCGTTTAAATGGTTTAAAATAATGTTCTATGACATCGCGAATCGACTGTGTGTGCAGAACAAGCGTTTAAATGGTTTAAAATAATGTTCTGTGACATCGCGAATCGACTGTGTGTGCAGAACAAGCGTTTAAATGGATTAAAATAATGTTCTATGACATCGCGAATCTACTGTGTGTGCAGAACAAGCGTTTAAATGGTTTAAAATAATGTTCTATGACATCGCGAATCTACTGTGTGTGCAGAACAAGCGTTTAAATGGTTTAAAATAATGTTCTATGACATCGCGAATCTACTGTGTGTGCAGAACAAGCGTTTAAATGATTAAAATAATGTTCTATGACATCGCGAATCGACTGTGTGTGCAGAACAAGCGTTTAAATGGTTTAAAATAATGTTCTATGACATCGCGAATCTACTGTGCGTGCAGAACAAGCATTTAAATGGTTAAAATAATGTTCTATGACATCGCGAATCGACTGTGTGTGCAGAACAAGCGTTTAAATTGTTAAAATAATGTTCTATGACATCGCGAATCGACTGTGTGTGCAGAACAAGCATTTAAATGTTTAAAATAATGTTCTATGACATCGCGAATCTACTGTGTGTGCAGAACAAGCGTTTAAATTGATTAAAGTAATGTTCTATGACATCGCGAATCTACTGTGTGTGCAGAACAAGTGTTTAAATGGTTAAAATAATGTTCTATGACATCGCGAATCTACTGTGTGTGCAGAACAAGCGTTTAAATGGATTAAAATAATGTTCTATGACATCGCGAATCTACTGTGTGTGCAGAACAAGCGTTTAAATGGTTTAAAATAATGTTCTATGACATCGCGAATCTACTGTGTGTGCAAAACAAGCATTTAAATGGTTAAAATAATGTTCTATGACATCGCGAATCGACTGTGTGTGCAGAACAAGCGTTTAAATGGATTAAAGTAATGTTCTATGACATCGCGAATCTACTGTGTGTGCAGAACAAGCGTTTAAATGGTTAAAATAATGTTCTATGACATCGCGAATCTACTGTGTGTGCAGAACAAGCGTTTAAATGGATTAAAGTAATGTTCTATGACATCGCGAATCTACTGTGTGTGCAGAACAAGCGTTTAAATTGTTAAAATAATGTTCTATGACATCGCGAATCGACTGTGTGTGCAGAACAAGCATTTAAATGGTTAAAATAATGTTCTATGACATCGCGAATCGACTGTGTGTGCAGAACAAGCGTTTAAATGGTTTAAAATAATGTTCTATGACATCGCGAATCGACTGTGTGTGCAGAACAAGCATTTAAATGGTTAAAATAATGTTCTATGACATCGCGAATCTACTGTGTGTGCAGAACAAGCGTTTAAATGGTTAAAATAATGTTCTATGACATCGCGAATCTACTGTGTGTGCAGAACAAGCGTTTAAATGGTTAAAATAATGTTCTATGACATCGCGAATCTACTGTGTGTGCAGAACAAGCGTTTAAATGGATTAAAGTAATGTTCTATGACATCGCGAATCTACTGTGTGTGCAGAACAAGCGTTTAAATTGTTAAAATAATGTTCTATGACATCGCGAATCGACTGTGTGTGCAGAACAAGCGTTTAAATGGATTAAAGTAATGTTCTATGACATCGCGAATCTACTGTGCGTGCAGAACAATCATTTAAATGGTTAAAATAATGTTCTATGACATCGCGAATCGACTGTGTGTGCAGAACAAGCGTTTAAATGGTTTAAAATAATGTTCTATGAGATCGCGAATCGACTGTGTGTGCAGAACAAACATTTAAATGGTTAAAATAATGTTCTGTGACATCGCGAATTGACTGTGTGTGCAGAACAAGCGTTTAAATGGATTAAAATAATGTTCTATGACATCGCGAATCTACTGTGTGTGCAGAACAAGCGTTTAAATGGTTAAAATAATGTTCTATGACATCGCGAATCTACTGTGTGTGCAGAACAAGCGTTTAAATGGATTAAAGTAATGTTCTATGACATCGCGAATCTACTGTGTGTGCAGAACAAGCGTTTAAATTGTTAAAATAATGTTCTATGACATCGCGAATCGACTGTGTGTGCAGAACAAGCATTTAAATGGTTAAAATAATGTTCTATGACATCGCGAATCGACTGTGTGTGCAGAACAAGCGTTTAAATGGTTTAAAATAATGTTCTATGACATCGCGAATCGACTGTGTGTGCAGAACAAGCATTTAAATGGTTAAAATAATGTTCTATGACATCGCGAATCTACTGTGTGTGCAGAACAAGCGTTTAAATGGTTAAAATAATGTTCTATGACATCGCGAATCTACTGTGTGTGCAGAACAAGCGTTTAAATGGTTAAAATAATGTTCTATGACATCGCGAATCTACTGTGTGTGCAGAACAAGCGTTTAAATGGATTAAAGTAATGTTCTATGACATCGCGAATCTACTGTGTGTGCAGAACAAGCGTTTAAATTGTTAAAATAATGTTCTATGACATCGCGAATCGACTGTGTGTGCAGAACAAGCGTTTAAATGGATTAAAGTAATGTTCTATGACATCGCGAATCTACTGTGCGTGCAGAACAATCATTTAAATGGTTAAAATAATGTTCTATGACATCGCGAATCGACTGTGTGTGCAGAACAAGCGTTTAAATGGTTTAAAATAATGTTCTATGAGATCGCGAATCGACTGTGTGTGCAGAACAAACATTTAAATGGTTAAAATAATGTTCTGTGACATCGCGAATTGACTGTGTGTGCAGAACAAGCGTTTAAATGGATTAAAATAATGTTCTATGACATCGCGAATCTACTGTGTGTGCAGAACAAGCGTTTAAATGGTTTAAAATAATGTTCTATGACATCGCGAATCGACTGTGTGTGCAGAACAAGCGTTTAAATGGTTAAAATAATGTTCTATGACATCGCGAATCGACTGTGTGTGCAGAACAAGCTTTAAATGGATTAAAATAATGTTCTATGACATCGCGAATCTACTGTGTGTGCAGAACAAGCATTTAAATGGTTTAAAATAATGTTCTGTGAGATCGCGAATCTACTGTGTGTGCAGAACAAGCATTTAAATGGTTTAAAATAATGTTCTCTGAGATCGCGCATCGACTGTGTGTGCAGAACAAGCGTTTAAATGGTTAAAATAATGTTCTATGACATCGCGAATCGACTGTGTGTGCAGAACAAGCGTTTAAATGTTTAAAATAATGTTCTATGACATCGCGAATCGACTGAGTGTAGAACAAGCATTTAAATGGATTAAAGTAATGTTCTATGACATCGCGAATCTACTGTGTGTGCAGAACAAGCGTTTAAATGGTTAAAATAATGTTCTATGACATCGCGAATCGACTGTGTGTGCAGAACAAGCGTTTAAATGGATTAAAGTAATGTTCTATGACATCGCGAATCTACTGTGTGTGCAGAACAAGCGTTTAAATGGTTTAAAATAATGTTCTATGACATCGCGAATCTACTGTGTGTGCAGAACAAGCATTTAAATGGTTAAAATAATGTTCTATGACATCGCGAATCGACTGTGTGTGCAGAACAAGCGTTTAAATGGTTTAAAATAATGTTCTATGACATCGCGAATCGACTGTGTGTGCAGAACAAGCATTTAAATGGTTTAAAATAATGTTCTGTGAGATCGCGAATCGACTGTGTGAAGAACAAGCGTTTAAATGGTTAAAATTATGTTCTATGACATCGCGAATCTACTGTGTGTGCAGAACAAGCGTTTAAATGGTTTAAAATAATGTTCTATGACATCGCGAATCTACTGTGTGTGCAGAACAAGCGTTTAAATGGTTAAAATAATGTTCTGTGAGATCGCGAATCTACTGTGTGTGCAGAACAAGCATTTAAATGGTTAAAATAATGTTCTATGACATCGCGAATCGACTGTGTGTGCAGAACAAGCGTTTAAATGGTTTAAAATAATGTTCTATGACATCGCGAATCGACTGTGTGTGCAGAACAAGCATTTAAATGGTTTAAAATAATGTTCTGTGAGATCGCGAATCTACTGTGTGTGCAGAACAAGCATTTAAATGGTTAAAATAATGTTCTATGACATCGCGAATCGACTGTGTGTGCAGAACAAGCGTTTAAATGGTTTAAAATAATGTTCTATGACATCGCGAATCGACTGTGTGTGCAGAACAAGCATTTAAATGGTTTAAAATAATGTTCTGTGAGATCGCGAATCGACTGTGTGCAGAACAAGCGTTTAAATGGTTAAAATTATGTTCTATGACATCGCGAATCTACTGTGTGTGCAGAACAAGCGTTTAAATGGTTTAAAATAATGTTCTATGACATCGCGAATCTACTGTGTGTGCAGAACAAACATTTAAATGGTTTAAAATAATGTTCTATGACATCGCGAATCGACTGTGTGTGCAGAACAAGCGTTTAAATGGTTAAAATAATGTTCTATGACATCGCGAATCGACTGTGTGTGCAGAACAAGCGTTTAAATGTTTAAAATAATGTTCTATGACATCGCGAATCGACTGTGTGTAGAACAAGCATTTAAATGGATTAAAGTAATGTTCTATGACATCGCGCATCGACTGTGTGTGCAGAACAAGCGTTTAAATGGTTAAAATAATGTTCTATGACATCGCGAATCGACTGTGTGTGCAGAACAAGCGTTTAAATGTTTAAAATAATGTTCTATGACATCGCGAATCGACTGTGTGTAGAACAAGCATTTAAATGGATTAAAGTAATGTTCTATGACATCGCGAATCTACTGTGTGTGCAGAACAAGCGTTTAAATGGTTAAAATAATGTTCTATGACATCGCGAATCTACTGTGTGTGCAGAACAAGCGTTTAAATGGTTTAAAATAATGTTCTATGACATCGCGAATCTACTGTGTGTGCAGAACAAGCGTTTAAATGGTTAAAATAATGTTCTATGACATCGCGAATCTACTGTGTGTGCAGAACAAGTGTTTAAATGGTTAAAATAATGTTCTATGACATCGCGAATCGACTGTGTGTGCAGAACAAGCGTTTAAATGTTTAAAATAATGTTCTATGACATCGCGAATCTACTGTGTGTGCAGAACAAGCGTTTAAATGGTTAAAATAATGTTCTATGACATCGCGAATCGACTGTGTGTGCAGAACAAGCTTTAAATGGATTAAAATAATGTTCTATGACATCGCGAATCTACTGTGTGTGCAGAACAAGCATTTAAATGGTTTAAAATAATGTTCTGTGAGATCGCGAATCTACTGTGTGTGCAGAACAAGCATTTAAATGGTTTAAAATAATGTTCTCTGAGATCGCGCATCGACTGTGTGTGCAGAACAAGCGTTTAAATGGTTAAAATAATGTTCTATGACATCGCGAATCGACTGTGTGTGCAGAACAAGCGTTTAAATGTTTAAAATAATGTTCTATGACATCGCGAATCGACTGTGTGTAGAACAAGCATTTAAATGGATTAAAGTAATGTTCTATGACATCGCGAATCTACTGTGTGTGCAGAACAAGCGTTTAAATGGTTAAAATAATGTTCTATGACATCGCGAATCGACTGTGTGTGCAGAACAAGCGTTTAAATGGTTTAAAATAATGTTCTATGACATCGCGAATCTACTGTGTGTGCAGAACAAGCGTTTAAATGGTTTAAAATAATGTTCTATGACATCGCGAATCGACTGTGTGTGCAGAACAAGCATTTAAATGGTTTAAAATAATGTTCTGTGAGATCGCGAATCGACTGTGTGAAGAACAAGCGTTTAAATGGTTAAAATTATGTTCTATGACATCGCGAATCGACTGTGTGTGCAGAACAAGCGTTTAAATGGTTTAAAATAATGTTCTGTGAGATCGCGAATCGACTGTGTGAAGAACAAGCGTTTAAATGGTTAAAATTATGTTCTATGACATCGCGAATCGACTGTGTGTGCAGAACAAGCATTTAAATGGTTTAAAATAATGTTCTGTGAGATCGTGAATCGACTGTGTGAAGAACAAGCGTTTAAATGGTTAAAATTATGTTCTATGACATCGCGAATCTACTGTGTGTGCAGAACAAGCGTTTAAATGGTTTAAAATAATGTTCTATGACATCGCGAATCGACTGTGTGTGCAGAACAAGCATTTAAATGGTTTAAAATAATGTTCTGTGAGATCGCGAATCTACTGTGTGTGCAGAACAAGCATTTAAATGGTTAAAATAATGTTCTATGACATCGCGAATCGACTGTGTGTGCAGAACAAGCGTTTAAATGGTTTAAAATAATGTTCTATGACATCGCGAATCGACTGTGTGTGCAGAACAAGCATTTAAATGGTTTAAAATAATGTTCTGTGAGATCGCGAATCGACTGTGTGAAGAACAAGCGTTTAAATGGTTAAAATTATGTTCTATGACATCGCGAATCTACTGTGTGTGCAGAACAAGCATTTAAATGGTTAAAATAATGTTCTATGACATCGCGAATCGACTGTGTGTGCAGAACAAGCATTTAAATGGTTTAAAATAATGTTCTGTGAGATCGCGAATCTACTGTGTGTGCAGAACAAGCATTTAAATGGTTAAAATAATGTTCTATGACATCGCGAATCGACTGTGTGTGCAGAACAAGCGTTTAAATGGTTTAAAATAATGTTCTATGACATCGCGAATCGACTGTGTGTGCAGAACAAGCATTTAAATGGTTTAAAATAATGTTCTGTGAGATCGCGAATCGACTGTGTGCAGAACAAGCGTTTAAATGGTTAAAATTATGTTCTATGACATCGCGAATCTACTGTGTGTGCAGAACAAGCGTTTAAATGGTTTAAAATAATGTTCTATGACATCGCGAATCTACTGTGTGTGCAGAACAAACATTTAAATGGTTTAAAATAATGTTCTATGACATCGCGAATCGACTGTGTGTGCAGAACAAGCGTTTAGATGGTTAAAATAATGTTCTATGACATCGCGAATCTACTGTGTGTGCAGAACAAGCGTTTAAATGGTTTAAAATAATGTTCTATGACATCGCGAATCGACTGTGTGTGCAGAACAAGCATTTAAATGGTTTAAAATAATGTTCTATGAGATCGCGAATCGACTGTGTGTGCAGAACAAGCGTTTAAATGGTTTAAAATAATGTTCTATGACATCGCGAATCGACTGTGTGTGCAGAACAAGCGTTTAAATGGATTAAAATAATGTTCTATGACATCGCGAATCTACTGTGTGTGCAGAACAAGCGTTTAAATGGTTAAAATAATGTTCTATGACATCGCGAATCGACTGTGTGTGCAGAACAAGCGTTTAAATGGATTAAAATAATGTTCTCTGAGATCGCGCATCGACTGTGTGTGCAGAACAAGCGTTTAAATGGTTAAAAGAATGTTCTATGACATCGCGAATCGACTGTGTGTGCAGAACAAGCGTTTAAATGGTTAAAATAATGTTCTATGACATCGCGAATCGACTGTGTGTGCAGAACAAGCGTTTAAATGGTTAAAATAATGTTCTATGACATCGCGAATCTACTGTGTGTGCAGAACAAGCATTTAAATGGTTTAAAATAATGTTCTATGACATCGCGAATCTACTGTGTGTGCAGAACAAGCGTTTAAATGGTTTAAAATAATGTTCTATGACATCGCGAATCTACTGTGTGTGCAGAACAAGCGTTTAAATGGTTTAAAATAATGTTCTATGACATCGCGAATCTACTGTGTGTGCAGAACAAGCGTTTAAATGGTTTAAAATAATGTTCTATGACATCGCGAATCGACTGTGTGTGCAGAACAAGCGTTTAAATGGATTAAAATAATGTTCTATGACATCGCGAATCGACTGTGTGTGCAGAACAAGCGTTTAAATGGTTTAAAATAATGTTCTATGACATCGCGAATCTACTGTGGTGCAGAACAAGCGTTTAAATGGTTTAAAATAATGTTCTATGACATCGCGAATCGACTGTGTGTGCAGAACAAGCGTTTAAATGGATAAAATAATGTTCTATGACATCGCGAATCTACTGTGTGTGCAGAACAAGCGTTTAAATGGTTTAAAATAATGTTCTATGACATCGCGAATCTACTGTGTGTGCAGAACAAGCATTTAAATGGTTAAAATAATGTTCTATGACATCGCGAATCGACTGTGTGTGCAGAACAAGCGTTTAAATGGATTAAAATAATGTTCTATGACATCGCGAATCGACTGTGTGTGCAGAACAAGCGTTTAAATGGTTTAAAATAATGTTCTATGACATCGCGAATCTACTGTGCGTGCAGAACAAGCATTTAAATGGTTAAAATAATGTTCTATGACATCGCGAATCGACTGTGTGTGCAGAACAAGCGTTTAAATTGTTAAAATAATGTTCTATGACATCGCGAATCGACTGTGTGTGCAGAACAAGCATTTAAATGTTTAAAATAATGTTCTATGACATCGCGAATCTACTGTGTGTGCAGAACAAGCGTTTAAATGGATTAAAGTAATGTTCTATGACATCGCGAATCTACTGTGTGTGCAGAACAAGCGTTTAAATGGTTAAAATAATGTTCTATGACATCGCGAATCTACTGTGTGTGCAGAACAAGCGTTTAAATGGATTAAAGTAATGTTCTATGACATCGCGAATCTACTGTGTGTGCAGAACAAGCGTTTAAATTGTTAAAATAATGTTCTATGACATCGCGAATCGACTGTGTGTGCAGAACAAGCGTTTAAATGGATTAAAGTAATGTTCTATGACATCGCGAATCTACTGTGTGTGCAGAACAAGCATTTAAATGGTTAAAATAATGTTCTATGACATCGCGAATCGACTGTGTGTGCAGAACAAGCGTTTAAATTATTAAAATAATGTTCTATGACATCGCGAATCTACTGTGTGTGCAGAACAAGCGTTTAAATGGTTAAAATAATGTTCCCTTTCGAGGGAACTCGAGCTGCGTCACCGCTTTGGGAACGCCTCTGCGTGATTGCGTCGTGAAGCACATGTGTAATCAGTCCAATGGAGAGACGGAACGTCATAGGCGGGTGACGTCATCGACCCGGAAGGTATAAAGCATACCGGCAGACAAACGCCGCTAGCTTCTGTTGCTTTCAGCAAGCGCTCTGTGTATTGTCATTGTCAGATTTGTGTTTTGTGTCTGAGTTCAGACTTCTCTCGTTTCTATTACAAGTTGCATACACACTGACATTTAAAGAGACACTATGGCGAGCGAACAGCGTTACAGAAAGTGTGTTCCTCCCTGCTCTCGTCACATCACGAGCGGGGATACACACTTGATGTGCGTTGTTTGTTTGGGTGAACAGCACGCTCAGTCGGCTCTCGAGGGGGCCGGCTGTGAGCATTGTGAGGCTTTGCCTATGAGAGTGCTGCGATCCCGCCGGGCACTTTTTGAGGAGGGTGTCCCGGTTCGCGTTCCCCGCGGCACAGGCCCCGCTGTTGCTGAGGCACAGCGGCAGCTTATGTCGTGGGGTTCGCAAATGGATCTGTCAGAGGGGTTAGAGACGGGCCCAGCCCTTTCTCTGCCCTCACCTGGCAGATCCAGTGCTGCCTCTCTGGGTTCGGGAGCCCGCCCTGCGGTTTCTCCCACCCAGGGGGCAGCCTCAGCGCTGCTTTTATCAAGCTCTGATGAGATCGATATTTGCAGCGTTGACGCGGGGGTTGAAGACTCGCCACTTCAATCCCCTGCTGGTGAGGAGCTTTTGGAGGTTCTGTGCAGAGCGGTGGCCAAACTAAACATTGACTGGCCACAAGAAAATCAAGAGAGCGTCTCGTCCAAGAGCCGTTTGGACGAGCGCTTTCTCCCCTCCCGCTCTGCCCAGCCTCCACGTCGGAGTTTACCGTTTTTCACGGATCTCCACACTGAGGTGTCGAGAACGTGGAAGCGGCCCATGTCCTCTCGTGTCTTCAGCCCCCAAACGTCAGTGTATAGCAACATACAGGGGCTGAAGAAGCATGGGTATGGTCCGATGCCGAAGGTGGAGGAGACGCTTGCGAGCCATCTCTCTCCTCAGTCGGCATCGGCCATTAAAACTCCGACCTTGCCCACCAAACCATTAAGAACCACATCCTCTTTGGTGGGCAAGGCGTACTCGGCAGCGGGTCAGGCCGCCGCGTGTCTGCACACTATGGCCATCGTGCAGGCATACCAGGCCGACCTGCTAAGAGACCTGGGGTCCAGCCAGGAGATCGGAGCAGACTTAGTTAATGAGCTCCGATCTTCAGCAGATTTAGCTCTCCGAGCCACCAAGGAGACGGCCAAATCTATAGGCCGTTCTATGGCAGCCCTGGTGGCTACGGAGAGGCATCTGTGGCTGAATCTGACCGAGATTCGGGAGAGAGATAAGAGCTTTCTGCTTGATGCGCCGCTGTCTCCTGACGGCCTGTTCGGTGACGCTGTCACAACCGTCACCGACAGGTTTCAGGAGGCAAAGAAACAATCTGCGGCGCTGAAGCAGCTCCTCCCGAGAAAACCCCAGGCCTCGTCTGCTGCTGTGCGGGAGCAGCAGACACCGAGTACGAGCTCCGTACACCGGGCGCAACAGAAACAAAGTGTGGCCACTCGTACTCCCCCTCAGAAAGGGTGGGGCGGTGGGCGACACCCCCAGACGCAGCCCTCTAGGGGTAGAGCAGATCTGCGGACTGTTCTTATCTCTAGAAAGGCTGCGTCTAAGAGGCCCTGACGCCAGTGGGCCCAGGGCAGTGAGGGTTTCCCCCTTCGGGAACAGGCGGTGTTCACCTCAGCATACGGTGCCCGTCCTGTTCCGGTACCCTCACAGGGTCTCTCCACTAACCCCGCCCGAGTGCCGGGGCGTGGAAGGCCCTCGCGAGTCATCCGAGGATGGCCCGCGTCCTCCAGACAAGGAGGTGGCGCTGGCGAGTCAGCCGTTCCCTGCCGGTCATCAGTTTCTGGGCGCTGTGCTCCCAGCACTCAGTATACCAGAGGCCAGTCTCGAGGGACTGGTACCCCTAGTAGATTTTTTGCCAGAATGGGAAAAACTGCCAAATATATCTCGTTGGGTCCTGCAGATAATAAGATCAGGGTATGCCATCCAGTTCAGGTGTCGTCCACCCAGTTTCAAGGGGGTCCTACCTACCTTGGTGGGCCCCGAGCAGGCTCTGGTTATGACTCAAGAAGTCCAGACCCTCCTACGGAAGGGGGCCATAGAGAAGGTTCCTCTCTCCGACAGGGAGTCAGGTTTCTACAGTCGCTATTTTATAGTGCCAAAGAAGGATGGGGGGTTGCGCCCCATTTTGGACCTGCGCTCGCTGAATCGCGCAGTGGCAAAGTTCAGGTTCAAGATGCTTACACTCAAACATATCGTGTCCCAGATCAGGTCCGAGGACTGGTTTGTCACGATAGATCTCAAAGATGCTTACTTCCACATCTCCATCCTTCCGCAGCACAGGAAGTACCTGAGGTTCGCTTTTGGGGGACAAGCGTACCAATATCGGGTGCTTCCCTTCGGTCTAGCCCTATCACCCCGCACCTTCACCAAGTGTGTAGACGCGGCATTAGCCCCCTTGCGTATGCAGGGGATCCGCATTCTCAATTATATCGACGACTGGCTGATTTTGGCTCAGTCAGCACGTCTGGCGGTTCAACATCGAGATGTTGTTCTCGCGCACATGAAGAGGTTAGGGCTGAGGCTCAACCTCAAGAAGAGCGTTCTTTCTCCAGTACAGAAAATAACGTATCTGGGTGTGTGTTGGAATTCGATCCTGATGCAGGCCCGTCTATCAGAGCCTCGCGTAGGATCGATTCTCTCAGCTGTGAAAGGGGTGAAACTAGACCAGCCACTCACTGTCAAACAGTATCAGAGACTGTTAGGCCTGATGGCAGCAGCGTCCAACGTCATTCCTCGTGGCCTGTTGTACATGAGACCTTTACAGTGGTGGCTCAAGACCAAGGGTTTTTCCCCGAGGGGAAATCCCTTTCGCGTGATCAAGGTAACGCGGCGATGCCTCCGCGCCTTAGTCATGTGGAAGGACCCTCGGTTTCTAGCCCAAGGCCCGTTACTGGGGGCACCGTGCCAGCGGGTCACTCTGACCACGGATGCCTCCCTTACGGGTTGGGGGGCGACCATGAGTGGTCGCTCGGCCCAGGGCCTATGGCAGGACGCTCATCGTGCGTTGCACATAAATTGCCTGGAAATGCTTGCTGTGTTCCAGGCTCTGAGACATTTCCTGCCGTATCTCAGGGGCCATCATGTTCTAGTTCGCACAGACAACACATCGGTGGTCTCCTATATAAATCACCAGGGGGGTTTGAGGTCTCGCCCTTTGTACAAGCTGACTCGTCAAATCCTCCTGTGGGCCCTGGGGAAATTGCTCTCAATCAGGGCAATCTACATCCCAGGGCGCCTGAATACGGAAGCAGACATCCTGTCGAGGCAGGGGCCGAGGCCCGGGGAGTGGAGACTCCACACCGAGGTGGTGGAGCTCCTCTGGCAAGAATTTGGCAGAGCAGAAGTAGACCTGTTCGCCACTCAAGACAACACTCATTGTCGTCTATGGTTTGCTCTAACTCCTCCAGCTCCCTTGGGACTGGACGCCATGGTACAGGAGTGGCCGAGGCTGCCCCTGTACGCTTTCCCCCCGATCGCTCTGCTTCCGGGAGTTCTAGAGAGAGTTCGTCGGGACGGTGCCCATCTGCTCCTAGTGGCTCCGTTCTGGCCAGCCCGGGTTTGGTTCTCGGACATTGTGTCGCTCCTCAACGGCTCTCCCCTGGAGATTCCGTGCAGGAGGGACCTGCTCTCTCAGTCGGGCGGTGCCTTCCTGCACCCACGCCCAGAGCTGTGGAATCTGTGGGCTTGGCCTCTGAGGGGGCCCAGCTCCTAAGCTCCGGTCTCTCAACCGAGGTTGTGGAGACCATCCTACACTCTAGAGCTCCCTCCACGAGGAAACTGTACGCATTGAAATGGAGACTCTTCACCTTATGGTGTAGAGATCGCCTGTGGGATCCAGTAAACTGCCCTGCGAGCGCGGTGCTGGAGTTCCTGCAGGAGAAATTCTCCGCTGGGTTAGCTCCCTCCACTTTGAAGGTGTACGTGGCGGCCTTAGCAGCTTACCACTCTCCTTTCGATGGTGTTACCCTCGGGCGACACCCCCTAGTTACTCGTTTCCTCCGTGGCACTATCAGACTGAGGCCCGCAGTACGCACCAGGGTGCCGGCCTGGGACTTAGCTATTGTCCTTCAGGGCCTTTCTCAGGCTCCCTTCGAGCCCATTGAAGAAATTTCTGAGAAACTCCTCACCTTAAAGACCATCTTTCTGCTGGCTATCTCTTCTTTAAAAAGAATAGGGGACTTACAAGCCCTCTCTGTGGCACCCTCGTGCTTGGAATTTGCTCCCGGTATGGCTAAAGCTTTTCTGCACCCCAGACCGGGGTACGTTCCTAAGGTTCCCACTAATACTGTGAGACCCATAGTACTTATGGCCTTTTGTCCACCTCCCTTTCTGACGTCTGACCAGGAAAGATCTAATCTGCTTTGCCCTGTTCGCGCACTAGACGCTTATGTCCACAGAGCTGCCCTGTGGAGAAAATCGGAACAGTTGTTTGTGTGTTACGGTCCACCCTCGAGAGGGGGTCCGGTCTCTAAGCAGAGGATGAGCAAGTGGATAGTTGAGGCTATTTCACTTGCTTATGAGGTGGTCGGGCAGCCTTTCCCTTTGGCTGTCCGGGCACACTCGACTAGGGGTATGGCTGCCTCTCGGGCATTCCTAGCAGGGGCTTCCCTGCAAGACATTTGTGACGCGGCGGGGTGGTCCTCGCCGCTCACTTTCGTGAGGTTCTACGAACTTGACATTACTCCAGGGGCTCGGGTGCTCGCCTTTTAGACAATGCACAGGCGGGCATCCGGCTCCTATGGGGACGTGGGTATTCTCGTTCCCAAAGCGGTGACGCAGCTCGAGTTCCCTCGAAAGGGAACGTCTCGGTTACGACTGTAACCTTAGTTCCCTGAGTAGGGAACGAGACGCTGCGTCACCCTGCCATACTCCCCGCATGCCCGCAAAAGCGTCTTGCTTCACTCTACCACAGAAGCTAGCGGCGTTTGTCTGCCGGTATGCTTTATACCTTCCGGGTCGATGACGTCACCCGCCTATGACGTTCCGTCTCTCCATTGGACTGATTACACATGTGCTTCACGACGCAATCACGCAGAGGCGTTCCCAAAGCGGTGACGCAGCGTCTCGTTCCCTACTCAGGGAACTAAGGTTACAGTCGTAACCGAGACGTTCTATGACATCGCCAATCTACTGTGTGTGCAGAACAAGCGTTTAAATGGTTTAAAATAATGTTCTATGACATCGCGAATCTACTGTGTGTGCAGAACAAGCATTTAAATGGTTAAAATAATGTTCTATGACATCGCGAATCGACTGTGTGTGCAGAACAAGCGTTTAAATGGATTAAAGTAATGTTCTATGACATCGCGAATCTACTGTGTGTGCAGAACAAGCGTGAAAATTGTTAAAATAATGTTCTATGACATTGCGAATCGACTGTGTGTGCAGAACAAGCGTTTAAATGGATTAAAGTAATGTTCTATGACATCGCGAATCGACTGTGTGTGCAGAACAAGCATTTAAATGGTTAAAATAATGTTCTATGACATCGCGAATCGACTGTGTGTGCAGAACAAGCGTTTAAATGGATTAAAATAATGTTCTATGACATCGCGAATCTACTGTGTGTGCAGAACAAGCGTTTAAATGGTTAAAATAATGTTCTATGACATCGCGAATCTACTGTGTGTGCAGAACAAGCGTTTAAATGGTTTAAAATAATGTTCTATGACATCGCGAATCTACTGTGTGTGCAGAACAAGCATTTAAATGGTTAAAATAATGTTCTATGACATCGCGAATCGACTGTGTGTGCAGAACAAGCATTTAAATGGTTAAAATAATGTTCTATGACATCGCGAATCGACTGTGTGTGCAGAACAAGCGTTTAAATGGATTAAAATAATGTTCTATGACATCGCGAATCTACTGTGTGTGCAGAACAAGCGTTTAAATGGTTAAAATAATGTTCTATGACATCGCGAATCTACTGTGTGTGCAGAACAAGCGTTTAAATGGTTTAAAATAATGTTCTATGACATCGCGAATCTACTGTGTGTGCAGAACAAGCATTTAAATGGTTAAAATAATGTTCTATGACATCGCGAATCGACTGTGTGTGCAGAACAAGCGTTTAAATGGTTTAAAATAATGTTCTATGACATCGCGAATCTACTGTGCGTGCAGAACAAGCATTTAAATGGATTAAAGTAATGTTCTATGACATCGCGAATCGACTGTGTGTGCAGAACAAGCGTTTAAATTGTTAAAATAATGTTCTATGACATCGCGAATCTACTGTGTGTGCAGAACAAGCGTTTAAATGGTTAAAATAATGTTCTGTGACATCGCGAATCGACTGTGTGTGCAGAACAAGCGTTTAAATTGTTAAAATAATGTTCTATGACATCGCGAATCGACTGTGTGTGCAGAACAAGCGTTTAAATTGTTAAAATAATGTTCTATGACATCGCGAATCGACTGTGTGTGCAGAACAAGCATTTAAATGTTTAAAATAATGTTCTATGACATCGCGAATCGACTGTGTGTGCAGAACAAGCGTTTAAATGGTTAAAATAATGTTCTATGACATCGCGAATCGACTGTGTGTGCAGAACAAGCGTTTAAATGGATTAAAATACTGTTCTATGACATCGCGAATCTACTGTGTGTGCAGAACAAGCGTTTAAATGGTTAAAATAATGTTCTATGACATCGCGAATCTACTGTGTGTGCAGAACAAGGGTTTAAATGGATTAAAATAATGTTCTATGACATCGCGAATCTACTGTGTGTGCAGAACAAGCATTTAAATGGTTTAAAATAATGTTCTGTGAGATCGCGAATCTACTGTGTGTGCAGAACAAGCATTTAAATGGTTTAAAATAATGTTCTCTGAGATCGCGCATCGACTGTGTGTGCAGAACAAGCGTTTAAATGGTTAAAATAATGTTCTATGACATCGCGAATCGACTGTGTGTGCAGAACAAGCGTTTAAATGTTTAAAATAATGTTCTATGACATCGCGAATCGACTGTGTGTAGAACAAGCATTTAAATGGATTAAAGTAATGTTCTATGACATCGCGAATCTACTGTGTGTGCAGAACAAGCGTTTAAATGGTTTAAAATAATGTTCTATGACATCGCGAATCTACTGTGTGTGCAGAACAAGCGTTTAAATGGTTTAAAATAATGTTCTGTGAGATCGCGCATGGACTGTGTGTGCAGAACAAGCATTTAAATGGATTAAAATAATGTTCTATGACATCGCGAATCTACTGTGTGTGCAGAACAAGCGTTTAAATGGTTTAAAATAATGTTCTGTGAGATCGCGCATGGACTGTGTGTGCAGAACAAGCATTTAAATGGATTAAAATAATGTTCTATGACATCGCGAATCTACTGTGTGTGCAGAACAAGCATTTAAATGGTTAAAATAATGTTCTATGACATCGCGAATCGACTATGTGTGCAGAACAAGCGTTTAAATGGTTTAAAATAATGTTCTATGACATCGCGAATCGACTGTGTGTGCAGAACAAGCGTTTAAATGGTTAAAATTATGTTCTATGACATCGCGAATCGACTGTGTGTGCAGAACAAGCGTTTAAATGGTTTAAAATAATGTTCTATGACATCGCGAATCGACTGTGTGTGCAGAACAAGCATTTAAATGGTTTAAAATAATGTTCTGTGAGATCGCGAATCGACTGTGTGAAGAACAAGCGTTTAAATGGTTAAAATTATGTTCTATGACATCGCGAATCTACTGTGTGTGCAGAACAAGCGTTTAAATGGTTTAAAATAATGTTCTATGACATCGCGAATCTACTGTGTGTGCAGAACAAGCATTTAAATGGTTAAAATAATGTTCTATGACATCGCGAATCGACTATGTGTGCAGAACAAGCGTTTAAATGGTTTAAAATAATGTTCTATGACATCGCGAATCGACTGTGTGTGCAGAACAAGCATTTAAATGGTTTAAAATAATGTTCTGTGAGATCGCGAATCGACTGTGTGAAGAACAAGCGTTTAAATGGTTAAAATTATGTTCTATGACATCGCGAATCAACTGTGTGTGCAGAACAAGCGTTTAAATGGTTTAAAATAATGTTCTATGACATCGCGAATCGACTGTGTGTGCAGAACAAGCATTTAAATGGTTTAAAATAATGTTCTGTGAGATCGCGAATCGACTGTGTGAAGAACAAGCGTTTAAATGGTTTAAAATAATGTTCTATGACATCGCGAATCGACTGTGTGTGCAGAACAAGCATTTAAATGGTTTAAAATAATGTTCTGTGAGATCGCGAATCGACTGTGTGTGCAGAACAAGCGTTTATATGGTTTAAAATAATGTTCTATGACATCGCGAATCGACTGTGTGTGCAGAACAAGCATTTAAATGGTTTAAAATAATGTTCTGTGAGATCGCGAATCGACTGTGTGAAGAACAAGCGTTTAAATGGTTAAAATTATGTTCTATGACATCGCGAATCTACTGTGTGTGCAGAACAAGCATTTAAATGGTTTAAAATAATGTTCTGTGAGATCGCGAATCGACTGTGTGAAGAACAAGCGTTTAAATGGTTAAAATTATGTTCTATGACATCGCGAATCGACTGTGTGTGCAGAACAAGCGTTTATATGGTTTAAAATAATGTTCTATGACATCGCGAATCGACTGTGTGTGCAGAACAAGCATTTAAATGGTTTAAAATAATGTTCTGTGAGATCGCGAATCGACTGTGTGAAGAACAAGCGTTTAAATGGTTAAAATTATGTTCTATGACATCGCGAATCTACTGTGTGTGCAGAACAAGCGTTTAAATGGTTAAAATAATGTTCCATGACATCGCGAATCGACTGTGTGTGCAGAACAAGCGTTTAAATGGTTAAAATAATGTTCTATGACATCGCGAATCGACTGTGTGTGCAGAACAAGTGTTTAAATGGTTAAAATAATGTTCTATGACATCGCGAATCTACTGTGTGTGCAGAACAAGCGTTTAAATGGTTTAAAATAATGTTCTATGACATCGCGAATCTACTGTGTGTGCAGAACAAGCGTTTAAATGGTTTAAAATAATGTTCTATGACATCGCGAATGTACTGTGTGTGCAGAACAAGCATTTAAATGGTTAAAATAATGTTCTATGACATCGCGAATCTACTGTGTGTGCAGAACAAGCATTTAAATGGTTAAAATAATGTTCTATGACATCGCGAATCTACTGTGTGTGCAGAACAAGCATTTAAATGGTTTAAAATAATGTTCTGTGAGATCGCGAATCGACTGTCAAGTCAAGTCAAGTCAACTTTATTTATATAGCGCTTTTTACAATGCAGATTGTTTCAAAGCAGCTTCACAGTGTTAAACAGGAAAATAATGAACAGAATTTGATTCGGCTGTACAGCCGCTCTGGAGAAAACGGTGATGTCATCAGCTCATTTCAATTATCATATATATTCAAGTAATGTAGTTGATATAATTTAGTTTAGTAATTACATTTATTTGGATATTTATTTGAAAATTTTGTGTCCCCAACTGAGCAAGCCAGAGGCGACAGTGGCAAGGAACCAAAACTCCATCAGGTGTCCTAATGGAGAAAAATAAACCTTGGGAGAAACCAGGCTCAGTCGGGGTGCCAGTTCTCCTCTGGCCAATTAACAAACAGTATATGTTTATTATTTTGGCAGCCTTATAGGTCAGAAGTAATATTAGATCGGATTATTCGAAAGATCGGAGGCATCACACCGGGTTTATTGAGGATGGCGTGTCAATTAAACAATTATTAAATAGGAATATTCGAAATATCGGAGTCATCACGCCGGAGATGGATCCATTGAGGATGCCATGTCGATGAGCAATTTCAGAGGGTAGACTAATTGACACGGTCTCTGCAGACACTTCAGGGATACTTTGGTAATGTCTGGGCGCTGGTCCACCATCTGATCTGGATACGGCCCGGATCCGGCTGACTGCAGTAAACCTCGGGATAAACAGAGAGACTAACATTAGCGTAGATGCCATTCCTCTTATGATGTAACGAGTACATCAGGTGTTATGGGAAGTGTTCCCGGTTCCGGCTGACCTAGTTAATGCAGCCTAACAATTTGAATAAAATATAAATTAAAATGTTTTATGTGTATGCCATAGTAAAGAGATGCGTTTTTAGTCTAGATTTAAACTGACAGAGTGTGTCTGCTTCCCGAACAATGCTAGGAAGGCTGTTCCAGAGTTTGGGTGCTAAATAGGAAAAGGATCGACCGCCTGCAGTTGATTTTGATATTCTAGGTATTATCAACTGGCCAGAGTTTTGAGACCGCAATAGACGTGATGGAGTATAATGCGTTAAGAGCTCGCTCAAGTACTGGGGAGCTAAACCATTTAGTGATTTGTAAGTAATTAGCAAGATTTTAAAATGTATGCGATGTTTAATAGGGAGCCAGTGCAGTGTTGACAGAACCGGGCTAATATGGTCATACTTCCTGGTTCTAGTAAGAACTCGAGCTGCTGCGTTTTGGACCAGCTGCAGTTTATTTATTAAGCGAGCAGGGCAACCACCCAGTAGAGCATTACAATAATCTAGCCTTGAGGTCATGAATGCATGAACTAACTGTTCAGCATTTTGCATTGAAAGCATATGCCGTAATTTAGATATATTTTTAAGATGGTAGAATGCAGTTTTACAGATGCTAGAAACGTGGCTTTCAAATGAGAGATTGGTATCAAAGAGCACACCCAGGTTCCTAACTGACGACGAGGACTTGACAGAGCAGCCATCAAGTGTTAGACAGTATTCTAGGTTACTACATGTGGAGTTTTTTTGTCCAATAATTAAAAATTCAGTTTTTTCTGAATTAAGTTGCAGGAAATTACTAGTCATCCAATTTTTTATATCAGCTATGCATTCCGTTAATCTTGTGAATTGGTAAGTTTCGTCAGGGCGTGAAGAAATATAGAGCTGAGTATCGTCAGCATAACAATGAAAACTAACGCCATGCTTCCTAATGATATCTCCCAGTGGTAGCATGTACAGGGTGAAAAGCAACGGTCCTAGCACTGAGCCCTGCGGTACTCCATACTGAACTTGTGATCGGTGTGAGATCTCTTCATTTACTGCTACAAACTGAAAACGGTCAGATAAGTATGATTTAAACCATTCCAATGCAATTCCACTAATGCCAACATAATTTTCAAGTCTATTCAAAAGAATGTTGTGGTCGATGGTATCGAATGCAGCGCTAAGATCGAGTAACACTAACAGAGAGATACAACCACGATCGGATGATAAGAGTAAATCATTTGTAACTCTAATGAGAGCAGTCTCAGTACTATGATGTGGTCTAAATCCTGACTGGAAAACCTCACAGATACCATTTTTTTCTAAAAAGGAGCATAATTGTGAGGACACTGCCTTTTCTAGTATTTTTGACAGAAAGGGTAGATTTGAGATTGGCCTGTAATTGACTAATTCTGTAGGGTCAAGTTGCGGTTTTTTAATAAGTGGTTTAATAATAGCCAACTTAAAAGTTTTCGGTACATATCCTAAAGTCAAGGATGAATTAATGATATTAAGAAGAGGATCTATGACCTCTGGAAGCATCTCTTTTAGTAGTTTAGTCGGTATAGGGTCGAGCATACATGTTGTTGATTTAGATGATTTAACGAGTTTAGCCAATTCTTCTTCTCCTATAGCAGTGAATGAGTGTAATTTTTCCTCAGTGACACTACAATGCTCTGTCTGATGTGATACAGTAGTAGACGGCTGCATGGTTATAATTTTTTTCCTAATATTATCAATCTTACAAGTAAAGAAGTTCATAAAGTCATTACTGCTGTGCTGTTGGCAGACATCAGAAGTTGAAGCTTTATTTTTGGTTAATTTAGCCACTGTATCGAATAAATACCTAGGGTTGTGTTTGTTTTCTTCTAAGAGAGTCGAGAAATAAGCAGATCTAGCAGTTTTTACGGCCTTTCTGTATGAAATCATGCTCTCTTTCCACGAAATGCGAAAAACTTCCAGTTTTGTTTTCTTCCAGCTGCGCTCCATTTTTCTGGCTGCTGTTTTAAGGGCCCGGGTGTGCTCGTTGTACCACGGCGTTGGACTATTCTCTTTAATCTTCTTTAAGCGCAGAGGAGCAACTGTGTCTAAAGTGCTGGAAAAGAGAGAGTCAATAGTTTCTGTTGCAACATCAAGTTCCTCTGGGCTATCTGGGATGCTGAGGAGATGAAACTGATGAGGAAGATTATTTACAAAGAAATCTTTAGTCGCAGCAGTGATAGTCCTGCCATATTTGAAGCGAGGGGACGGCTTTGCAGCCTTTGCTAAATTAAGTATACATGATACTAGGTAATGATCTGAGATGTCATCGCTCTGCTGCAGAATTTCAACGGTATCAACATTTATTCCATGTGACAATATTAGGTCTAGAGTATGATTATGGAGATGAGTGGGTCCTGATACGTGTTGCCTAACTCCAATAGAGTTTAGAATGTCTCTAAATGCCAATCCCAATGCGTCTTTTTCATTGTCTACATGGATATTAAAATCACCAACAATTAGGACTTTATCTGTAGCCAGTACTAACTCTGATAAAAAATCAGCAAATTCTCTGATAAAGTGTGTATTGTGCCCTGGTGGCCTATATACAGTAGCCAACACAAATGTTAAACAGGATTTATCAATTTCACTACATAACGTTACGTAAAGCACCAAAACTTCAAAATAATTATATTTGAAACTAGACTTCTGAGTAATACTGAAGATATTATTATAAATTACAGCAACACCTCCCCCTTTACCTTTCAGACGCGGCTCGTGTTTATAACAATAATCTTGTGGGGTGGACTCATTTAAAGTAATGTAGTCGTCAGGTTTTAGCCAGGTTTCTGTCAAACACAGCACATCTAGATTATTATCTGTAATCATATCATTAACAATAAGCGTTTTAGAGGAAAGGGATCGAATATTCAGCAGCCCGAGCTTTATCATTTGATCATCTGTATTATATCTGTTGTTTATTTGTTGGACATCAATTAAATGTGTGCAGAACAAGCGTTTAAATGGTTAAAATTATGTTCTATGACATCGCGAATCTACTGTGTGTGCAGAACAAGCGTTTAAATGGTTTAAAATAATGTTCTATGACATCGCGAATCTACTGTGTGCAGAACAAGCATTTAAATGGTTAAAATAATGTTCTATGACATCGCGAATCGACTGTGTGTGCAGAACAAGCGTTTAAATGGTTTAAAATAATGTTCTATGAGATCGCGAATCGACTGTGTGTGCAAAACAAGCGTTTAAATGGTTTAAAATAATGTTCTATGACATCGCGAATCGACTGTGTGTGCAGAACAAGCGTTTAAATGGATTAAAATAATGTTCTATGACATCGCGAATCTACTGTGTGTGCAGAACAAGGGTTTAAATGGATTAAAATAATGTTCTATGACATCGCGAATCTACTGTGTGTGCAGAACAAGCATTTAAATGGTTTAAAATAATGTTCTATGACATCGCGAATCTACTGTGTGTGCAGAACAAGCGTTTAAATGTTTAAAATAATGTTCTATGACATCGCGAATCGACTGTGTGTGCAGAACAAGCGTTTAAATGGTTAAAATAATGTTCTATGACATCGCGAATCGACTGTGTGTGCAGAACAAGCGTTTAAATGGATTAAAATACTGTTCTATGACATCGCGAATCTACTGTGTGTGCAGAACAAGCGTTTAAATGGTTAAAATAATGTTCTATGACATCGCGAATCTACTGTGTGTGCAGAACAAGGGTTTAAATGGATTAAAATAATGTTCTATGACATCGCGAATCTACTGTGTGTGCAGAACAAGCGTTTAAATGGTTTAAAATAATGTTCTGTGAGATCGCGAATCTACTGTGTGTGCAGAACAAGCATTTAAATGGTTTAAAATAATATTCTATGACATCGCGAATCGACTGTGTGTGCAGAACAAGCATTTAAATGGTTTAAAATAATGTTCTGTGAGATCGCGAATCTACTGTGTGTGCAGAACAAGCATTTAAATGGTTTAAAATAATGTTCTCTGAGATCGCGCATCGACTGTGTGTGCAGAACAAGCGTTTAAATGGATTAAAGTAATGTTCTATGACATCGCGAATCTACTGTGTGTGCAGAACAAGCGTTTAAATGGTTAAAATAATGTTCTATGACATCGCGAATCTACTGTGTGTGCAGAACAAGCGTTTAAATGGTTTAAAATAATATTCTATGACATCGCGAATCGACTGTGTGTGCAGAACAAGCATTTAAATGGTTTAAAATAATGTTCTGTGAGATCGCGAATCTACTGTGTGTGCAGAACAAGCATTTAAATGGTTTAAAATAATGTTCTCTGAGATCGCGCATCGACTGTGTGTGCAGAACAAGCGTTTAAATGGATTAAAGTAATGTTCTATGACATCGCGAATCTACTGTGTGTGCAGAACAAGCGTTTAAATGGTTAAAATAATGTTCTATGACATCGCGAATCTACTGTGTGTGCAGAACAAGCGTTTAAATGGTTTAAAATAATGTTCTATGACATCGCGAATCTACTGTGTGTGCAGAACAAGCGTTTAAATGGTTAAAATAATGTTCTATGACATCGCGAATCTACTGTGTGTGCAGAACAAGTGTTTAAATGGTTAAAATAATGTTCTATGACATCGCGAATCGACTGTGTGTGCAGAACAAGCGTTTAAATGTTTAAAATAATGTTCTATGACATCGCGAATCGACTGTGTGTGCAGAACAAGCGTTTAAATGGTTAAAATAATGTTCTATGACATCGCGAATCGACTGTGTGTGCAGAACAAGCGTTTAAATGGTTAAAATAATGTTCTATGACATCGCGAATCTACTGTGTGTGCAGAACAAGCGTTTAAATGGTTAAAATAATGTTCTATGACATCGCGAATCTACTGTGTGTGCAGAACAAGCGTTTAAATGGTTAAAATAATGTTCTATGACATCGCGAATCTACTGTGTGTGCAGAACAAGGGTTTAAATGGATTAAAATAATGTTCTATGACATCGCGAATCTACTGTGTGTGCAGAACAAGCATTTAAATGGTTTAAAATAATGTTCTGTGAGATCGCGAATCTACTGTGTGTGCAGAACAAGCATTTAAATGGTTTAAAATAATGTTCTCTGAGATCGCGCATCGACTGTGTGTGCAGAACAAGCGTTTAAATGGTTAAAATAATGTTCTATGACATCGCGAATCGACTGTGTGTGCAGAACAAGCTTTAAATGGATTAAAATACTGTTCTATGACATCGCGAATCTACTGTGTGTGCAGAACAAGCGTTTAAATGGTTAAAATAATGTTCTATGACATCGCGAATCTACTGTGTGTGCAGAACAAGGGTTTAAATGGATTAAAATAATGTTCTATGACATCGCGAATCTACTGTGTGTGCAGAACAAGCATTTAAATGGTTTAAAATAATGTTCTGTGAGATCGCGAATCTACTGTGTGTGCAGAACAAGCATTTAAATGGTTTAAAATAATGTTCTCTGAGATCGCGAATCTACTGTGTGTAGAACAAGCATTTAAATGGATTAAAGTAATGTTCTATGACATCGCGAATCTACTGTGTGTGCAGAACAAGCGTTTAAATGGTTAAAATAATGTTCTATGACATCGCGAATCGACTGTGTGTGCAGAACAAGCATTTAAATGGTTAAAATAATGTTCTATGACATCGCGAATCGACTGTGTGTGCAGAACAAGCGTTTAAATGGTTTAAAATAATGTTCTATGAGATCGCGAATCGACTGTGTGTGCAAAACAAGCGTTTAAGTGGTTTAAAATAATGTTCTATGACATCGCGAATCGACTGTGTGTGCAGAAAAAGCGTTTAAATGGATTAAAATAATGTTCTATGACATCGCGAATCTACTGTGTGTGCAGAACAAGGGTTTAAATGGATTAAAATAATGTTCTATGACATCGCGAATCTACTGTGTGTGCAGAACAAGCATTTAAATGGTTTAAAATAATGTTCTGTGAGATCGCGAATCTACTGTGTGTGCAGAACAAGCATTTAAATGGTTTAAAATAATGTTCTCTGAGATCGCGAATCGACTGTGTGTGCAGAACAAGCGTTTAAATGTTTAAAATAATGTTCTATGACATCGCGAATCTACTGTGTGTGCAGAACAAGCGTTTAAATGTTTAAAATAATGTTCTATGACATCGCGAATCGACTGTGTGTGCAGAACAAGCGTTTAAATGGTTAAAATAATGTTCTATGACATCGCGAATCGACTGTGTGTGCAGAACAAGCGTTTAAATGGTTAAAATAATGTTCTATGACATCGCGAATCTACTGTGTGTGCAGAACAAGCATTTAAATGGTTTAAAATAATGTTCTGTGAGATCGCGAATCTACTGTGTGTGCAGAACAAGCATTTAAATGGTTTAAAATAATGTTCTCTGAGATCGCGCATCGACTGTGTGTGCAGAACAAGCGTTTAAATGGTTAAAATAATGTTCTATGACATCGCGAATCGACTGTGTGTGCAGAACAAGCGTTTAAATGTTTAAAATAATGTTCTATGACATCGCGAATCGACTGTGTGTGCAGAACAAGCATTTAAATGGTTTAAAATAATGTTCTGTGAGATCGCGAATCGACTGTGTGCAGAACAAGCATTTAAATTGTTAAAATAATGTTCTATGACATCGCGAATCGACTATGTGTGCAGAACAAGCGTTTAAATGGTTTAAAATAATGTTCTGTGAGATCGCGAATCTACTGTGTGTGCAGAACAAGCATTTAAATGGTTTAAAATAATGTTCTCTGAGATCGCGCATCGACTGTGTGTGCAGAACAAGCGTTTAAATGGTTAAAATTATGTTCTCTGAGATCGCGAATCGACTGTGTGTGCAGAACAAGCATTTAAATGGTTTAAAATAATGTTCTGTGAGATCGCGAATCGACTGTGTGCAGAACAAGCATTTAAATTGTTAAAATAATGTTCTATGACATCGCGAATCGACTATGTGTGCAGAACAAGCGTTTAAATGGTTTAAAATAATGTTCTGTGAGATCGCGAATCTACTGTGTGTGCAGAACAAGCATTTAAATGGTTTAAAATAATGTTCTCTGAGATCGCGAATCGACTGTGTGTGCAGAACAAGCATTTAAATGGTTTAAAATAATGTTCTATGACATCGCGAATCGACTGTGTGTGCAGAACAAGCATTTAAATGGTTTAAAATAATGTTCTGTGAGATCGCGAATCGACTGTGTGCAGAACAAGCATTTAAATTGTTAAAATAATGTTCTATGACATCGCGAATCGACTGTGTGAAGAACAAGCGTTTAAATGGTTAAAATTATGTTCTATGACATCGCGAATCGACTGTGTGTGCAGAACAAGCGTTTAAATGGTTTAAAATAATGTTCTATGACATCGCGAATCGACTGTGTGTGCAGAACAAGCATTTAAATGGTTTAAAATAATGTTCTGTGAGATCGCGAATCGACTGTGTGCAGAACAAGCATTTAAATTGTTAAAATAATGTTCTATGACATCGCGAATCGACTGTGTGAAGAACAAGCGTTTAAATGGTTAAAATTATGTTCTATGACATCGCGAATCGACTGTGTGTGCAGAACAAGCGTTTAAATGGTTTAAAATAATGTTCTATGACATCGCGAATCTACTGTGTGTGCAGAACAAGCATTTAAATGGTTTAAAACAATGTTCTATGACATCGCGAATCGACTGTGTGTGCAGAACAAGCATTTAAATGGTTTAAAATAATGTTCTGTGAGATCGCGAATCGACTGTGTGAAGAACAAGCGTTTAAATGGTTAAAATTATGTTCTATGACATAGCGAATCTACTGTGTGTGCAGAACAAGCGTTTAAATGGTTTAAAATAATGTTCTATGACATCGCGAATCGACTGTGTGTGCAGAACAAGCGTTTAAATGGTTTAAAACAATGTTCTATGACATCGCGAATCGACTGTGTGTGCAGAACAAGCATTTAAATGGTTTAAAATAATGTTCTGTGAGATCGCGAATCGACTGTGTGAAGAACAAGCGTTTAAATGGTTAAAATTATGTTCTATGACATCGCGAATCTACTGTGTGTGCAGAACAAGCGTTTAAATGGTTTAAAATAATGTTCTATGACATCGCGAATCTACTGTGTGTGCAGAACAAGCATTTAAATGGTTTAAAATAATGTTCTGTGAGATCGTGAATCGACTGTGTGAAGAACAAGCGTTTAAATGGTTAAAATTATGTTCTATGACATCGCGAATCTACTGTGTGTGCAGAACAAGCGTTTAAATGGTTTAAAATAATGTTCTATGACATCGCGAATCGACTGTGTGTGCAGAACAAGCATTTAAATGGTTAAAATAATGTTCTATGACATCGCGAATCGACTGTGTGTGCAGAACAAGCATTTAAATGGTTTAAAATAATGTTCTGTGAGATCGCGAATCTACTGTGTGTGCAGAACAAGCATTTAAATGGTTAAAATAATGTTCTATGACATCGCGAATCGACTGTGTGTGCAGAACAAGCGTTTAAATGGTTTAAAATAATGTTCTATGACATCGCGAATCGACTGTGTGTGCAGAACAAGCATTTAAATGGTTTAAAATAATGTTCTGTGAGATCGCGAATCGACTGTGTGAAGAACAAGCGTTTAAATGGTTAAAATTATGTTCTATGACATCGCGAATCTACTGTGTGTGCAGAACAAGCGTTTAAATGGTTTAAAATAATGTTCTATGACATCGCGAATCTACTGTGTGTGCAGAACAAGCATTTAAATGGTTAAAATAATGTTCTATGACATCGCGAATCGACTGTGTGTGCAGAACAAGCATTTAAATGGTTTAAAATAATGTTCTGTGAGATCGCGAATCTACTGTGTGTGCAGAACAAGCATTTAAATGGTTAAAATAATGTTCTATGACATCGCGAATCGACTGTGTGTGCAGAACAAGCGTTTAAATGGTTTAAAATAATGTTCTATGACATCGCGAATCGACTGTGTGTGCAGAACAAGCATTTAAATGGTTTAAAATAATGTTCTGTGAGATCGCGAATCGACTGTGTGAAGAACAAGCGTTTAAATGGTTAAAATTATGTTCTATGACATCGCGAATCTACTGTGTGTGCAGAACAAGCGTTTAAATGGTTTAAAATAATGTTCTATGACATCGCGAATCTACTGTGTGTGCAGAACAAGCATTTAAATGGTTAAAATAATGTTCTATGACATCGCGAATCGACTGTGTGTGCAGAACAAGCATTTAAATGGTTAAAATAATGTTCTATGACATCGCGAATCGACTGTGTGTGCAGAACAAGCGTTTAAATGGTTAAAATAATGTTCTATGACATCGCGAATCTACTGTGTGTGCAGAACAAGCGTTTAAATGGTTTAAAATAATGTTCTGTGAGATCGCGAATCTACTGTGTGTGCAGAACAAGCATTTAAATGGTTAAAATAATGTTCTATGACATCGCGAATCTACTGTGTGTGCAGAACAAGCGTTTAAATGGTTTAAAATAATGTTCTGTGAGATCGCGAATCGACTGTGTGTGCAGAACAAGCGTTTAAATGGTTAAAATAATGTTCTATGACATCGCGAATCTACTGTGTGTGCAGAACAAGCGTTTAAATGGTTTAAAATAATGTTCTGTGAGATCGCGAATCTACTGTGTGTGCAGAACAAGCATTTAAATGGTTAAAATAATGTTCTATGACATCGCGAATCGACTGTGTGTGCAGAACAAGCGTTTAAATGGTTAAAATAATGTTCTATGACATCGCGAATCTACTGTGTGTGCAGAACAAGCGTTTAAATGGTTTAAAATAATGTTCTATGACATCGCGAATCTACTGTGTGTGCAGAACAAGCGTTTAAATGGTTAAAATAATGTTCTATGACATCGCGAATCTACTGTGTGTGCAGAACAAGCGTTTAAATGGTTTAAAATAATGTTCTATGACATCGCGAATCTACTGTGTGTGCAGAACAAGCGTTTAAATGGTTAAAATAATGTTCTATGACATCGCGAATCGACTGTGTGTGCAGAACAAGCGTTTAAATGGTTAAAATAATGTTCTATGACATCGCGAATCTACTGTGTGTGCAGAACAAGCGTTTAAATGGTTTAAAATAATGTTCTATGACATCGCGAATCTACTGTGTGTGCAGAACAAGCGTTTAAATGGATTAAAATAATGTTCTATGACATCGCGAATCGACTGTGTGTGCAGAACAAGCGTTTAAATGGTTTAAAATAATGTTCTATGACATCGCGAATCGACTGTGTGTGCAGAACAAGCGTTTAAATGGATTAAAATAATGTTCTATGACATCGCGAATCTACTGTGTGTGCAGAACAAGCGTTTAAATGGTTTAAAATAATGTTCTATGACATCGCGAATCTACTGTGTGTGCAGAACAAGCGTTTAAATGGTTAAAATAATGTTCTATGACATCGCGAATCGACTGTGTGTGCAGAACAAGCGTTTAAATGGTTAAAATAATGTTCTATGACATCGCGAATCGACTGTGTGTGCAGAACAAGTGTTTAAATGGTTAAAATAATGTTCTATGACATCGCGAATCTACTGTGTGTGCAGAACAAGCGTTTAAATGGTTTAAAATAATGTTCTATGACATCGCGAATCTACTGTGTGTGCAGAACAAGCATTTAAATGGTTAAAATAATGTTCTATGACATCGCGAATCTACTGTGTGTGCAGAACAAGCATTTAAATGGTTAAAATAATGTTCTATGACATCGCGAATCGACTGTGTGTGCAGAACAAGCGTTTAAATGGTTTAAAATAATGTTCTATGACATCGCGAATCGACTGTGTGTGCAGAACAAGCATTTAAATGGTTAAAATAATGTTCTATGACATCGCGAATCGACTGTGTGTGCAGAACAAGCGTTTAAATGGTTTAAAATAATGTTCTGTGAGATCGCGAATCGACTGTGTGAAGAACAAGCGTTTAAATGGTTAAAATTATGTTCTATGACATCGCGAATCGACTGTGTGTGCAGAACAAGCGTTTAAATGGTTTAAAATAATGTTCTATGACATCGCGAATCGACTGTGTGTGCAGAACAAGCATTTAAATGGTTTAAAATAATGTTCTGTGAGATCGCGAATCGACTGTGTGAAGAACAAGCGTTTAAATGGTTAAAATTATGTTCTATGACATCGCGAATCTACTGTGTGTGCAGAACAAGCGTTTAAATGGTTTAAAATAATGTTCTATGACATCGCGAATCTACTGTGTGTGCAGAACAAGCATTTAAATGGTTAAAATAATGTTCTATGACATCGCGAATCTACTGTGTGTGCAGAACAAGCGTTTAAATGGATTAAAGTAATGTTCTATGACATCGCGAATCTACTGTGTGTGCAGAACAAGCATTTAAATGGTTTAAAATAATGTTCTATGACATCGCGAATCTACTGTGTGTGCAGAACAAGCATTTAAATGGTTAAAATAATGTTCTATGACATCGCGAATCGACTGTGTGTGCAGAACAAGCGTTTAAATGGTTTAAAATAATGTTCTGTGAGATCGCGAATCGACTGTGTGAAGAACAAGCGTTTAAATGGTTAAAATTATGTTCTATGACATAGCGAATCGACTGTGTGTGCAGAACAAGCATTTAAATGGTTTAAAATAATGTTCTGTGAGATCGTGAATCGACTGTGTGAAGAACAAGCGTTTAAATGGTTAAAATAATGTTCTATGACATCGCGAATCGACTGTGTGTGCAGAACAAGCATTTAAATGGTTTAAAATAATGTTCTGTGAGATCGTGAATCGACTGTGTGAAGAACAAGCGTTTAAATGGTTAAAATAATGTTCTATGACATCGCGAATCGACTGTGTGTGCAGAACAAGCGTTTAAATGGATTAAAATAATGTTCTATGACATCGCGAATCTACTGTGTGTGCAGAACAAGCGTTTAAATGGTTAAAATAATGTTCTATGACATCGCGAATCGACTGTGTGTGCAGAACAAGCGTTTAAATGGTTAAAATAATGTTCTATGACATCGCGAATCTACTGTGTGTGCAGAACAAGCGTTTAAATGGATTAAAATAATGTTCTATGACATCGCGAATCGACTGTGTGTGCAGAACAAGCGTTTAAATGGTTAAAATAATGTTCTATGACATCGCGAATCGACTGTGTGTGCAGAACAAGCGTTTAAATGGTTAAAATAATGTTCTATGACATCGCGAATCTACTGTGTGTGCAGAACAAGCGTTTAAATTGTTAAAATAATGTTCTATGACATCGCGAATCGACTGTGTGTGCAGAACAAGCGTTTAAATGGTTAAAATAATGTTCTATGACATCGCGAATCTACTGTGTGTGCAGAACAAGCATTTAAATGGTTTAAAATAATGTTCTATGACATCGCGAATCTACTGTGTGTGCAGAACAAGCGTTTAAATGGTTTAAAATAATGTTCTATGACATCGCGAATCTACTGTGTGTGCAGAACAAGCGTTTAAATGGTTTAAAATAATGTTCTATGACATCGCGAATCGACTGTGTGTGCAGAACAAGCGTTTAAATGGATTAAAATAATGTTCTATGACATCGCGAATCTACTGTGTGTGCAGAACAAGCATTTAAATGGTTTAAAATAATGTTCTATGACATCGCGAATCTACTGTGTGTGCAGAACAAGCGTTTAAATGGTTTAAAATAATGTTCTATGACATCGCGAATCTACTGTGTGTGCAGAACAAGCGTTTAAATGGATTAAAATAATGTTCTATGACATCGCGAATCGACTGTGTGTGCAGAACAAGCGTTTAAATGGTTAAAATAATGTTCTATGACATCGCGAATCGACTGTGTGTGCAGAACAAGCGTTTAAATGGTTAAAATAATGTTCTATGACATCGCGAATCTACTGTGTGTGCAGAACAAGCGTTTAAATTGTTAAAATAATGTTCTATGACATCGCGAATCGACTGTGTGTGCAGAACAAGCGTTTAAATGGTTAAAATAATGTTCTATGACATCGCGAATCTACTGTGTGTGCAGAACAAGCATTTAAATGGTTTAAAATAATGTTCTATGACATCGCGAATCTACTGTGTGTGCAGAACAAGCGTTTAAATGGTTTAAAATAATGTTCTATGACATCGCGAATCTACTGTGTGTGCAGAACAAGCGTTTAAATGGTTAAAATAATGTTCTATGACATCGCGAATCGACTGTGTGTGCAGAACAAGCGTTTAAATGGTTAAAATAATGTTCTATGACATCGCGAATCTACTGTGTGTGCAGAACAAGCGTTTAAATGGTTTAAAATAATGTTCTATGACATCGCGAATCTACTGTGTGTGCAGAACAAGCGTTTAAATGGTTTAAAATAATGTTCTATGACATCGCGAATCTACTGTGTGTGCAGAACAAGCGTTTAAATGGATTAAAATAATGTTCTATGACATCGCGAATCGACTGTGTGTGCAGAACAAGCGTTTAAATGGTTTAAAATAATGTTCTATGACATCGCGAATCGACTGTGTGTGCAGAACAAGCGTTTAAATGGATTAAAATAATGTTCTATGACATCGCGAATCTACTGTGTGTGCAGAACAAGCGTTTAAATGGTTTAAAATAATGTTCTATGACATCGCGAATCTACTGTGTGTGCAGAACAAGCGTTTAAATGGTTAAAATAATGTTCTATGACATCGCGAATCGACTGTGTGTGCAGAACAAGCGTTTAAATGGTTAAAATAATGTTCTATGACATCGCGAATCGACTGTGTGTGCAGAACAAGTGTTTAAATGGTTAAAATAATGTTCTATGACATCGCGAATCTACTGTGTGTGCAGAACAAGCGTTTAAATGGTTTAAAATAATGTTCTATGACATCGCGAATCTACTGTGTGTGCAGAACAAGCATTTAAATGGTTAAAATAATGTTCTATGACATCGCGAATCTACTGTGTGTGCAGAACAAGCATTTAAATGGTTAAAATAATGTTCTATGACATCGCGAATCGACTGTGTGTGCAGAACAAGCGTTTAAATGGTTTAAAATAATGTTCTATGACATCGCGAATCGACTGTGTGTGCAGAACAAGCATTTAAATGGTTAAAATAATGTTCTATGACATCGCGAATCGACTGTGTGTGCAGAACAAGCGTTTAAATGGTTTAAAATAATGTTCTGTGAGATCGCGAATCGACTGTGTGAAGAACAAGCGTTTAAATGGTTAAAATTATGTTCTATGACATCGCGAATCGACTGTGTGTGCAGAACAAGCGTTTAAATGGTTTAAAATAATGTTCTATGACATCGCGAATCGACTGTGTGTGCAGAACAAGCATTTAAATGGTTTAAAATAATGTTCTGTGAGATCGCGAATCGACTGTGTGAAGAACAAGCGTTTAAATGGTTAAAATTATGTTCTATGACATCGCGAATCTACTGTGTGTGCAGAACAAGCGTTTAAATGGTTTAAAATAATGTTCTATGACATCGCGAATCTACTGTGTGTGCAGAACAAGCATTTAAATGGTTAAAATAATGTTCTATGACATCGCGAATCTACTGTGTGTGCAGAACAAGCGTTTAAATGGATTAAAGTAATGTTCTATGACATCGCGAATCTACTGTGTGTGCAGAACAAGCATTTAAATGGTTTAAAATAATGTTCTATGACATCGCGAATCTACTGTGTGTGCAGAACAAGCATTTAAATGGTTAAAATAATGTTCTATGACATCGCGAATCGACTGTGTGTGCAGAACAAGCGTTTAAATGGTTTAAAATAATGTTCTGTGAGATCGCGAATCGACTGTGTGAAGAACAAGCGTTTAAATGGTTAAAATTATGTTCTATGACATAGCGAATCGACTGTGTGTGCAGAACAAGCATTTAAATGGTTTAAAATAATGTTCTGTGAGATCGTGAATCGACTGTGTGAAGAACAAGCGTTTAAATGGTTAAAATTATGTTCTATGACATCGCGCATCGACTGTGTGTGCAGAACAAGCGTTTAAATGGTTAAAATAATGTTCTATGACATCGCGAATCGACTGTGTGTGCAGAACAAGCGTTTAAATGTTTAAAATAATGTTCTATGAGATCGCGAATCGACTGTGTGTGCAGAACAAGCATTTAAATGGTTTAAAATAATGTTCTGTGAGATCGTGAATCGACTGTGTGAAGAACAAGCGTTTAAATGGTTAAAATTATGTTCTATGACATCGCGCATCGACTGTGTGTGCAGAACAAGCGTTTAAATGGTTTAAAATAATGTTCTATGACATCGCGAATCGACTGTGTGTGCAGAACAAGCGTTTAAATGGTTAAAATAATGTTCTATGACATCGCGAATCTACTGTGTGTGCAGAACAAGCGTTTAAATGGTTTAAAATAATGTTCTATGACATCGCGAATCTACTGTGTGTGCAGAACAAGCGTTTAAATGGTTTAAAATAATGTTCTATGACATCGCGAATCGACTGTGTGTGCAGAACAAGCGTTTAAATGGATTAAAATAATGTTCTATGACATCGCGAATCTACTGTGTGTGCAGAACAAGCATTTAAATGGTTTAAAATAATGTTCTATGACATCGCGAATCTACTGTGTGTGCAGAACAAGCGTTTAAATGGTTTAAAATAATGTTCTATGACATCGCGAATCTACTGTGTGTGCAGAACAAGCGTTTAAATGGATTAAAATAATGTTCTATGACATCGCGAATCGACTGTGTGTGCAGAACAAGCGTTTAAATGGTTAAAATAATGTTCTATGACATCGCGAATCGACTGTGTGTGCAGAACAAGCGTTTAAATGGTTAAAATAATGTTCTATGACATCGCGAATCTACTGTGTGTGCAGAACAAGCGTTTAAATTGTTAAAATAATGTTCTATGACATCGCGAATCGACTGTGTGTGCAGAACAAGCGTTTAAATGGTTAAAATAATGTTCTATGACATCGCGAATCTACTGTGTGTGCAGAACAAGCATTTAAATGGTTTAAAATAATGTTCTATGACATCGCGAATCTACTGTGTGTGCAGAACAAGCGTTTAAATGGTTTAAAATAATGTTCTATGACATCGCGAATCGACTGTGTGTGCAGAACAAGCGTTTAAATGGATTAAAATAATGTTCTATGACATCGCGAATCGACTGTGTGTGCAGAACAAGCGTTTAAATGGTTTAAAATAATGTTCTATGACATCGCGAATCGACTGTGTGTGCAGAACAAGCGTTTAAATGGATTAAAATAATGTTCTATGACATCGCGAATCTACTGTGTGTGCAGAACAAGCGTTTAAATGGTTTAAAATAATGTTCTATGACATCGCGAATCTACTGTGTGTGCAGAACAAGCGTTTAAATGGTTAAAATAATGTTCTATGACATCGCGAATCGACTGTGTGTGCAGAACAAGCGTTTAAATGGTTAAAATAATGTTCTATGACATCGCGAATCGACTGTGTGTGCAGAACAAGTGTTTAAATGGTTAAAATAATGTTCTATGACATCGCGAATCTACTGTGTGTGCAGAACAAAAGTTTAAATGGTTTAAAATAATGTTCTATGACATCGCGAATCTACTGTGTGTGCAGAACAAGCGTTTAAATGGTTTAAAATAATGTTCTATGACATCGCGAATCTACTGTGTGTGCAGAACAAGCATTTAAATGGTTAAAATAATGTTCTATGACATCGCGAATCTACTGTGTGTGCAGAACAAGCATTTAAATGGTTAAAATAATGTTCTATGACATCGCGAATCGACTGTGTGTGCAGAACAAGCGTTTAAATGGTTTAAAATAATGTTCTGTGAGATCGCGAATCGACTGTGTGCAGAACAAGCGTTTAAATGGTTAAAATTATGTTCTATGACATCGCGAATCTACTGTGTGTGCAGAACAAGCGTTTAAATGGTTTAAAATAATGTTCTATGACATCGCGAATCGACTGTGTGTGCAGAACAAGCGTTTAAATGGATTAAAATAATGTTCTATGACATCGCGAATCTACTGTGTGTGCAGAACAAGCATTTAAATGGTTAAAATAATGTTCTATGACATCGCGAATCGACTGTGTGTGCAGAACAAGCGTTTAAATGGTTTAAAATAATGTTCTATGACATCGCGAATCGACTGTGTGTGCAGAACAAGCATTTAAATGGTTAAAATAATGTTCTATGACATCGCGAATCGACTGTGTGTGCAGAACAAACGTTTAAATGGTTTAAAATAATGTTCTGTGAGATCGCGAATCGACTGTGTGAAGAACAAGCGTTTAAATGGTTAAAATAATGTTCTATGACATCGCGAATCGACTGTGTGTGCAGAACAAGTATTTAAATGGTTTAAAATAATGTTCTGTGAGATCGCGAATCGACTGTGTGAAGAACAAGCGTTTAAATGGTTAAAATTATGTTCTATGACATCGCGAATCGACTGTGTGCAGAACAAGCATTTAAATGGTTTAAAATAATGTTCTGTGAGATCGTGAATCGACTGTGTGAAGAACAAGCGTTTAAATGGTTTAAAATAATGTTCTGTGAGATCGTGAATCGACTGTGTGAAGAACAAGCGTTTAAATGGTTAAAATAATGTTCTATGACATCGCGAATCGACTGTGTGTGCAGAACAAGCGTTTAAATGGTTTAAAATAATGTTCTATGACATCGCGAATCGACTGTGTGTGCAGAACAAGCGTTTAAATGGTTTAAAATAATGTTCTGTGACATCGCGAATCGACTGTGTGTGCAGAACAAGCGTTTAAATGGTTAAAATAATGTTCTATGACATCGCGAATCTACTGTGTGTGCAGAACAAGCGTTTAAATGGTTAAAATAATGTTCTATGACATCGCGAATCTACTGTGTGTGCAGAACAAGCGTTTAAATGGTTAAAATAATGTTCTATGACATCGCGAATCGACTGTGTGTGCAGAACAAGCATTTAAATGGTTTAAAATAATTTGTTCTATGACATCGCGAATCGACTGTGTGTGCAGAACAAGCGTTTAAATGGTTAAAATAATGTTCTATGACATCGCGAATCGACTGTGTGTGCAGAACAAGCGTTTAAATGGATTAAAATAATGTTCTGTGACATCGCGAATCGACTGTGTGTGCAGAACAAGCATTTAAATGGTTTAAAATAATGTTCTATGACATCGCGAATCGACTGTGTGTGCAGAACAAGCATTTAAATGGTTTAAAATAATGTTCTGTGAGATCGCGCATGGACTGTGTGTGCAGAACAAGCGTTTAAATGGATTAAAATAATGTTCTATGACATCGCGAATCTACTGTGTGCAGAACAAGCGTTTAAATGGTTAAAATAATGTTCTCTGAGATCGCGAATCGACTGTGTGTGCAGAACAAGCGTTTAAATGGTTAAAATTATGTTCTATGACATCGCGAATCGACTGTGTGTGCAGAACAAGCGTTTAAATGGTTAAAATAATGTTCTATGACATCGCGAATCGACTGTGTGCAGAACAAGCGTTTAAATGGATTAAAATAATGTTCTATGACATCGCGAATCTACTGTGTGTGCAGAACAAGCGTTTAAATGGTTAAAATAATGTTCTATGACATCGCGAATCTACTGTGTGTGCAGAACAAGCGTTTAAATGGTTAAAATAATGTTCTATGACATCGCGAATCTACTGTGTGTGCAGAACAAGCGTTTAAATGGTTAAAATAATGTTCTATGACATCGCGAATCTACTGTGTGTGCAGAACAAGCGTTTAAATGGTTTAAAATAATGTTCTATGACATCGCGAATCGACTGTGTGTGCAGAACAAGCGTTTAAATGGTTTAAAATAATGTTCTATGACATCGCGAATCGACTGTGTGTGCAGAACAAGCGTTTAAATGGTTTAAAATAATGTTCTATGACATCGCGAATCGACTGTGTGTGCAGAACAAGCGTTTAAATGGTTTAAAATAATGTTCTGTGACATCGCGAATCGACTGTGTGTGCAGAACAAGCGTTTAAATGGTTTAAAATAATGTTCTGTGACATCGCGAATCGACTGTGTGTGCAGAACAAGCGTTTAAATGGTTTAAAATAATGTTCTATGACATCGCGAATCGACTGTGTGTGCAGAACAAGCATTTAAATGGTTTAAAATAATGTTCTATGACATCGCGAATCGACTGTGTGTGCAGAACAAGCGTTTAAATGGTTAAAATAATGTTCTATGACATCGCGAATCGACTGTGTGTGCAGAACAAGCGTTTAAATGGATTAAAATAATGTTCTGTGACATCGCGAATCGACTGTGTGTGCAGAACAAGCATTTAAATGGTTTAAAATAATGTTCTATGACATCGCGAATCGACTGTGTGTGCAGAACAAGCATTTAAATGGTTTAAAATAATGTTCTGTGAGATCGCGAATCGACTGTGTGAAGAACAAGCGTTTAAATGGTTAAAATTATGTTCTATGACATCGCGAATCTACTGTGTGTGCAGAACAAGCGTTTAAATGGTTTAAAATAATGTTCTATGACATCGCGAATCTACTGTGTGTGCAGAACAAGCATTTAAATGGTTTAAAATAATGTTCTATGACATCGCGAATCTACTGTGTGTGCAGAACAAGCATTTAAATGGTTTAAAATAATGTTCTATGACATCGCGAATCGACTGTGTGTGCAGAACAAGCGTTTAAATGGTTTAAAATAATGTTCTGTGAGATCGCGAATCGACTGTGTGAAGAACAAGCGTTTAAATGGTTAAAATAATGTTCTATGACATCGCGAATCGACTGTGTGTGCAGAACAAGCATTTAAATGGTTAAAATAATGTTCTATGACATCGCGAATCGACTGTGTGTGCAGAACAAGCGTTTAAATGGTTTAAAATAATGTTCTGTGAGATCGCGAATCGACTGTGTGAAGAACAAGCGTTTAAATGGTTAAAATTATGTTCTATGACATCGCGAATCTACTGTGTGTGCAGAACAAGCGTTTAAATGGTTTAAAATAATGTTCTATGACATCGCGAATCTACTGTGTGTGCAGAACAAGCATTTAAATGGTTTAAAATAATGTTCTATGACATCGCGAATCTACTGTGTGTGCAGAACAAGCATTTAAATGGTTAAAATAATGTTCTATGACATCGCGAATCGACTGTGTGTGCAGAACAAGCGTTTAAATGGTTTAAAATAATGTTCTGTGAGATCGCGAATCGACTGTGTGAAGAACAAGCGTTTAAATGGTTAAAATAATGTTCTATGACATCGCGAATCGACTGTGTGTGCAGAACAAGCATTTAAATGGTTTAAAATAATGTTCTGTGAGATCGCGAATCGACTGTGTGAAGAACAAGCGTTTAAATGGTTAAAATTATGTTCTATGACATCGCGAATCGACTGTGTGAAGAACAAGCGTTTAAATGGTTAAAATTATGTTCTATGACATCGCGAATCGACTGTGTGTGCAGAACAAGCGTTTAAATGTTTAAAATAATGTTCTATGAGATCGCGAATCGACTGTGTGTGCAGAACAAGCATTTAAATGGTTTAAAATAATGTTCTGTGAGATCGTGAATCGACTGTGTGAAGAACAAGCGTTTAAATGGTTAAAATAATGTTCTATGACATCGCGAATCTACTGTGTGTGCAGAACAAGCGTTTAAATGGTTAAAATAATGTTCTATGACATCGCGAATCGACTGCGTGTGCAGAACAAGCGTTTAAATGGATTAAAATAATGTTCTATGACATCGCGAATCTACTGTGTGTGCAGAACAAGCGTTTAAATGGTTAAAATAATGTTCTATGACATCGCGAATCGACTGTGTGTGCAGAACAAGCGTTTAAATGGTTAAAAGAATGTTCTATGACATCGCGAATCGACTGTGTGTGCAGAACAAGCATTTAAATGGATTAAAATAATGTTCTATGACATCGCGAATCGACTGTGTGTGCAGAACAAGCGTTTAAATGGTTAAAATAATGTTCTATGACATCGCGAATCGACTGTGTGTGCAGAACAAGTGTTTAAATGGTTAAAATAATGTTCTATGACATCGCGAATCTACTGTGTGTGCAGAACAAGCGTTTAAATGGTTTAAAATAATGTTCTATGACATCGCGAATCTACTGTGTGTGCAGAACAAGTGTTTAAATGGTTAAAATAATGTTCTATGACATCGCGAATCTACTGTGTGTGCAGAACAAGCATTTAAATGGATTAAAATAATGTTCTATGACATCGCGAATCGACTGTGTGTGCAGAACAAGCGTTTAAATGGTTAAAATAATGTTCTATGACATCGCGAATCGACTGTGTGTGCAGAACAAGCATTTAAATGGATTAAATAATGTTCTATGACATCGCGAATCGACTGTGTGTGCAGAACAAGCGTTTAAATGGTTAAAATAATGTTCTATGACATCGCGAATCGACTGTGTGTGCAGAACAAGTGTTTAAATGGTTAAAATAATGTTCTATGACATCGCGAATCTACTGTGTGTGCAGAACAAGCGTTTAAATGGTTTAAAATAATGTTCTATGACATCGCGAATCGACTGTGTGTGCAGAACAAGTGTTTAAATGGTTAAAATAATGTTCTATGACATCGCGAATCTACTGTGTGTGCAGAACAAGCGTTTAAATGGTTTAAAATAATGTTCTATGACATCGCGAATCGACTGTGTGTGCAGAACAAGCGTTTAAATGGTTTAAAATAATGTTCTATGACATCGCGAATCTACTGTGTGTGCAGAACAAGCATTTAAATGGTTTAAAATAATGTTCTATGACATCGCGAATCTACTGTGTGTGCAGAACAAGCGTTTAAAGGGTTAAAATAATGTTCTATGACATCGCGAATCTACTGTGTGTGCAGAACAAGCGTTTAAATGGTTAAAGTAATGTTCTATGACATCGCGAATCTACTGTGTGTGCAGAACAAGCGTTTAAATGGTTAAAATAATGTTCTATGACATCGCGAATCTACTGTGTGTGCAGAACAAGTGTTTAAATGGTTAAAATAATGTTCTATGACATCGCGAATCTACTGTGTGTGCAGAACAAGCGTTTAAATGGTTAAAATAATGTTCTATGACATCGCGAATCTACTGTGTGTGCAGAACAAGCGTTTAAATGGTTAAAATAATGTTCTATGACATCGCGAATCGACTGTGTGTGCAGAACAAGCGTTTAAATGGTTAAAATAATGTTCTATGACATCGCGAATCGACTGTGTGTGCAGAACAAGCGTTTAAATGGTTAAAATAATGTTCTATGACATCGCGAATCTACTGTGTGTGCAGAACAAGCGTTTAAATGGATTAAAGTAATGTTCTATGACATCGCGAATCTACTGTGTGCAGAACAAGCGTTTAAATGGATTAAATTAATGTTCTATGACATCGCGAATCTACTGTGTGTGCAGAACAAGCATTTAAATGGTTAAAATAATGTTCTATGACATCGCGAATCGACTGTGTGTACAGAACAAGCGTTTAAATGGATTAAAGTAATGTTCTATGACATCGCGAATCTACTGTGTGTGCAGAACAAGCGTTTAAATTGTTAAAATAATGTTCTATTATGACATCGCGAATCTACTGTGTGTGCAGAACAAGCATTTAAATGGTTAAAATAATGTTCTATGACATCGCGAATCGACTGTGTGTGCAGAACAAGCGTTTAAATGGATTAAAGTAATGTTCTATGACATCGCGAATCGACTGTGTGTGCAGAACAAGCGTTTAAATGGATTAAAGTAATGTTCTATGACATCGCGAATCGACTGTGTGTGCAGAACAAGCGTTTAAATTGTTAAAATAATGTTCTATGACATCGCGAATCGACTGTGTGTGCAGAACAAGCATTTAAATGGTTAAAATAATGTTCTATGACATCGCGAATCTACTGTGTGTGCAGAACAAGCGTTTAAATGGTTAAAATAATGTTCTATGACATCGCGAATCTACTGTGTGTGCAGAACAAGCGTTTAAATGGTTAAAATAATGTTCTGTGAGATCGCGCATGGACTGTGTGTGCAGAACAAGCATTTAAATGGTTTAAAATAATGTTCTATGAGATCGCGAATCGACTGTGTGTGCAGAACAAGCGTTTAAATGGATTAAAATAATGTTCTATGACATCGCGAATCTACTGTGTGTGCAGAACAAGCGTTTAAATGGATTAAAATAATGTTCTATGACATCGCGAATCTACTGTGTGTGCAGAACAAGCATTTAAATGGTTTAAAATAATGTTCTGTGAGATCGCGCATGGACTGTGTGTGCAGAACAAGCATTTAAATGGATTAAAATAATGTTCTATGACATCGCGAATCTACTGTGTGTGCAGAACAAGCATTTAAATGGTTAAAATAATGTTCTATGACATCGCGAATCGACTGTGTGTGCAGAACAAGCGTTTAAATGGTTTAAAATAATGTTCTATGACATCGCCAATCGACTGTGTGTGCAGAACAAGCATTTAAATGGTTTAAAATAATGTTCTATGAGATCGCGAATCGACTGTGTGTGCAGAACAAGCGTTTAAATGGTTTAAAATAATGTTCTATGACATCGCGAATCGACTGTGTGTGCAGAACAAGCGTTTAAATGGATTAAAATAATGTTCTATGACATCGCGAATCGACTGTGTGTGCAGAACAAGCATTTAAATGGTTTAAAATAATGTTCTCTGAGATCGCGCATCGACTGTGTGTGCAGAACAAGCGTTTAAATGGTTAAAATAATGTTCTATGACATCGCGAATCGACTGTGTGTGCAGAACAAGCGTTTAAATGTTTAAAATAATGTTCTCTGAGATCGCGCATCGACTGTGTGTGCAGAACAAGCGTTTAAATGGTTAAAATAATGTTCTATGACATCGCGAATCGACTGTGTGTGCAGAACAAGCGTTTAAATGGTTAAAATAATGTTCTATGACATCGCGAATCGACTGTGTGTGCAGAACAAGCGTTTAAATGGTTAAAATAATGTTCTATGACATCGCGAATCGACTGTGTGTGCAGAACAAGCATTTAAATGGTTTAAAATAATGTTCTCTGAGATCGCGCATCGACTGTGTGTGCAGAACAAGCGTTTAAATGGTTAAAATAATGTTCTATGACATCGCGAATCGACTGTGTGTAGAACAAGCATTTAAATGGATTAAAGTAATGTTCTATGACATCGCGAATCTACTGTGTGTGCAGAACAAGCGTTTAAATGGTTAAAATAATGTTCTATGACATCGCGAATCTACTGTGTGTGCAGAACAAGCGTTTAAATGGTTTAAAATAATGTTCTATGACATCGCGAATCTACTGTGTGTGCAGAACAAGCGTTTAAATGGTTAAAATAATGTTCTATGACATCGCGAATCTACTGTGTGTGCAGAACAAGCGTTTAAATGGTTAAAATAATGTTCTATGACATCGCGAATCTACTGTGTGTGCAGAACAAGCGTTTAAATGGTTTAAAATAATGTTCTATGAGATCGCGAATCGACTGTGTGTGCAGAACAAGCGTTTAAATGGTTTAAAATAATGTTCTATGACATCGCGAATCGACTGTGTGTGCAGAACAAGCGTTTAAATGGATTAAAATAATGTTCTATGACATCGCGAATCTACTGTGTGTGCAGAACAAGGGTTTAAATGGATTAAAATAATGTTCTATGACATCGCGAATCTACTGTGTGTGCAGAACAAGCATTTAAATGGTTTAAAATAATGTTCTCTGAGATCGCGCATCGACTGTGTGTGCAGAACAAGCGTTTAAATGGTTAAAATAATGTTCTATGACATCGCGAATCGACTGTGTGTGCAGAACAAGCGTTTAAATGGATTAAAATAATGTTCTATGACATCGCGAATCTACTGTGTGTGCAGAACAAGCATTTAAATGGTTTAAAATAATGTTCTCTGAGATCGCGCATCGACTGTGTGTGCAGAACAAGCGTTTAAATGGTTAAAATAATGTTCTGTGAGATCGCGAATCGACTGTGTGTGCAGAACAAGCGTTTAAATGGTTAAAATAATGTTCTATGACATCGCGAATCGACTGTGTGTGCAGAACAAGCGTTTAAATGGTTAAAATTATGTTCTATGACATCGCGAATCTACTGTGTGTGCAGAACAAGCGTTTAAATGGTTTAAAATAATGTTCTATGACATCGCGAATCTACTGTGTGTGCAGAACAAGCATTTAAATGGTTAAAATAATGTTCTATGACATCGCGAATCGACTGTGTGTGCAGAACAAGCGTTTAAATGGTTTAAAATAATGTTCTATGACATCGCGAATCGACTGTGTGTGCAGAACAAGCATTTAAATGGTTTAAAATAATGTTCTGTGAGATCGCGCATGGACTGTGTGTGCAGAACAAACATTTAAATGGTTTAAAATAATGTTCTATGACATCGCGAATCGACTGTGTGTGCAGAACAAACATTTAAATGGTTTAAAATAATGTTCTATGACATCGCGAATCGACTGTGTGTGCAGAACAAGCATTTAAATGGTTTAAAATAATGTTCTGTGAGATCGCGCATGGACTGTGTGTGCAGAACAAACATTTAAATGGTTTAAAATAATGTTCTGTGAGATCGCGCATGGACTGTGTGTGCAGAACAAACATTTAAATGGTTTAAAATAATGTTCTATGACATCGCGAATCTACTGTGTGTGCAGAACAAGCATTTAAATGGTTAAAATAATGTTCTATGACATCGCGAATCTACTGTGCGTGCAGAACAAGCATTTAAATGGTTAAAATAATGTTCTATGACATCGCGAATCTACTGTGTGTGCAGAACAAGCATTTAAATGGTTTAAAATAATGTTCTATGACATCGCGAATCTACTGTGTGTGCAGAACAAGCATTTAAATGGTTTAAAATAATGTTCTATGACATCGCGAATCTACTGTGCGTGCAGAACAAGCATTTAAATGGTTTAAAATAATGTTCTATGACATCGCGAATCTACTGTGTGTGCAGAACAAGCATTTAAATGGTTTAAAATAATGTTCTATGACATCGCGAATCTACTGTGCGTGCAGAACAAGCATTTAAATGGTTAAAATAATGTTCTATGACATCGCGAATCTACTGTGCGTGCAGAACAAGCGTTTAAATGGTTTAAAATAATGTTCTATGACATCGCGAATCGACTGTGCGTGCAGAACAAGCGTTTAAATGGTTAAAATAATGTTCTATGACATCGCGAATCGACTGTGCGTGCAGAACAAGCGTTTAAATGGTTAAAATAATGTTCTATGACATCGCGAATCTACTGTGTGTGCAGAACAAGCATTTAAATGGTTTAAAATAATGTTCTATGACATCGCGAATCGACTGTGCGTGCAGAACAAGCGTTTAAATGGTTAAAATAATGTTCTATGACATCGCGAATCTACTGTGCGTGCAGAACAAGCATTTAAATGGTTAAAATAATGTTCTATGACATCGCGAATCTACTGTGTGTGCAGAACAAGCGTTTAAATGGTTTAAAATAATGCTCTATGACATCGCGAATCGACTGTGTGTGCAAAACAAGCGTTTAAATGTTTAAAATAATGTTCTATGAGATCGCGAATCGACTGTGTGTGCAGAACAAGCGTTTAAATGGTTTAAAATAATGTTCTATGACATCGCGAATCTACTGTGTGTGCAGAACAAGCACTTAAATGGTTAAAATAATGTTCTATGACATCGCGAATCGACTGTGTGTGCAGAACAAACATTTAAATGGTTTAAAATAATGTTCTATGACATCGCGAATCGACTGTGTGTGCAGAACAAACATTTAAATGGTTTAAAATAATGTTCTATGACATCGCGAATCGACTGTGTGAAGAACAAGCATTTAAATGGTTTAAAATAATGTTCTATGACATCGCGAATCTACTGTGCGTGCAGAACAAGCATTTAAATGGTTTAAAATAATGTTCTATGACATCGCGAATCTACTGTGCGTGCAGAACAAGCATTTAAATGGTTAAAATAATGCTCTATGACATCGCGAATCTACTGTGTGTGCAGAACAAGCGTTTAAATGGTTTAAAATAATGCTCTATGACATCGCGAATCGACTGTGTGTGCAAAACAAGCGTTTAAATGTTTAAAATAATGTTCTATGACATCGCGAATCGACTGTGTGTGCAGAACAAGCGTTTAAATGGATTAAAATAATGTTCTATGACATCGCGAATCGACTGTGTGTGCAGAACAAGCGTTTAAATGGTTAAAATAATGCTCTATGACATCGCGAATCTACTGTGTGTGCAGAACAAGCGTTTAAATGGTTTAAAATAATGCTCTATGAGATCGCGAATCGACTGTGTGTGCAGAACAAGCGTTTAAATGGATTAAAATAATGTTCTATGACATCGCGCATGGACTGTGTGTGCAAAACAAGCGTTTAAATGTTTAAAATAATGTTCTATGACATCGCGAATCGACTGTGTGTGCAGAACAAGCGTTTAAATGGATTAAAATAATGTTCTATGACATCGCGAATCTACTGTGTGTGCAGAACAAGCGTTTAAATGGTTAAAATAATGCTCTATGACATCGCGAATCTACTGTGTGTGCAGAACAAGCGTTTAAATGGTTTAAAATAATGTTCTATGACATCGCGAATCGACTGTGTGTGCAGAACAAGCGTTTAAATGGATTAAAATAATGTTCTATGACATCGCGCATGGACTGTGTGTGCAAAACAAGCGTTTAAATGTTTAAAATAATGTTCTATGACATCGCGAATCGACTGTGTGTGCAGAACAAGCGTTTAAATGGATTAAAATAATGTTCTATGACATCGCGAATCGACTGTGTGTGCAGAACAAGCGTTTAAATGGATTAAAATAATGTTCTATGACATCGCGCATGGACTGTGTGTGCAAAACAAGCGTTTAAATGGTTTAAAATAATGTTCTATGACATCGCGAATCGACTGTGTGTGCAGAACAAGCGTTTAAATGGATTAAAATAATGTTCTATGACATCGCGCATGGACTGTGTGTGCAAAACAAGCGTTTAAATGTTTAAAATAATGTTCTATGACATCGCGAATCGACTGTGTGTGCAGAACAAGCGTTTAAATGGATTAAAATAATGTTCTATGACATCGCGAATCTACTGTGTGTGCAGAACAAGCGTTTAAATGGTTAAAATAATGCTCTATGACATCGCGAATCTACTGTGTGTGCAGAACAAGCGTTTAAATGGTTTAAAATAATGCTCTATGAGATCGCGAATCGACTGTGTGTGCAGAACAAGCGTTTAAATGGTTTAAAATAATGTTCTATGACATCGCGAATCGACTGTGTGTGCAGAACAAGCGTTTAAATGGATTAAAATAATGTTCTATGACATCGCGAATCGACTGTGTGCGCAGAACAAGCGTTTAAATGGTTAAAATAATGTTCTATGACATCGCGAATCGACTGTGTGTGCAGAACAAGCGTTTAAATGGTTTAAAATAATGTTCTATGACATCGCGAATCGACTGTGTGTGCAGAACAAGCATTTAAATGGTTTAAAATAATGTTCTGTGAGATCGCGCATGGACTGTGTGTGCAGAACAAACATTTAAATGGTTTAAAATAATGTTCTATGACATCGCGAATCGACTGTGTGTGCAGAACAAGCGTTTAAATGGTTAAAATTATGTTCTATGACATCGCGAATCTACTGTGTGTGCAGAACAAGCGTTTAAATGGTTTAACATAATGTTCTATGACATCGCGAATCTACTGTGTGTGCAGAACAAGCATTTAAATGGTTAAAATAATGTTCTATGACATCGCGAATCGACTGTGTGTGCAGAACAAGCGTTTAAATGGTTTAAAATAATGTTCTATGACATCGCGAATCGACTGTGTGTGCAGAACAAGCATTTAAATGGTTTAAAATAATGTTCTGTGAGATCGCGCATGGACTGTGTGTGCAGAACAAACATTTAAATGGTTTAAAATAATGTTCTATGACATCGCGAATCGACTGTGTGTGCAGAACAAACATTTAAATGGTTTAAAATAATGTTCTATGACATCGCGAAGCGACTGTGTGTGCAGAACAAACATTTAAATGGTTTAAAATAATGTTCTATGACATCGCGAATCGACTGTGTGTGCAGAACAAACATTTAAATGGTTTAAAATAATGTTCTATGACATCGCGAATCTACTGTGCGTGCAGAACAAGCATTTAAATGGTTAAAATAATGTTCTATGACATCGCGAATCGACTGTGTGTGCAGAACAAGCGTTTAAATGGTTAAAATAATGTTCTATGACATCGCGAATCTACTGTGCGTGCAGAACAAGCGTTTAAATGGTTTAAAATAATGTTCTGTGAGATCGCGAATCGACTGTGTGTGCAAAACAAGCGTTTAAATGTTTAAAATAATGTTCTATGACATCGCGAATCGACTGTGCGTGCAGAACAAGCGTTTAAATTGTTAAAATAATGTTCTATGACATCGCGAATCTACTGTGTGTGCAGAACAAGCGTTTAAATGGTTAAAATAATGTTCTGTGACATCGCGAATCGACTGTGTGTGCAGAACAAGCGTTTAAATGTTTAAAATAATGTTCTATGACATCGCGAATCTACTGTGTGTGCAGAACAAGCGTTTAAATGTTTAAAATAATGTTCTATGACATCGCGAATCGACTGTGTGTGCAGAACAAGCGTTTAAATGTTTAAAATAATGTTCTATGACATCGCGAATCGACTGTGTGTGCAGAACAAGCGTTTAAATGGTTAAAATAATGTTCTATGACATCGCGAATCGACTGTGTGTGCAGAACAAGCGTTTAAATGGATTAAAATAATGTTCTATGACATCGCGAATCTACTGTGTGTGCAGAACAAGCGTTTAAATGGTTAAAATAATGTTCTATGACATCGCGAATCTACTGTGTGTGCAGAACAAGCGTTTAAATGTTTAAAATAATGTTCTATGACATCGCGAATCGACTGTGTGTGCAGAACAAGCGTTTAAATGTTTAAAATAATGTTCTGTGACATCGCGAATCGACTGTGTGTGCAGAACAAGCGTTTAAATGTTTAAAATAATGTTCTATGACATCGCGAATCTACTGTGTGTGCAGAACAAGCGTTTAAATTGTTAAAATAATGTTCTATGACATCGCGAATCTACTGTGTGTGCAGAACAAGCGTTTAAATGTTTAAAATAATGTTCTATGACATCGCGAATCGACTGTGTGTGCAGAACAAGCGTTTAAATGGTTAAAATAATGTTCTATGACATCGCGAATCGACTGTGTGTGCAGAACAAGCGTTTAAATGGATTAAAATAATGTTCTATGACATCGCGAATCTACTGTGTGTGCAGAACAAGCGTTTAAATGGTTAAAATAATGTTCTATGACATCGCGAATCGACTGTGTGTGCAGAACAAGCGTTTAAATGGTTAAAATAATGTTCTATGACATCGCGAATCGACTGTGTGTGCAGAACAAGCGTTTAAATGGATTAAAATAATGTTCTATGACATCGCGAATCTACTGTGTGTGCAGAACAAGCGTTTAAATGGTTAAAATAATGTTCTATGACATCGCGAATCTACTGTGTGTGCAGAACAAGCGTTTAAATGTTTAAAATAATGTTCTATGACATCGCGAATCGACTGTGTGTGCAGAACAAGCGTTTAAATGTTTAAAATAATGTTCTGTGACATCGCGAATCGACTGTGTGTGCAGAACAAGCGTTTAAATGTTTAAAATAATGTTCTATGACATCGCGAATCTACTGTGTGTGCAGAACAAGCGTTTAAATTGTTAAAATAATGTTCTATGACATCGCGAATCTACTGTGTGTGCAGAACAAGCGTTTAAATGTTTAAAATAATGTTCTATGACATCGCGAATCGACTGTGTGTGCAGAACAAGCGTTTAAATGGTTAAAATAATGTTCTATGACATCGCGAATCGACTGTGTGTGCAGAACAAGCGTTTAAATGGATTAAAATAATGTTCTATGACATCGCGAATCTACTGTGTGTGCAGAACAAGCGTTTAAATGGATTAAAGTAATGTTCTATGACATCGCAAATCTACTGTGTGTGCAGAACAAGCGTTTAAATTGTTTAAAATAATGTTCTATGACATCGCGAATCGACTGTGTGTGCAGAACAAGCGTTTAAATGGTTAAAATAATGTTCTATGACATCGCAAATCTACTGTGTGTGCAGAACAAGCGTTTAAATTGTTTAAAATAATGTTCTATGACATCGCGAATCGACTGTGTGTGCAGAACAAGCGTTTAAATGGTTAAAATAATGTTCTATGACATCGCGAATCGACTGTGTGTGCAGAACAAGCGTTTAAATGGATTAAAATAATGTTCTATGACATCGCGAATCTACTGTGTGTGCAGAACAAGCGTTTAAATTGTTTAAAATAATGTTCTATGACATCGCGAATCGACTGTGTGTGCAGAACAAGCGTTTAAATGGTTAAAATAATGTTCTATGACATCGCGAATCGACTGTGTGTGCAGAACAAGCGTTTAAATGGATTAAAATAATGTTCTATGACATCGCAAATCTACTGTGTGTGCAGAACAAGCGTTTAAATTGTTTAAAATAATGTTCTATGACATCGCGAATCGACTGTGTGTGCAGAACAAGCGTTTAAATGGTTAAAATAATGTTCTATGACATCGCGAATCGACTGTGTGTGCAGAACAAGCGTTTAAATGGATTAAAATAATGTTCTATGACATCGCGAATCTACTGTGTGTGCAGAACAAGCGTTTAAATGGTTAAAATAATGTTCTATGACATCGCGAATCTACTGTGTGTGCAGAACAAGCGTTTAAATGGATTAAAGTAATGTTCTATGACATCGCAAATCTACTGTGTGTGCAGAACAAGCGTTTAAATTGTTTAAAATAATGTTCTATGACATCGCGAATCGACTGTGTGTGCAGAACAAGCGTTTAAATGGATTAAAGTAATGTTCTATGACATCGCGAATCTACTGTGCGTGCAGAACAAGCGTTTAAATGGTTAAAATAATGTTCTATGACATCGCGAATCGACTGTGTGTGCAGAACAAGCGTTTAAATGGATTAAAGTAATGTTCTATGACATCGCGAATCTACTGTGTGTGCAGAACAAGCGTTTAAATTGTTAAAATAATGTTCTATGACATCGCGAATCGACTGTGTGTGCAGAACATGCGTTTAAATGGATTAAAGTAATGTTCTATGACATCGCGAATCTACTGTGCGTGCAGAACAAGCATTTAAATGGTTAAAATAATGTTCTATGACATCGCGAATCTACTGTGTGTGCAGAACAAGCGTTTAAATTGTTAAAATAATGTTCTATGACATCGCGAATCTACTGTGTGTGCAGAACAAGCGTTTAAATTGTTAAAATAATGTTCTATGACATCGCGAATCTACTGTGTGTGCAGAACAAGCGTTTAAATGGTTTAAAATAATGTTCTATGACATCGCGAATCTACTGTGTGTGCAGAACAAGCGTTTAAATGGTTAAAATAATGTTCTATGACATCGCGAATCGACTGTGTGTGCAGAACAAGCGTTTAAATGGATTAAAGTAATGTTCTATGACATCGCGAATCTACTGTGTGTGCAGAACAAGCGTTTAAATTGTTAAAATAATGTTCTATGACATCGCGAATCGACTGTGTGTGCAGAACATGCGTTTAAATGGATTAAAGTAATGTTCTATGACATCGCGAATCTACTGTGCGTGCAGAACAAGCATTTAAATGGTTAAAATAATGTTCTATGACATCGCGAATCGACTGTGTGTGCAGAACAAGCGTTTAAATGGATTAAAATAATGTTCTATGACATCGCGAATCGACTGTGCGTGCAGAAGAAGCGTTTAAATTGTTAAAATAATGTTCTATGACATCGCGAATCTACTGTGTGTGCAGAACAAGCATTTAAATGGTTAAAATAATGTTCTATGACATCGCGAATCGACTGTGCGTGCAGAAGAAGCGTTTAAATTGTTAAAATAATGTTCTATGACATCGCGAATCTACTGTGTGTGCAGAACAAGCGTTTAAATGGTTAAAATAATGTTCTGTGACATCGCGAATCGACTGTGTGTGCAGAACAAGCGTTTAAATGGATTAAAATAATGTTCTATGACATCGCGAATCGACTGTGTGTGCAGAACAAGCGTTTAAATGGTTAAAATAATGTTCTGTGACATCGCGAATCGACTGTGTGTGCAGAACAAGCGTTTAAATGGATTAAAATAATGTTCTATGACATCGCGAATCTACTGTGTGTGCAGAACAAGCGTTTAAATGTTTAAAAGAATGTTCTATGAGATCGCGAATCGACTGTGTGTGCAGAACAAACATTTAAATGGTTAAAATAATGTTCTGTGACATCGCGAATCGACTGTGTGTGCAGAACAAGCGTTTAAATGGTTTAAAATAATGTTCTATGACATCGCGAATCTATTGTGCGTGCAGAACAAGCATTTAAATGGTTAAAATAATGTTCTATGACATCGCGAATCGACTGTGTGTGCAGAACAAGCGTTTAAATTATTAAAATAATGTTCTATGACATCGCGAATCTACTGTGTGTGCAGAACAAGCGTTTAAATGGTTAAAATAATGTTCTATGACATCGCGAATCTACTGTGTGTGCAGAACAAGCGTTTAAATGGTTTAAAATAATGTTCTATGACATCGCGAATCGACTGTGTGTGCAGAACAAGCGTTTAAATGGATTAAAATAATGTTCTATGACATCGCGAATCGACTGTGTGTGCAGAACAAGCGTTTAAATGGTTTAAAATAATGCTCTATGAGATCGCGAATCGACTGTGTGTGCAGAACAAGCGTTTAAATGGTTTAAAATAATGTTCTATGACATCGCGAATCGACTGTGTGTGCAGAACAAGCGTTTAAATGGATTAAAATAATGTTCTATGACATCGCGAATCGACTGTGTGCGCAGAACAAGCGTTTAAATGGTTAAAATAATGTTCTATGACATCGCGAATCGACTGTGTGTGCAGAACAAGCGTTTAAATGGTTTAAAATAATGTTCTATGACATCGCGAATCGACTGTGTGTGCAGAACAAGCATTTAAATGGTTTAAAATAATGTTCTGTGAGATCGCGCATGGACTGTGTGTGCAGAACAAACATTTAAATGGTTTAAAATAATGTTCTATGACATCGCGAATCGACTGTGTGTGCAGAACAAGCGTTTAAATGGTTAAAATTATGTTCTATGACATCGCGAATCTACTGTGTGTGCAGAACAAGCGTTTAAATGGTTTAACATAATGTTCTATGACATCGCGAATCTACTGTGTGTGCAGAACAAGCATTTAAATGGTTAAAATAATGTTCTATGACATCGCGAATCTACTGTGTGTGCAGAACAAGCGTTTAAATGGATTAAAGTAATGTTCTATGACATCGCGAATCTACTGTGTGTGCAGAACAAGCGTGAAAATTGTTAAAATAATGTTCTATGACATCGCGAATCGACTGTGTGTGCAGAACAAGCGTTTAAATGGATTAAAGTAATGTTCTATGACATCGCGAATCTACTGTGCGTGCAGAACAAGCATTTAAATGGTTAAAATAATGTTCTATGACATCGCGAATCGACTGTGTGTGCAGAACAAGCGTTTAAATTGTTAAAATAATGTTCTATGACATCGCGAATCTACTGTGTGTGCAGAACAAGCGTTTAAATTGTTAAAATAATGTTCTATGACATCGCGAATCGACTGTGTGTGCAGAACAAGCATTTAAATGTTTAAAATAATGTTCTATGACATCGCGAATCTACTGTGTGTGCAGAACAAGCGTTTAAATGGATTAAAGTAATGTTCAATGACATCGCGAATCTACTGTGTGTGCAGAACAAGCGTTTAAATTGTTAAAATAATGTTCTATGACATCGCGAATCGACTGTGTGTGCAGAACAAGCATTTAAATGGTTTAAAATAATGTTCTATGACATCGCGAATCTACTGTGTGTGCAGAACAAGCGTTTAAATGGTTTAAAATAATGTTCTATGACATCGCGAATCGACTGTGTGTGCAGAACAAGCGTTTAAATGGATTAAAATAATGTTCTATGACATCGCGAATCGACTGTGTGTGCAGAACAAGCGTTTAAATGGTTTAAAATAATGCTCTATGAGATCGCGAATCGACTGTGTGTGCAGAACAAGCGTTTAAATGGTTTAAAATAATGTTCTATGACATCGCGAATCGACTGTGTGTGCAGAACAAGCGTTTAAATGGATTAAAATAATGTTCTATGACATCGCGAATCGACTGTGTGCGCAGAACAAGCGTTTAAATGGTTAAAATAATGTTCTATGACATCGCGAATCGACTGTGTGTGCAGAACAAGCGTTTAAATGGTTTAAAATAATGTTCTATGACATCGCGAATCGACTGTGTGTGCAGAACAAGCATTTAAATGGTTTAAAATAATGTTCTGTGAGATCGCGCATGGACTGTGTGTGCAGAACAAACATTTAAATGGTTTAAAATAATGTTCTATGACATCGCGAATCGACTGTGTGTGCAGAACAAGCGTTTAAATGGTTAAAATTATGTTCTATGACATCGCGAATCTACTGTGTGTGCAGAACAAGCGTTTAAATGGTTTAACATAATGTTCTATGACATCGCGAATCTACTGTGTGTGCAGAACAAGCATTTAAATGGTTAAAATAATGTTCTATGACATCGCGAATCGACTGTGTGTGCAGAACAAGCGTTTAAATGGTTTAAAATAATGTTCTATGACATCGCGAATCGACTGTGTGTGCAGAACAAACATTTAAATGGTTTAAAATAATGTTCTATGACATCGCGAAGCGACTGTGTGTGCAGAACAAGCATTTAAATGGTTTAAAATAATGTTCTATGACATCGCGAAGCGACTGTGTGTGCAGAACAAGCATTTAAATGGTTTAAAATAATGTTCTGTGAGATCGCGCATGGACTGTGTGTGCAGAACAAACATTTAAATGGTTTAAAATAATGTTCTGTGAGATCGCGCATGGACTGTGTGTGCAGAACAAACATTTAAATGGTTTAAAATAATGTTCTATGACATCGCGAATCGACTGTGTGTGCAGAACAAACATTTAAATGGTTTAAAATAATGTTCTATGACATCGCGAAGCGACTGTGTGTGCAGAACAAGCATTTAAATGGTTTAAAATAATGTTCTGTGAGATCGCGCATGGACTGTGTGTGCAGAACAAACATTTAAATGGTTTAAAATAATGTTCTGTGAGATCGCGCATGGACTGTGTGTGCAGAACAAACATTTAAATGGTTTAAAATAATGTTCTATGACATCGCGAATCTACTGTGCGTGCAGAACAAGCATTTAAATGGTTAAAATAATGTTCTATGACATCGCGAATCTACTGTGCGTGCAGAACAAGCGTTTAAATGGTTTAAAATAATGTTCTATGACATCGCGAATCTACTGTGTGTGCAGAACAAGCGTTTAAATGGTTTAAAATAATGTTCTGTGAGATCGCGAATCGACTGTGTGTGCAAAACAAGCGTTTAAATGTTTAAAATAATGTTCTATGACATCGCGAATCGACTGTGCGTGCAGAACAAGCGTTTAAATTGTTAAAATAATGTTCTATGACATCGCGAATCTACTGTGTGTGCAGAACAAGCGTTTAAATGGTTAAAATAATGTTCTATGACATCGCGAATCTACTGTGTGTGCAGAACAAGCGTTTAAATGTTTAAAATAATGTTCTATGACATCGCGAATCTACTGTGTGTGCAGAACAAGCGTTTAAATGGTTAAAATAATGTTCTATGACATCGCGAATCGACTGTGCGTGCAGAACAAGCGTTTAAATTGTTAAAATAATGTTCTATGACATCGCGAATCGACTGTGCGTGCAGAACAAGCGTTTAAATGGTTAAAATAATGTTCTGTGACATCGCGAATCGACTGTGTGTGCAGAACAAGCGTTTAAATGTTTAAAATAATGTTCTATGACATCGCGAATCTACTGTGTGTGCAGAACAAGCGTTTAAATGTTTAAAATAATGTTCTATGACATCGCGAATCGACTGTGTGTGCAGAACAAGCGTTTAAATGGTTAAAATAATGTTCTATGACATCGCGAATCGACTGTGTGTGCAGAACAAGCGTTTAAATGGTTTAAAATAATGTTCTATGACATCGCGAATCTACTGTGTGTGCAGAACAAGCGTTTAAATGGTTTAAAATAATGTTCTATGACATCGCGAATCGACTGTGTGTGCAGAACAAGCGTTTAAATGGATTAAAATAATGTTCTATGACATCGCGAATCGACTGTGTGTGCAGAACAAGCGTTTAAATGGTTTAAAATAATGCTCTATGAGATCGCGAATCGACTGTGTGTGCAGAACAAGCGTTTAAATGGTTTAAAATAATGTTCTATGACATCGCGAATCGACTGTGTGTGCAGAACAAGCGTTTAAATGGATTAAAATAATGTTCTATGACATCGCGAATCGACTGTGTGCGCAGAACAAGCGTTTAAATGGTTAAAATAATGTTCTATGACATCGCGAATCGACTGTGTGTGCAGAACAAGCGTTTAAATGGTTTAAAATAATGTTCTATGACATCGCGAATCGACTGTGTGTGCAGAACAAGCATTTAAATGGTTTAAAATAATGTTCTGTGAGATCGCGCATGGACTGTGTGTGCAGAACAAACATTTAAATGGTTTAAAATAATGTTCTATGACATCGCGAATCGACTGTGTGTGCAGAACAAGCGTTTAAATGGTTAAAATTATGTTCTATGACATCGCGAATCTACTGTGTGTGCAGAACAAGCGTTTAAATGGTTTAACATAATGTTCTATGACATCGCGAATCTACTGTGTGTGCAGAACAAGCATTTAAATGGTTAAAATAATGTTCTATGACATCGCGAATCGACTGTGTGTGCAGAACAAGCGTTTAAATGGTTTAAAATAATGTTCTATGACATCGCGAATCGACTGTGTGTGCAGAACAAACATTTAAATGGTTTAAAATAATGTTCTATGACATCGCGAAGCGACTGTGTGTGCAGAACAAGCATTTAAATGGTTTAAAATAATGTTCTATGACATCGCGAAGCGACTGTGTGTGCAGAACAAGCATTTAAATGGTTTAAAATAATGTTCTGTGAGATCGCGCATGGACTGTGTGTGCAGAACAAACATTTAAATGGTTTAAAATAATGTTCTGTGAGATCGCGCATGGACTGTGTGTGCAGAACAAACATTTAAATGGTTTAAAATAATGTTCTATGACATCGCGAATCGACTGTGTGTGCAGAACAAACATTTAAATGGTTTAAAATAATGTTCTATGACATCGCGAAGCGACTGTGTGTGCAGAACAAGCATTTAAATGGTTTAAAATAATGTTCTGTGAGATCGCGCATGGACTGTGTGTGCAGAACAAACATTTAAATGGTTTAAAATAATGTTCTGTGAGATCGCGCATGGACTGTGTGTGCAGAACAAACATTTAAATGGTTTAAAATAATGTTCTATGACATCGCGAATCTACTGTGCGTGCAGAACAAGCATTTAAATGGTTAAAATAATGTTCTATGACATCGCGAATCTACTGTGCGTGCAGAACAAGCGTTTAAATGGTTTAAAATAATGTTCTATGACATCGCGAATCTACTGTGTGTGCAGAACAAGCGTTTAAATGGTTTAAAATAATGTTCTGTGAGATCGCGAATCGACTGTGTGTGCAAAACAAGCGTTTAAATGTTTAAAATAATGTTCTATGACATCGCGAATCGACTGTGCGTGCAGAACAAGCGTTTAAATTGTTAAAATAATGTTCTATGACATCGCGAATCTACTGTGTGTGCAGAACAAGCGTTTAAATGGTTAAAATAATGTTCTATGACATCGCGAATCTACTGTGTGTGCAGAACAAGCGTTTAAATGTTTAAAATAATGTTCTATGACATCGCGAATCTACTGTGTGTGCAGAACAAGCGTTTAAATGGTTAAAATAATGTTCTATGACATCGCGAATCGACTGTGCGTGCAGAACAAGCGTTTAAATTGTTAAAATAATGTTCTATGACATCGCGAATCGACTGTGCGTGCAGAACAAGCGTTTAAATGGTTAAAATAATGTTCTGTGACATCGCGAATCGACTGTGTGTGCAGAACAAGCGTTTAAATGTTTAAAATAATGTTCTATGACATCGCGAATCTACTGTGTGTGCAGAACAAGCGTTTAAATGTTTAAAATAATGTTCTATGACATCGCGAATCGACTGTGTGTGCAGAACAAGCGTTTAAATGGTTAAAATAATGTTCTATGACATCGCGAATCGACTGTGTGTGCAGAACAAGCGTTTAAATGGATTAAAATAATGTTCTATGACATCGCGAATCTACTGTGTGTGCAGAACAAGCGTTTAAATGGTTAAAATAATGTTCTATGACATCGCGAATCTACTGTGTGTGCAGAACAAGCGTTTAAATGGATTAAAGTAATGTTCTATGACATCGCAAATCTACTGTGTGTGCAGAACAAGCGTTTAAATTGTTTAAAATAATGTTCTATGACATCGCGAATCGACTGTGTGTGCAGAACAAGCGTTTAAATGGATTAAAGTAATGTTCTATGACATCGCGAATCTACTGTGCGTGCAGAACAATCATTTAAATGGTTAAAATAATGTTCTATGACATCGCGAATAGACTGTGTGTGCAGAACAAGCGTTTAAATTGTTAAAATAATGTTCTATGACATCGCGAATCTACTGTGTGTGCAGAACAAGCGTTTAAATGGTTTAAAATAATGTTCTATGACATCGCGAATCTACTGTGTGTGCAGAACAAGCGTTTAAATGGATTAAAGTAATGTTCTATGACATCGCGAATCTACTGTGTGTGCAGAACAAGCGTTTAAATTGTTAAAATAATGTTCTATGACATCGCGAATCGACTGTGTGTGCAGAACATGCGTTTAAATGGATTAAAGTAATGTTCTATGACATCGCGAATCTACTGTGCGTGCAGAACAAGCATTTAAATGGTTAAAATAATGTTCTATGACATCGCGAATCGACTGTGCGTGCAGAAGAAGCGTTTAAATTGTTAAAATAATGTTCTATGACATCGCGAATCTACTGTGTGTGCAGAACAAGCGTTTAAATGGTTAAAATAATGTTCTGTGACATCGCGAATCGACTGTGTGTGCAGAACAAGCGTTTAAATGGATTAAAATAATGTTCTATGACATCGCGAATCGACTGTGTGTGCAGAACAAGCGTTTAAATGGTTAAAATAATGTTCTATGACATCGCGAATCTACTGTGTGTGCAGAACAAGCGTTTAAATGGTTAAAATAATGTTCTGTGACATCGCGAATCGACTGTGTGTGCAGAACAAGCGTTTAAATGGATTAAAATAATGTTCTATGACATCGCGAATCGACTGTGTGTGCAGAACAAGCGTTTAAATGGTTAAAATAATGTTCTATGACATCGCGAATCGACTGTGTGTGCAGAACAAGCGTTTAAATGGATTAAAGTAATGTTCTATGACATCGCGAATCTACTGTGTGTGCAGAACAAGCGTTTAAATTGTTAAAATAATGTTCTATGACATCGCGAATCGACTGTGTGTGCAGAACATGCGTTTAAATGGATTAAAGTAATGTTCTATGACATCGCGAATCTACTGTGCGTGCAGAACAAGCATTTAAATGGTTAAAATAATGTTCTATGACATCGCGAATCGACTGTGCGTGCAGAAGAAGCGTTTAAATTGTTAAAATAATGTTCTATGACATCGCGAATCTACTGTGTGTGCAGAACAAGCGTTTAAATGGTTAAAATAATGTTCTGTGACATCGCGAATCGACTGTGTGTGCAGAACAAGCGTTTAAATGGATTAAAATAATGTTCTATGACATCGCGAATCGACTGTGTGTGCAGAACAAGCGTTTAAATGGTTAAAATAATGTTCTGTGACATCGCGAATCGACTGTGTGTGCAGAACAAGCGTTTAAATGGATTAAAATAATGTTCTATGACATCGCGAATCTACTGTGTGTGCAGAACAAGCGTTTAAATGTTTAAAAGAATGTTCTATGAGATCGCGAATCGACTGTGTGTGCAGAACAAACATTTAAATGGTTAAAATAATGTTCTGTGACATCGCGAATCGACTGTGTGTGCAGAACAAGCGTTTAAATGGTTTAAAATAATGTTCTATGACATCGCGAATCTATTGTGCGTGCAGAACAAGCATTTAAATGGTTAAAATAATGTTCTATGACATCGCGAATCGACTGTGTGTGCAGAACAAGCGTTTAAATTATTAAAATAATGTTCTATGACATCGCGAATCTACTGTGTGTGCAGAACAAGCGTTTAAATGGTTAAAATAATGTTCTATGACATCGCGAATCTACTGTGTGTGCAGAACAAGCGTTTAAATGGTTTAAAATAATGTTCTATGACATCGCGAATCTACTGTGTGTGCAGAACAAGCGTTTAAATGGATTAAAGTAATGTTCTATGACATCGCGAATCTACTGTGTGTGCAGAACAAGCGTGAAAATTGTTAAAATAATGTTCTATGACATCGCGAATCGACTGTGTGTGCAGAACAAGCGTTTAAATGGATTAAAGTAATGTTCTATGACATCGCGAATCTACTGTGCGTGCAGAACAATCATTTAAATGGTTAAAATAATGTTCTATGACATCGCGAATAGACTGTGTGTGCAGAACAAGCGTTTAAATTGTTAAAATAATGTTCTATGACATCGCGAATCTACTGTGTGTGCAGAACAAGCGTTTAAATGGTTTAAAATAATGTTCTATGACATCGCGAATCTACTGTGTGTGCAGAACAAGCGTTTAAATGGATTAAAGTAATGTTCTATGACATCGCGAATCTACTGTGTGTGCAGAACAAGCGTTTAAATTGTTAAAATAATGTTCTATGACATCGCGAATCGACTGTGTGTGCAGAACATGCGTTTAAATGGATTAAAGTAATGTTCTATGACATCGCGAATCTACTGTGCGTGCAGAACAAGCATTTAAATGGTTAAAATAATGTTCTATGACATCGCGAATCGACTGTGCGTGCAGAAGAAGCGTTTAAATTGTTAAAATAATGTTCTATGACATCGCGAATCTACTGTGTGTGCAGAACAAGCGTTTAAATGGTTAAAATAATGTTCTGTGACATCGCGAATCGACTGTGTGTGCAGAACAAGCGTTTAAATGGATTAAAATAATGTTCTATGACATCGCGAATCGACTGTGTGTGCAGAACAAGCGTTTAAATGGTTAAAATAATGTTCTATGACATCGCGAATCGACTGTGTGTGCAGAACAAGCGTTTAAATGGATTAAAGTAATGTTCTATGACATCGCGAATCTACTGTGCGTGCAGAACAAGCATTTAAATGGTTAAAATAATGTTCTATGACATCGCGAATCGACTGTGCGTGCAGAAGAAGCGTTTAAATTGTTAAAATAATGTTCTATGACATCGCGAATCTACTGTGTGTGCAGAACAAGCGTTTAAATGGTTAAAATAATGTTCTGTGACATCGCGAATCGACTGTGTGTGCAGAACAAGCGTTTAAATGGATTAAAATAATGTTCTATGACATCGCGAATCGACTGTGTGTGCAGAACAAGCGTTTAAATGGTTAAAATAATGTTCTATGACATCGCGAATCGACTGTGTGTGCAGAACAAGCGTTTAAATGGATTAAAGTAATGTTCTATGACATCGCGAATCTACTGTGTGTGCAGAACAAGCGTTTAAATTGTTAAAATAATGTTCTATGACATCGCGAATCGACTGTGTGTGCAGAACATGCGTTTAAATGGATTAAAGTAATGTTCTATGACATCGCGAATCTACTGTGCGTGCAGAACAAGCATTTAAATGGTTAAAATAATGTTCTATGACATCGCGAATCGACTGTGCGTGCAGAAGAAGCGTTTAAATTGTTAAAATAATGTTCTATGACATCGCGAATCTACTGTGTGTGCAGAACAAGCGTTTAAATGGTTAAAATAATGTTCTGTGACATCGCGAATCGACTGTGTGTGCAGAACAAGCGTTTAAATGGATTAAAATAATGTTCTATGACATCGCGAATCGACTGTGTGTGCAGAACAAGCGTTTAAATGGTTAAAATAATGTTCTGTGACATCGCGAATCGACTGTGTGTGCAGAACAAGCGTTTAAATGGATTAAAATAATGTTCTATGACATCGCGAATCTACTGTGTGTGCAGAACAAGCGTTTAAATGTTTAAAAGAATGTTCTATGAGATCGCGAATCGACTGTGTGTGCAGAACAAACATTTAAATGGTTAAAATAATGTTCTGTGACATCGCGAATCGACTGTGTGTGCAGAACAAGCGTTTAAATGGTTTAAAATAATGTTCTATGACATCGCGAATCTATTGTGCGTGCAGAACAAGCATTTAAATGGTTAAAATAATGTTCTATGACATCGCGAATCGACTGTGTGTGCAGAACAAGCGTTTAAATTATTAAAATAATGTTCTATGACATCGCGAATCTACTGTGTGTGCAGAACAAGCGTTTAAATGGTTAAAATAATGTTCTATGACATCGCGAATCTACTGTGTGTGCAGAACAAGCGTTTAAATGGTTTAAAATAATGTTCTATGACATCGCGAATCTACTGTGTGTGCAGAACAAGCGTTTAAATGGATTAAAGTAATGTTCTATGACATCGCGAATCTACTGTGTGTGCAGAACAAGCGTGAAAATTGTTAAAATAATGTTCTATGACATCGCGAATCGACTGTGTGTGCAGAACAAGCGTTTAAATGGATTAAAGTAATGTTCTATGACATCGCGAATCTACTGTGCGTGCAGAACAAGCATTTAAATGGTTAAAATAATGTTCTATGACATCGCGAATCGACTGTGTGTGCAGAACAAGCGTTTAAATTGTTAAAATAATGTTCTATGACATCGCGAATCTACTGTGTGTGCAGAACAAGCGTTTAAATGGTTAAAATAATGTTCTGTGACATCGCGAATCGACTGTGTGTGCAGAACAAGCGTTTAAATTGTTAAAATAATGTTCTATGACATCGCGAATCGACTGTGTGTGCAGAACAAGCGTTTAAATTGTTAAAATAATGTTCTATGACATCGCGAATCGACTGTGTGTGCAGAACAAGCATTTAAATGTTTAAAATAATGTTCTATGACATCGCGAATCTACTGTGTGTGCAGAACAAGCGTTTAAATGGATTAAAGTAATGTTCAATGACATCGCGAATCTACTGTGTGTGCAGAACAAGCGTTTAAATGGTTAAAATAATGTTCTATGACATCGCGAATCTACTGTGTGTGCAGAACAAGCGTTTAAATGGATTAAAGTAATGTTCTATGACATCGCGAATCTACTGTGTGTGCAGAACAAGCGTTTAAATTGTTAAAATAATGTTCTATGACATCGCGAATCGACTGTGTGTGCAGAACAAGCATTTAAATGGTTAAAATAATGTTCTATGACATCGCGAATCGACTGTGTGTGCAGAACAAGCGTTTAAATGGATTAAAATAATGTTCTATGACATCGCGAATCGACTGTGTGTGCAGAACAAGCATTTAAATGGTTAAAATAATGTTCTATGACATCGCGAATCTACTGTGTGTGCAGAACAAGCGTTTAAATGGTTAAAATAATGTTCTATGACATCGCGAATCTACTGTGTGTGCAGAACAAGCGTTTAAATGGATTAAAATAATGTTCTATGACATCGCGAATCGACTGTGTGTGCAGAACAAGCGTTTAAATGGTTTAAAATAATGTTCTATGACATCGCGAATCTACTGTGCGTGCAGAACAAGCATTTAAATGGTTAAAATAATGTTCTATGACATCGCGAATCGACTGTGTGTGCAGAACAAGCGTTTAAATTGTTAAAATAATGTTCTATGACATCGCGAATCGACTGTGTGTGCAGAACAAGCATTTAAATGTTTAAAATAATGTTCTATGACATCGCGAATCTACTGTGTGTGCAGAACAAGCGTTTAAATGGATTAAAGTAATGTTCTATGACATCGCGAATCTACTGTGTGTGCAGAACAAGCGTTTAAATGGTTAAAATAATGTTCTATGACATCGCGAATCTACTGTGTGTGCAGAACAAGCGTTTAAATGGATTAAAATAATGTTCTATGACATCGCGAATCTACTGTGTGTGCAGAACAAGCGTTTAAATGGTTTAAAATAATGTTCTATGACATCGCGAATCTACTGTGTGCAAAACAAGCATTTAAATGGTTAAAATAATGTTCTATGACATCGCGAATCGACTGTGTGTGCAGAACAAGCGTTTAAATGGTTAAAATAATGTTCTATGACATCGCGAATCTACTGTGTGTGCAGAACAAGCGTTTAAATGGATTAAAGTAATGTTCTATGACATCGCGAATCTACTGTGTGTGCAGAACAAGCGTTTAAATGGTTAAAATAATGTTCTATGACATCGCGAATCTACTGTGTGTGCAGAACAAGCGTTTAAATGGATTAAAGTAATGTTCTATGACATCGCGAATCTACTGTGTGTGCAGAACAAGCGTTTAAATTGTTAAAATAATGTTCTATGACATCGCGAATCGACTGTGTGTGCAGAACAAGCATTTAAATGGTTAAAATAATGTTCTATGACATCGCGAATCGACTGTGTGTGCAGAACAAGCGTTTAAATGGTTTAAAATAATGTTCTATGACATCGCGAATCGACTGTGTGTGCAGAACAAGCATTTAAATGGTTAAAATAATGTTCTATGACATCGCGAATCTACTGTGTGTGCAGAACAAGCGTTTAAATGGTTAAAATAATGTTCTATGACATCGCGAATCTACTGTGTGTGCAGAACAAGCGTTTAAATGGTTAAAATAATGTTCTATGACATCGCGAATCTACTGTGTGTGCAGAACAAGCGTTTAAATGGATTAAAGTAATGTTCTATGACATCGCGAATCTACTGTGTGTGCAGAACAAGCGTTTAAATTGTTAAAATAATGTTCTATGACATCGCGAATCGACTGTGTGTGCAGAACAAGCGTTTAAATGGATTAAAGTAATGTTCTATGACATCGCGAATCTACTGTGCGTGCAGAACAATCATTTAAATGGTTAAAATAATGTTCTATGACATCGCGAATCGACTGTGTGTGCAGAACAAGCGTTTAAATGGTTTAAAATAATGTTCTATGAGATCGCGAATCGACTGTGTGTGCAGAACAAACATTTAAATGGTTAAAATAATGTTCTGTGACATCGCGAATTGACTGTGTGTGCAGAACAAGCGTTTAAATGGATTAAAATAATGTTCTATGACATCGCGAATCTACTGTGTGTGCAGAACAAGCGTTTAAATGGTTTAAAATAATGTTCTATGACATCGCGAATCGACTGTGTGTGCAGAACAAGCGTTTAAATGGTTTAAAATAATGTTCTGTGACATCGCGAATCGACTGTGTGTGCAGAACAAGCGTTTAAATGGATTAAAATAATGTTCTATGACATCGCGAATCTACTGTGTGTGCAGAACAAGCGTTTAAATGGTTTAAAATAATGTTCTATGACATCGCGAATCTACTGTGTGTGCAGAACAAGCGTTTAAATGGTTTAAAATAATGTTCTATGACATCGCGAATCTACTGTGTGTGCAGAACAAGCGTTTAAATGGTTTAAAATAATGTTCTATGACATCGCGAATCGACTGTGTGTGCAGAACAAGCGTTTAAATGGATTAAAATAATGTTCTATGACATCGCGAATCTACTGTGTGTGCAGAACAAGCGTTTAAATGGTTAAAATAATGTTCTATGACATCGCGAATCTACTGTGTGTGCAGAACAAGCGTTTAAATGGTTTAAAATAATGTTCTATGACATCGCGAATCTACTGTGTGTGCAGAACAAGCATTTAAATGGTTAAAATAATGTTCTATGACATCGCGAATCGACTGTGTGTGCAGAACAAGCGTTTAAATGGATTAAAATAATGTTCTATGACATCGCGAATCGACTGTGTGTGCAGAACAAGCGTTTAAATGGTTTAAAATAATGTTCTATGACATCGCGAATCTACTGTGCGTGCAGAACAAGCATTTAAATGGTTAAAATAATGTTCTATGACATCGCGAATCGACTGTGTGTGCAGAACAAGCGTTTAAATTGTTAAAATAATGTTCTATGACATCGCGAATCGACTGTGTGTGCAGAACAAGCATTTAAATGTTTAAAATAATGTTCTATGACATCGCGAATCTACTGTGTGTGCAGAACAAGCGTTTAAATGGTTAAAATAATGTTCTATGACATCGCGAATCGACTGTGTGTGCAGAACAAGCGTTTAAATGGTTAAAATTATGTTCTATGACATCGCGAATCGACTGTGTGTGCAGAACAAGCGTTTAAATGGTTTAAAATAATGTTCTATGACATCGCGAATCGACTGTGTGTGCAGAACAAGCATTTAAATGGTTTAAAATAATGTTCTGTGAGATCGCGAATCGACTGTGTGAAGAACAAGCGTTTAAATGGTTAAAATTATGTTCTATGACATCGCGAATCGACTGTGTGTGCAGAACAAGCGTTTAAATGGTTTAAAATAATGTTCTATGACATCGCGAATCGACTGTGTGTGCAGAACAAGCATTTAAATGGTTTAAAATAATGTTCTGTGAGATCGCGAATCGACTGTGTGAAGAACAAGCGTTTAAATGGTTAAAATTATGTTCTATGACATCGCGAATCTACTGTGTGTGCAGAACAAGCGTTTAAATGGATTAAAATAATGTTCTATGACATCGCGAATCGACTGTGTGTGCAGAACAAGCGTTTAAATGGTTAAAATAATGTTCTATGACATCGCGAATCTACTGTGTGTGCAGAACAAGCGTTTAAATGGTTAAAATAATGTTCTGTGACATCGCGAATCGACTGTGTGTGCAGAACAAGCGTTTAAATGGATTAAAATAATGTTCTATGACATCGCGAATCGACTGTGTGTGCAGAACAAGCGTTTAAATGGTTAAAATAATGTTCTATGACATCGCGAATCGACTGTGTGTGCAGAACAAGCGTTTAAATGGATTAAAGTAATGTTCTATGACATCGCGAATCTACTGTGTGTGCAGAACAAGCGTTTAAATTGTTAAAATAATGTTCTATGACATCGCGAATCGACTGTGTGTGCAGAACATGCGTTTAAATGGATTAAAGTAATGTTCTATGACATCGCGAATCTACTGTGCGTGCAGAACAAGCATTTAAATGGTTAAAATAATGTTCTATGACATCGCGAATCGACTGTGCGTGCAGAAGAAGCGTTTAAATTGTTAAAATAATGTTCTATGACATCGCGAATCTACTGTGTGTGCAGAACAAGCGTTTAAATGGTTAAAATAATGTTCTGTGACATCGCGAATCGACTGTGTGTGCAGAACAAGCGTTTAAATGGATTAAAATAATGTTCTATGACATCGCGAATCGACTGTGTGTGCAGAACAAGCGTTTAAATGGTTAAAATAATGTTCTGTGACATCGCGAATCGACTGTGTGTGCAGAACAAGCGTTTAAATGGATTAAAATAATGTTCTATGACATCGCGAATCTACTGTGTGTGCAGAACAAGCGTTTAAATGTTTAAAAGAATGTTCTATGAGATCGCGAATCGACTGTGTGTGCAGAACAAACATTTAAATGGTTAAAATAATGTTCTGTGACATCGCGAATCGACTGTGTGTGCAGAAAAAGCGTTTAAATGGTTTAAAATAATGTTCTATGACATCGCGAATCTATTGTGCGTGCAGAACAAGCATTTAAATGGTTAAAATAATGTTCTATGACATCGCGAATCGACTGTGTGTGCAGAACAAGCGTTTAAATTATTAAAATAATGTTCTATGACATCGCGAATCTACTGTGTGTGCAGAACAAGCGTTTAAATGGTTAAAATAATGTTCTATGACATCGCGAATCTACTGTGTGTGCAGAACAAGCGTTTAAATGGTTTAAAATAATGTTCTATGACATCGCGAATCTACTGTGTGTGCAGAACAAGCGTTTAAATGGATTAAAGTAATGTTCTATGACATCGCGAATCTACTGTGTGTGCAGAACAAGCGTGAAAATTGTTAAAATAATGTTCTATGACATCGCGAATCGACTGTGTGTGCAGAACAAGCGTTTAAATGGATTAAAGTAATGTTCTATGACATCGCGAATCTACTGTGCGTGCAGAACAATCATTTAAATGGTTAAAATAATGTTCTATGACATCGCGAATAGACTGTGTGTGCAGAACAAGCGTTTAAATTGTTAAAATAATGTTCTATGACATCGCGAATCTACTGTGTGTGCAGAACAAGCGTTTAAATGGTTTAAAATAATGTTCTATGACATCGCGAATCTACTGTGTGTGCAGAACAAGCGTTTAAATGGATTAAAGTAATGTTCTATGACATCGCGAATCTACTGTGTGTGCAGAACAAGCGTTTAAATTGTTAAAATAATGTTCTATGACATCGCGAATCGACTGTGTGTGCAGAACATGCGTTTAAATGGATTAAAGTAATGTTCTATGACATCGCGAATCTACTGTGCGTGCAGAACAAGCATTTAAATGGTTAAAATAATGTTCTATGACATCGCGAATCGACTGTGCGTGCAGAAGAAGCGTTTAAATTGTTAAAATAATGTTCTATGACATCGCGAATCTACTGTGTGTGCAGAACAAGCGTTTAAATGGTTAAAATAATGTTCTGTGACATCGCGAATCGACTGTGTGTGCAGAACAAGCGTTTAAATGGATTAAAATAATGTTCTATGACATCGCGAATCGACTGTGTGTGCAGAACAAGCGTTTAAATGGTTAAAATAATGTTCTATGACATCGCGAATCGACTGTGTGTGCAGAACAAGCGTTTAAATGGATTAAAGTAATGTTCTATGACATCGCGAATCTACTGTGCGTGCAGAACAAGCATTTAAATGGTTAAAATAATGTTCTATGACATCGCGAATCGACTGTGCGTGCAGAAGAAGCGTTTAAATTGTTAAAATAATGTTCTATGACATCGCGAATCTACTGTGTGTGCAGAACAAGCGTTTAAATGGTTAAAATAATGTTCTGTGACATCGCGAATCGACTGTGTGTGCAGAACAAGCGTTTAAATGGATTAAAATAATGTTCTATGACATCGCGAATCGACTGTGTGTGCAGAACAAGCGTTTAAATGGTTAAAATAATGTTCTATGACATCGCGAATCGACTGTGTGTGCAGAACAAGCGTTTAAATGGATTAAAGTAATGTTCTATGACATCGCGAATGTACTGTGTGTGCAGAACAAGCGTTTAAATTGTTAAAATAATGTTCTATGACATCGCGAATCGACTGTGTGTGCAGAACATGCGTTTAAATGGATTAAAGTAATGTTCTATGACATCGCGAATCTACTGTGCGTGCAGAACAAGCATTTAAATGGTTAAAATAATGTTCTATGACATCGCGAATCGACTGTGCGTGCAGAAGAAGCGTTTAAATTGTTAAAATAATGTTCTATGACATCGCGAATCTACTGTGTGTGCAGAACAAGCGTTTAAATGGTTAAAATAATGTTCTGTGACATCGCGAATCGACTGTGTGTGCAGAACAAGCGTTTAAATGGATTAAAATAATGTTCTATGACATCGCGAATCGACTGTGTGTGCAGAACAAGCGTTTAAATGGTTAAAATAATGTTCTGTGACATCGCGAATCGACTGTGTGTGCAGAACAAGCGTTTAAATGGATTAAAATAATGTTCTATGACATCGCGAATCTACTGTGTGTGCAGAACAAGCGTTTAAATGTTTAAAAGAATGTTCTATGAGATCGCGAATCGACTGTGTGTGCAGAACAAACATTTAAATGGTTAAAATAATGTTCTGTGACATCGCGAATCGACTGTGTGTGCAGAACAAGCGTTTAAATGGTTTAAAATAATGTTCTATGACATCGCGAATCTATTGTGCGTGCAGAACAAGCATTTAAATGGTTAAAATAATGTTCTATGACATCGCGAATCGACTGTGTGTGCAGAACAAGCATTTAAATTATTAAAATAATGTTCTATGACATCGCGAATCTACTGTGTGTGCAGAACAAGCGTTTAAATGGTTAAAATAATGTTCTATGACATCGCGAATCTACTGTGTGTGCAGAACAAGCGTTTAAATGGTTTAAAATAATGTTCTATGACATCGCGAATCTACTGTGTGTGCAGAACAAGCGTTTAAATGGATTAAAGTAATGTTCTATGACATCGCGAATCTACTGTGTGTGCAGAACAAGCGTGAAAATTGTTAAAATAATGTTCTATGACATCGCGAATCGACTGTGTGTGCAGAACAAGCGTTTAAATGGATTAAAGTAATGTTCTATGACATCGCGAATCTACTGTGCGTGCAGAACAAGCATTTAAATGGTTAAAATAATGTTCTATGACATCGCGAATCGACTGTGTGTGCAGAACAAGCGTTTAAATTGTTAAAATAATGTTCTATGACATCGCGAATCTACTGTGTGTGCAGAACAAGCGTTTAAATGGTTAAAATAATGTTCTGTGACATCGCGAATCGACTGTGTGTGCAGAACAAGCGTTTAAATTGTTAAAATAATGTTCTATGACATCGCGAATCGACTGTGTGTGCAGAACAAGCGTTTAAATTGTTAAAATAATGTTCTATGACATCGCGAATCGACTGTGTGTGCAGAACAAGCATTTAAATGTTTAAAATAATGTTCTATGACATCGCGAATCTACTGTGTGTGCAGAACAAGCGTTTAAATGGATTAAAGTAATGTTCAATGACATCGCGAATCTACTGTGTGTGCAGAACAAGCGTTTAAATGGTTAAAATAATGTTCTATGACATCGCGAATCTACTGTGTGTGCAGAACAAGCGTTTAAATGGATTAAAGTAATGTTCTATGACATCGCGAATCTACTGTGTGTGCAGAACAAGCGTTTAAATTGTTAAAATAATGTTCTATGACATCGCGAATCGACTGTGTGTGCAGAACAAGCATTTAAATGGTTAAAATAATGTTCTATGACATCGCGAATCGACTGTGTGTGCAGAACAAGCGTTTAAATGGATTAAAATAATGTTCTATGACATCGCGAATCGACTGTGTGTGCAGAACAAGCATTTAAATGGTTAAAATAATGTTCTATGACATCGCGAATCTACTGTGTGTGCAGAACAAGCGTTTAAATGGTTAAAATAATGTTCTATGACATCGCGAATCTACTGTGTGTGCAGAACAAGCGTTTAAATGGATTAAAATAATGTTCTATGACATCGCGAATCGACTGTGTGTGCAGAACAAGCGTTTAAATGGTTTAAAATAATGTTCTATGACATCGCGAATCTACTGTGCGTGCAGAACAAGCATTTAAATGGTTAAAATAATGTTCTATGACATCGCGAATCGACTGTGTGTGCAGAACAAGCGTTTAAATTGTTAAAATAATGTTCTATGACATCGCGAATCGACTGTGTGTGCAGAACAAGCATTTAAATGTTTAAAATAATGTTCTATGACATCGCGAATCTACTGTGTGTGCAGAACAAGCGTTTAAATGGATTAAAGTAATGTTCTATGACATCGCGAATCTACTGTGTGTGCAGAACAAGCGTTTAAATGGTTAAAATAATGTTCTATGACATCGCGAATCTACTGTGTGTGCAGAACAAGCGTTTAAATGGATTAAAATAATGTTCTATGACATCGCGAATCTACTGTGTGTGCAGAACAAGCGTTTAAATGGTTTAAAATAATGTTCTATGACATCGCGAATCTACTGTGTGCAAAACAAGCATTTAAATGGTTAAAATAATGTTCTATGACATCGCGAATCGACTGTGTGTGCAGAACAAGCGTTTAAATGGTTAAAATAATGTTCTATGACATCGCGAATCTACTGTGTGTGCAGAACAAGCGTTTAAATGGATTAAAGTAATGTTCTATGACATCGCGAATCTACTGTGTGTGCAGAACAAGCGTTTAAATGGTTAAAATAATGTTCTATGACATCGCGAATCTACTGTGTGTGCAGAACAAGCGTTTAAATGGATTAAAGTAATGTTCTATGACATCGCGAATCTACTGTGTGTGCAGAACAAGCGTTTAAATTGTTAAAATAATGTTCTATGACATCGCGAATCGACTGTGTGTGCAGAACAAGCATTTAAATGGTTAAAATAATGTTCTATGACATCGCGAATCGACTGTGTGTGCAGAACAAGCGTTTAAATGGTTTAAAATAATGTTCTATGACATCGCGAATCGACTGTGTGTGCAGAACAAGCATTTAAATGGTTAAAATAATGTTCTATGACATCGCGAATCTACTGTGTGTGCAGAACAAGCGTTTAAATGGTTAAAATAATGTTCTATGACATCGCGAATCTACTGTGTGTGCAGAACAAGCGTTTAAATGGTTAAAATAATGTTCTATGACATCGCGAATCTACTGTGTGTGCAGAACAAGCGTTTAAATGGATTAAAGTAATGTTCTATGACATCGCGAATCTACTGTGTGTGCAGAACAAGCGTTTAAATTGTTAAAATAATGTTCTATGACATCGCGAATCGACTGTGTGTGCAGAACAAGCGTTTAAATGGATTAAAGTAATGTTCTATGACATCGCGAATCTACTGTGCGTGCAGAACAATCATTTAAATGGTTAAAATAATGTTCTATGACATCGCGAATCGACTGTGTGTGCAGAACAAGCGTTTAAATGGTTTAAAATAATGTTCTATGAGATCGCGAATCGACTGTGTGTGCAGAACAAACATTTAAATGGTTAAAATAATGTTCTGTGACATCGCGAATTGACTGTGTGTGCAGAACAAGCGTTTAAATGGATTAAAATAATGTTCTATGACATCGCGAATCTACTGTGTGTGCAGAACAAGCGTTTAAATGGTTTAAAATAATGTTCTATGACATCGCGAATCGACTGTGTGTGCAGAACAAGCGTTTAAATGGTTTAAAATAATGTTCTGTGACATCGCGAATCGACTGTGTGTGCAGAACAAGCGTTTAAATGGATTAAAATAATGTTCTATGACATCGCGAATCTACTGTGTGTGCAGAACAAGCGTTTAAATGGTTTAAAATAATGTTCTATGACATCGCGAATCTACTGTGTGTGCAGAACAAGCGTTTAAATGGTTTAAAATAATGTTCTATGACATCGCGAATCTACTGTGTGTGCAGAACAAGCGTTTAAATGGTTTAAAATAATGTTCTATGACATCGCGAATCGACTGTGTGTGCAGAACAAGCGTTTAAATGGATTAAAATAATGTTCTATGACATCGCGAATCTACTGTGTGTGCAGAACAAGCGTTTAAATGGTTAAAATAATGTTCTATGACATCGCGAATCTACTGTGTGTGCAGAACAAGCGTTTAAATGGTTTAAAATAATGTTCTATGACATCGCGAATCTACTGTGTGTGCAGAACAAGCATTTAAATGGTTAAAATAATGTTCTATGACATCGCGAATCGACTGTGTGTGCAGAACAAGCGTTTAAATGGATTAAAATAATGTTCTATGACATCGCGAATCGACTGTGTGTGCAGAACAAGCGTTTAAATGGTTTAAAATAATGTTCTATGACATCGCGAATCTACTGTGCGTGCAGAACAAGCATTTAAATGGTTAAAATAATGTTCTATGACATCGCGAATCGACTGTGTGTGCAGAACAAGCGTTTAAATTGTTAAAATAATGTTCTATGACATCGCGAATCGACTGTGTGTGCAGAACAAGCATTTAAATGTTTAAAATAATGTTCTATGACATCGCGAATCTACTGTGTGTGCAGAACAAGCGTTTAAATGGTTAAAATAATGTTCTATGACATCGCGAATCGACTGTGTGTGCAGAACAAGCGTTTAAATGGTTAAAATTATGTTCTATGACATCGCGAATCGACTGTGTGTGCAGAACAAGCGTTTAAATGGTTTAAAATAATGTTCTATGACATCGCGAATCGACTGTGTGTGCAGAACAAGCATTTAAATGGTTTAAAATAATGTTCTGTGAGATCGCGAATCGACTGTGTGAAGAACAAGCGTTTAAATGGTTAAAATTATGTTCTATGACATCGCGAATCTACTGTGTGTGCAGAACAAGCGTTTAAATGGTTTAAAATAATGTTCTATGACATCGCGAATCTACTATGTGTGCAGAACAAGCATTTAAATGGTTAAAATAATGTTCTATGACATCGCGAATCGACTATGTGTGCAGAACAAGCGTTTAAATGGTTTAAAATAATGTTCTATGACATCGCGAATCGACTGTGTGTGCAGAACAAGCATTTAAATGGTTTAAAATAATGTTCTGTGAGATCGCGAATCGACTGTGTGAAGAACAAGCGTTTAAATGGTTAAAATAATGTTCTATGACATCGCGAATCTACTGTGTGTGCAGAACAAGCGTTTAAATGGTTTAAAATAATGTTCTATGACATCGCGAATCTACTGTGTGTGCAGAACAAGCGTTTAAATGGTTTAAAATAATGTTCTATGACATCGCGAATCTACTGTGTGTGCAGAACAAGCGTTTAAATGGTTTAAAATAATGTTCTATGACATCGCGAATCGACTGTGTGTGCAGAACAAGCGTTTAAATGGATTAAAATAATGTTCTATGACATCGCGAATCTACTGTGTGTGCAGAACAAGCGTTTAAATGGTTAAAATAATGTTCTATGACATCGCGAATCTACTGTGTGTGCAGAACAAGCGTTTAAATGGTTTAAAATAATGTTCTATGACATCGCGAATCTACTGTGTGTGCAGAACAAGCATTTAAATGGTTAAAATAATGTTCTATGACATCGCGAATCGACTGTGTGTGCAGAACAAGCGTTTAAATGGATTAAAATAATGTTCTATGACATCGCGAATCGACTGTGTGTGCAGAACAAGCGTTTAAATGGTTTAAAATAATGTTCTATGACATCGCGAATCTACTGTGCGTGCAGAACAAGCATTTAAATGGTTAAAATAATGTTCTATGACATCGCGAATCGACTGTGTGTGCAGAACAAGCGTTTAAATTGTTAAAATAATGTTCTATGACATCGCGAATCGACTGTGTGTGCAGAACAAGCATTTAAATGTTTAAAATAATGTTCTATGACATCGCGAATCTACTGTGTGTGCAGAACAAGCGTTTAAATGGTTAAAATAATGTTCTATGACATCGCGAATCGACTGTGTGTGCAGAACAAGCGTTTAAATGGTTAAAATTATGTTCTATGACATCGCGAATCGACTGTGTGTGCAGAACAAGCGTTTAAATGGTTTAAAATAATGTTCTATGACATCGCGAATCGACTGTGTGTGCAGAACAAGCATTTAAATGGTTTAAAATAATGTTCTGTGAGATCGCGAATCGACTGTGTGAAGAACAAGCGTTTAAATGGTTAAAATTATGTTCTATGACATCGCGAATCTACTGTGTGTGCAGAACAAGCGTTTAAATGGTTTAAAATAATGTTCTATGACATCGCGAATCTACTATGTGTGCAGAACAAGCATTTAAATGGTTAAAATAATGTTCTATGACATCGCGAATCGACTATGTGTGCAGAACAAGCGTTTAAATGGTTTAAAATAATGTTCTATGACATCGCGAATCGACTGTGTGTGCAGAACAAGCATTTAAATGGTTTAAAATAATGTTCTGTGAGATCGCGAATCGACTGTGTGAAGAACAAGCGTTTAAATGGTTAAAATTATGTTCTATGACATCTCGAATCGACTGTGTGCAGAACAAGCGTTTAAATGGTTTAAAATAATGTTCTATGACATCGCGAATCGACTGTGTGTGCAGAACAAGCATTTAAATGGTTTAAAATAATGTTCTGTGAGATCGCGAATCGACTGTGTGAAGAACAAGCGTTTAAATGGTTAAAATTATGTTCTATGACATCGCGAATCGACTGTGTGTGCAGAACAAGCGTTTAAATGGTTTAAAATAATGTTCTATGACATCGCGAATCTACTGTGTGTGCAGAACAAGCATTTAAATGGTTAAAATAATGTTCTATGACATCGCGAATCGACTGTGTGTGCAGAACAAGCGTTTAAATGGTTTAAAATAATGTTCTATGACATCGCGAATCGACTGTGTGTGCAGAACAAGCATTTAAATGGTTTAAAATAATGTTCTGTGAGATCGCGAATCGACTGTGTGAAGAACAAGCGTTTAAATGGTTAAAATTATGTTCTATGACATCGCGAATCGACTGTGTGTGCAGAACAAGCATTTAAATGGTTTAAAATAATGTTCTGTGAGATCGTGAATCGACTGTGTGAAGAACAAGCGTTTAAATGGTTAAAATTATGTTCTATGACATCGCGAATCTACTGTGTGTGAAGAACAAGCGTTTAAATGGTTAAAATTATGTTCTATGACATCGCGAATCGACTGTGTGTGCAGAACAAGCATTTAAATGGTTTAAAATAATGTTCTGTGAGATCGTGAATCGACTGTGTGAAGAACAAGCGTTTAAATGGTTAAAATTATGTTCTATGACATCGCGAATCTACTGTGTGTGCAGAACAAGCGTTTAAATGGTTTAAAATAATGTTCTATGACATCGCGAATCGACTGTGTGTGCAGAACAAGCATTTAAATGGTTTAAAATAATGTTCTGTGAGATCGCGAATCTACTGTGTGTGCAGAACAAGCATTTAAATGGTTAAAATAATGTTCTATGACATCGCGAATCGACTGTGTGTGCAGAACAAGCATTTAAATGGTTAAAATAATGTTCTATGACATCGCGAATCGACTATGTGTGCAGAACAAGCGTTTAAATGGTTTAAAATAATGTTCTATGACATCGCGAATCGACTGTGTGTGCAGAACAAGCATTTAAATGGTTAAAATAATGTTCTATGACATCGCGAATCGACTATGTGTGCAGAACAAGCGTTTAAATGGTTTAAAATAATGTTCTATGACATCGCGAATCGACTGTGTGTGCAGAACAAGCATTTAAATGGTTTAAAATAATGTTCTGTGAGATCGCGAATCGACTGTGTGAAGAACAAGCGTTTAAATGGTTAAAATTATGTTCTATGACATCTCGAATCGACTGTGTGCAGAACAAGCGTTTAAATGGTTTAAAATAATGTTCTATGACATCGCGAATCGACTGTGTGTGCAGAACAAGCATTTAAATGGTTTAAAATAATGTTCTGTGAGATCGCGAATCGACTGTGTGAAGAACAAGCGTTTAAATGGTTAAAATTATGTTCTATGACATCGCGAATCGACTGTGTGTGCAGAACAAGCGTTTAAATGGTTTAAAATAATGTTCTATGACATCGCGAATCTACTGTGTGTGCAGAACAAGCATTTAAATGGTTAAAATAATGTTCTATGACATCGCGAATCGACTGTGTGTGCAGAACAAGCGTTTAAATGGTTTAAAATAATGTTCTATGACATCGCGAATCGACTGTGTGTGCAGAACAAGCATTTAAATGGTTTAAAATAATGTTCTGTGAGATCGCGAATCGATTGTGTGAAGAACAAGCGTTTAAATGGTTAAAATTATGTTCTATGACATCGCGAATCGACTGTGTGTGCAGAACAAGCATTTAAATGGTTTAAAATAATGTTCTGTGAGATCGCGAATCGACTGTGTGAAGAACAAGCGTTTAAATGGTTAAAATTATGTTCTATGACATCGCGAATCTACTGTGTGTGCAGAACAAGCGTTTAAATAGTTTAAAATAATGTTCTATGACATCGCGAATCTACTGTGTGTGCAGAACAAGCATTTAAATGGTTAAAATAATGTTCTATGACATCGCGAATCGACTGTGTGTGCAGAACAAGCGTTTAAATGGTTTAAAATAATGTTCTATGACATCGCGAATCGACTGTGTGTGCAGAACAAGCATTTAAATGGTTTAAAATAATGTTCTGTGAGATCGCGAATCGACTGTGTGAAGAACAAGCGTTTAAATTGTTAAAATAATGTTCTATGACATCGCGAATCGACTGTGTGTGCAGAACAAGCGTTTAAATGGATTAAAGTAATGTTCTATGACATCGCGAATCTACTGTGCGTGCAGAACAATCATTTAAATGGTTAAAATAATGTTCTATGACATCGCGAATCGACTGTGTGTGCAGAACAAGCGTTTAAATGGTTTAAAATAATGTTCTATGAGATCGCGAATCGACTGTGTGTGCAGAACAAACATTTAAATGGTTAAAATAATGTTCTGTGACATCGCGAATTGACTGTGTGTGCAGAACAAGCGTTTAAATGGATTAAAATAATGTTCTATGACATCGCGAATCTACTGTGTGTGCAGAACAAGCGTTTAAATGGTTTAAAATAATGTTCTATGACATCGCGAATCGACTGTGTGTGCAGAACAAGCGTTTAAATGGTTTAAAATAATGTTCTGTGACATCGCGAATCGACTGTGTGTGCAGAACAAGCGTTTAAATGGATTAAAATAATGTTCTATGACATCGCGAATCTACTGTGTGTGCAGAACAAGCGTTTAAATGGTTTAAAATAATGTTCTATGACATCGCGAATCTACTGTGTGTGCAGAACAAGCGTTTAAATGGTTTAAAATAATGTTCTATGACATCGCGAATCTACTGTGTGTGCAGAACAAGCGTTTAAATGGTTTAAAATAATGTTCTATGACATCGCGAATCGACTGTGTGTGCAGAACAAGCGTTTAAATGGATTAAAATAATGTTCTATGACATCGCGAATCTACTGTGTGTGCAGAACAAGCGTTTAAATGGTTAAAATAATGTTCTATGACATCGCGAATCTACTGTGTGTGCAGAACAAGCGTTTAAATGGTTTAAAATAATGTTCTATGACATCGCGAATCTACTGTGTGTGCAGAACAAGCATTTAAATGGTTAAAATAATGTTCTATGACATCGCGAATCGACTGTGTGTGCAGAACAAGCGTTTAAATGGATTAAAATAATGTTCTATGACATCGCGAATCGACTGTGTGTGCAGAACAAGCGTTTAAATGGTTTAAAATAATGTTCTATGACATCGCGAATCTACTGTGCGTGCAGAACAAGCATTTAAATGGTTAAAATAATGTTCTATGACATCGCGAATCGACTGTGTGTGCAGAACAAGCGTTTAAATTGTTAAAATAATGTTCTATGACATCGCGAATCGACTGTGTGTGCAGAACAAGCATTTAAATGTTTAAAATAATGTTCTATGACATCGCGAATCTACTGTGTGTGCAGAACAAGCGTTTAAATGGTTAAAATAATGTTCTATGACATCGCGAATCGACTGTGTGTGCAGAACAAGCGTTTAAATGGTTAAAATTATGTTCTATGACATCGCGAATCGACTGTGTGTGCAGAACAAGCGTTTAAATGGTTTAAAATAATGTTCTATGACATCGCGAATCGACTGTGTGTGCAGAACAAGCATTTAAATGGTTTAAAATAATGTTCTGTGAGATCGCGAATCGACTGTGTGAAGAACAAGCGTTTAAATGGTTAAAATTATGTTCTATGACATCGCGAATCTACTGTGTGTGCAGAACAAGCGTTTAAATGGTTTAAAATAATGTTCTATGACATCGCGAATCTACTATGTGTGCAGAACAAGCATTTAAATGGTTAAAATAATGTTCTATGACATCGCGAATCGACTATGTGTGCAGAACAAGCGTTTAAATGGTTTAAAATAATGTTCTATGACATCGCGAATCGACTGTGTGTGCAGAACAAGCATTTAAATGGTTTAAAATAATGTTCTGTGAGATCGCGAATCGACTGTGTGAAGAACAAGCGTTTAAATGGTTAAAATAATGTTCTATGACATCGCGAATCTACTGTGTGTGCAGAACAAGCGTTTAAATGGTTTAAAATAATGTTCTATGACATCGCGAATCTACTGTGTGTGCAGAACAAGCGTTTAAATGGTTTAAAATAATGTTCTATGACATCGCGAATCTACTGTGTGTGCAGAACAAGCGTTTAAATGGTTTAAAATAATGTTCTATGACATCGCGAATCGACTGTGTGTGCAGAACAAGCGTTTAAATGGATTAAAATAATGTTCTATGACATCGCGAATCTACTGTGTGTGCAGAACAAGCGTTTAAATGGTTAAAATAATGTTCTATGACATCGCGAATCTACTGTGTGTGCAGAACAAGCGTTTAAATGGTTTAAAATAATGTTCTATGACATCGCGAATCTACTGTGTGTGCAGAACAAGCATTTAAATGGTTAAAATAATGTTCTATGACATCGCGAATCGACTGTGTGTGCAGAACAAGCGTTTAAATGGATTAAAATAATGTTCTATGACATCGCGAATCGACTGTGTGTGCAGAACAAGCATTTAAATGGTTAAAATAATGTTCTATGACATCGCGAATCGACTGTGTGTGCAGAACAAGCGTTTAAATTGTTAAAATAATGTTCTATGACATCGCGAATCGACTGTGTGTGCAGAACAAGCATTTAAATGTTTAAAATAATGTTCTATGACATCGCGAATCTACTGTGTGTGCAGAACAAGCGTTTAAATGGTTAAAATAATGTTCTATGACATCGCGAATCGACTGTGTGTGCAGAACAAGCGTTTAAATGGTTAAAATTATGTTCTATGACATCGCGAATCGACTGTGTGTGCAGAACAAGCGTTTAAATGGTTTAAAATAATGTTCTATGACATCGCGAATCGACTGTGTGTGCAGAACAAGCATTTAAATGGTTTAAAATAATGTTCTGTGAGATCGCGAATCGACTGTGTGAAGAACAAGCGTTTAAATGGTTAAAATTATGTTCTATGACATCGCGAATCTACTGTGTGTGCAGAACAAGCGTTTAAATGGTTTAAAATAATGTTCTATGACATCGCGAATCTACTATGTGTGCAGAACAAGCATTTAAATGGTTAAAATAATGTTCTATGACATCGCGAATCGACTATGTGTGCAGAACAAGCGTTTAAATGGTTTAAAATAATGTTCTATGACATCGCGAATCGACTGTGTGTGCAGAACAAGCATTTAAATGGTTTAAAATAATGTTCTGTGAGATCGCGAATCGACTGTGTGAAGAACAAGCGTTTAAATGGTTAAAATTATGTTCTATGACATCGCGAATCGACTGTGTGTGCAGAACAAGCGTTTAAATGGTTTAAAATAATGTTCTATGACATCGCGAATCTACTATGTGTGCAGAACAAGCATTTAAATGGTTAAAATTATGTTCTATGACATCTCGAATCGACTGTGTGCAGAACAAGCGTTTAAATGGTTTAAAATAATGTTCTATGACATCGCGAATCGACTGTGTGTGCAGAACAAGCATTTAAATGGTTTAAAATAATGTTCTGTGAGATCGCGAATCGACTGTGTGAAGAACAAGCGTTTAAATGGTTAAAATTATGTTCTATGACATCGCGAATCGACTGTGTGTGCAGAACAAGCGTTTAAATGGTTTAAAATAATGTTCTATGACATCGCGAATCTACTGTGTGTGCAGAACAAGCATTTAAATGGTTAAAATAATGTTCTATGACATCGCGAATCGACTGTGTGTGCAGAACAAGCGTTTAAATGGTTTAAAATAATGTTCTATGACATCGCGAATCGACTGTGTGTGCAGAACAAGCATTTAAATGGTTTAAAATAATGTTCTGTGAGATCGCGAATCGACTGTGTGAAGAACAAGCGTTTAAATGGTTAAAATTATGTTCTATGACATCGCGAATCGACTGTGTGTGCAGAACAAGCATTTAAATGGTTTAAAATAATGTTCTGTGAGATCGTGAATCGACTGTGTGAAGAACAAGCGTTTAAATGGTTAAAATTATGTTCTATGACATCGCGAATCTACTGTGTGTGAAGAACAAGCGTTTAAATGGTTAAAATTATGTTCTATGACATCGCGAATCGACTGTGTGTGCAGAACAAGCATTTAAATGGTTTAAAATAATGTTCTGTGAGATCGTGAATCGACTGTGTGAAGAACAAGCGTTTAAATGGTTAAAATTATGTTCTATGACATCGCGAATCTACTGTGTGTGCAGAACAAGCGTTTAAATGGTTTAAAATAATGTTCTATGACATCGCGAATCGACTGTGTGTGCAGAACAAGCATTTAAATGGTTTAAAATAATGTTCTGTGAGATCGCGAATCTACTGTGTGTGCAGAACAAGCATTTAAATGGTTAAAATAATGTTCTATGACATCGCGAATCGACTGTGTGTGCAGAACAAGCATTTAAATGGTTAAAATAATGTTCTATGACATCGCGAATCGACTATGTGTGCAGAACAAGCGTTTAAATGGTTTAAAATAATGTTCTATGACATCGCGAATCGACTGTGTGTGCAGAACAAGCATTTAAATGGTTAAAATAATGTTCTATGACATCGCGAATCGACTATGTGTGCAGAACAAGCGTTTAAATGGTTTAAAATAATGTTCTATGACATCGCGAATCGACTGTGTGTGCAGAACAAGCATTTAAATGGTTTAAAATAATGTTCTGTGAGATCGCGAATCGACTGTGTGAAGAACAAGCGTTTAAATGGTTAAAATTATGTTCTATGACATCTCGAATCGACTGTGTGCAGAACAAGCGTTTAAATGGTTTAAAATAATGTTCTATGACATCGCGAATCGACTGTGTGTGCAGAACAAGCATTTAAATGGTTTAAAATAATGTTCTGTGAGATCGCGAATCGACTGTGTGAAGAACAAGCGTTTAAATGGTTAAAATTATGTTCTATGACATCGCGAATCGACTGTGTGTGCAGAACAAGCGTTTAAATGGTTTAAAATAATGTTCTATGACATCGCGAATCTACTGTGTGTGCAGAACAAGCATTTAAATGGTTAAAATAATGTTCTATGACATCGCGAATCGACTGTGTGTGCAGAACAAGCGTTTAAATGGTTTAAAATAATGTTCTATGACATCGCGAATCGACTGTGTGTGCAGAACAAGCATTTAAATGGTTTAAAATAATGTTCTGTGAGATCGCGAATCGATTGTGTGAAGAACAAGCGTTTAAATGGTTAAAATTATGTTCTATGACATCGCGAATCGACTGTGTGTGCAGAACAAGCATTTAAATGGTTTAAAATAATGTTCTGTGAGATCGCGAATCGACTGTGTGAAGAACAAGCGTTTAAATGGTTAAAATTATGTTCTATGACATCGCGAATCTACTGTGTGTGCAGAACAAGCGTTTAAATAGTTTAAAATAATGTTCTATGACATCGCGAATCTACTGTGTGTGCAGAACAAGCATTTAAATGGTTAAAATAATGTTCTATGACATCGCGAATCGACTGTGTGTGCAGAACAAGCGTTTAAATGGTTTAAAATAATGTTCTATGACATCGCGAATCGACTGTGTGTGCAGAACAAGCATTTAAATGGTTTAAAATAATGTTCTGTGAGATCGCGAATCGACTGTGTGAAGAACAAGCGTTTAAATGGTTAAAATTATGTTCTATGACATCGCGAATCTACTGTGTGTGCAGAACAAGCGTTTAAATGGTTTAAAATAATGTTCTATGACATCGCGAATCGACTGTGTGTGCAGAACAAGCGTTTAAATGGTTTAAAATAATGTTCTATGACATCGCGAATCGACTGTGTGTGCAGAACAAGCATTTAAATGGTTTAAAATAATGTTCTGTGAGATCGCGAATCGACTGTGTGCAGAACAAGCGTTTAAATGGTTAAAATTATGTTCTATGACATCGCGAATCTACTGTGTGTGCAGAACAAACATTTAAATGGTTTAAAATAATGTTCTATGACATCGCGAATCTACTGTGTGTGCAGAACAAGCGTTTAAATGGTTTAAAATAATGTTCTATGACATCGCGAATCGACTGTGTGTGCAGAACAAGCGTTTAAATGGTTTAAAATAATGTTCTATGACATCGCGAATCTACTGTGCGTGCAGAACAAGCATTTAAATGGTTAAAATAATGTTCTATGACATCGCGAATCGACTGTGTGTGCAGAACAAGCGTTTAAATTGTTAAAATAATGTTCTATGACATCGCGAATCGACTGTGTGTGCAGAACAAGCATTTAAATGTTTAAAATAATGTTCTATGACATCGCGAATCTACTGTGTGTGCAGAACAAGCGTTTAAATGGTTAAAATAATGTTCTATGACATCGCAAATCTACTGTGTGTGCAGAACAAGCGTTTAAATGGATTAAAATAATGTTCTATGACATCGCGAATCTACTGTGTGTGCAGAACAAGCGTTTAAATGGTTTAAAATAATGTTCTATGACATCGCGAATCTACTGTGTGTGCAAAACAAGCATTTAAATGGTTAAAATAATGTTCTATGACATCGCGAATCGACTGTGTGTGCAGAACAAGCGTTTAAATGGATTAAAGTAATGTTCTATGACATCGCGAATCTACTGTGTGTGCAGAACAAGCGTTTAAATGGTTAAAATAATGTTCTATGACATCGCGAATCTACTGTGTGTGCAGAACAAGCGTTTAAATGGATTAAAGTAATGTTCTATGACATCGCGAATCTACTGTGTGTGCAGAACAAGCGTTTAAATTGTTAAAATAATGTTCTATGACATCGCGAATCGACTGTGTGTGCAGAACAAGCATTTAAATGGTTAAAATAATGTTCTATGACATCGCGAATCGACTGTGTGTGCAGAACAAGCGTTTAAATGGTTTAAAATAATGTTCTATGACATTGCGAATCGACTGTGTGTGCAGAACAAGCATTTAAATGGTTAAAATAATGTTCTATGACATCGCGAATCTACTGTGTGTGCAGAACAAGCGTTTAAATGGTTAAAATAATGTTCTATGACATCGCGAATCTACTGTGTGTGCAGAACAAGCGTTTAAATGGATTAAAATAATGTTCTATGACATCGCGAATCGACTGTGTGTGCAGAACAAGCGTTTAAATGGTTTAAAATAATGTTCTATGACATCGCGAATCTACTGTGCGTGCAGAACAAGCATTTAAATGGTTAAAATAATGTTCTATGACATCGCGAATCGACTGTGTGTGCAGAACAAGCGTTTAAATTGTTAAAATAATGTTCTATGACATCGCGAATCGACTGTGTGTGCAGAACAAGCATTTAAATGTTTAAAATAATGTTCTATGACATCGCGAATCTACTGTGTGTGCAGAACAAGCGTTTAAATGGATTAAAGTAATGTTCTATGACATCGCGAATCTACTGTGTGTGCAGAACAAGCGTTTAAATGGTTAAAATAATGTTCTATGACATCGCGAATCTACTGTGTGTGCAGAACAAGCGTTTAAATGGATTAAAATAATGTTCTATGACATCGCGAATCTACTGTGTGTGCAGAACAAGCGTTTAAATGGTTTAAAATAATGTTCTATGACATCGCGAATCTACTGTGTGTGCAAAACAAGCATTTAAATGGTTAAAATAATGTTCTATGACATCGCGAATCGACTGTGTGTGCAGAACAAGCGTTTAAATGGATTAAAGTAATGTTCTATGACATCGCGAATCTACTGTGTGTGCAGAACAAGCGTTTAAATGGTTAAAATAATGTTCTATGACATCGCGAATCTACTGTGTGTGCAGAACAAGCGTTTAAATGGATTAAAGTAATGTTCTATGACATCGCGAATCTACTGTGTGTGCAGAACAAGCGTTTAAATTGTTAAAATAATGTTCTATGACATCGCGAATCGACTGTGTGTGCAGAACAAGCATTTAAATGGTTAAAATAATGTTCTATGACATCGCGAATCGACTGTGTGTGCAGAACAAGCGTTTAAATGGTTTAAAATAATGTTCTATGACATCGCGAATCGACTGTGTGTGCAGAACAAGCATTTAAATGGTTAAAATAATGTTCTATGACATCGCGAATCTACTGTGTGTGCAGAACAAGCGTTTAAATGGTTAAAATAATGTTCTATGACATCGCGAATCTACTGTGTGTGCAGAACAAGCGTTTAAATGGTTAAAATAATGTTCTATGACATCGCGAATCTACTGTGTGTGCAGAACAAGCGTTTAAATGGATTAAAGTAATGTTCTATGACATCGCGAATCTACTGTGTGTGCAGAACAAGCGTTTAAATTGTTAAAATAATGTTCTATGACATCGCGAATCGACTGTGTGTGCAGAACAAGCGTTTAAATGGATTAAAGTAATGTTCTATGACATCGCGAATCTACTGTGCGTGCAGAACAATCATTTAAATGGTTAAAATAATGTTCTATGACATCGCGAATCGACTGTGTGTGCAGAACAAGCGTTTAAATGGTTTAAAATAATGTTCTATGAGATCGCGAATCGACTGTGTGTGCAGAACAAACATTTAAATGGTTAAAATAATGTTCTGTGACATCGCGAATTGACTGTGTGTGCAGAACAAGCGTTTAAATGGATTAAAATAATGTTCTATGACATCGCGAATCTACTGTGTGTGCAGAACAAGCGTTTAAATGGTTTAAAATAATGTTCTATGACATCGCGAATCGACTGTGTGTGCAGAACAAGCGTTTAAATGGTTTAAAATAATGTTCTGTGACATCGCGAATCGACTGTGTGTGCAGAACAAGCATTTAAATGGTTTAAAATAATGTTCTGTGAGATCGCGAATCGACTGTGTGAAGAACAAGCGTTTAAATGGTTAAAATAATGTTCTATGACATCGCGAATCTACTGTGTGTGCAGAACAAGCATTTAAATGGTTAAAATAATGTTCTATGACATCGCGAATCGACTGTGTGTGCAGAACAAGCGTTTAAATGGATTAAAATAATGTTCTATGACATCGCGAATCGACTGTGTGTGCAGAACAAGCGTTTAAATGGTTTAAAATAATGTTCTATGACATCGCGAATCTACTGTGTGTGCAGAACAAGCGTTTAAATTGTTAAAATAATGTTCTATGACATCGCGAATCGACTGTGTGTGCAGAACAAGCATTTAAATGTTTAAAATAATGTTCTATGACATCGCGAATCTACTGTGTGTGCAGAACAAGCGTTTAAATGGTTAAAATAATGTTCTATGACATCGCGAATCGACTGTGTGTGCAGAACAAGCGTTTAAATGGTTAAAATTATGTTCTATGACATCGCGAATCGACTGTGTGTGCAGAACAAGCGTTTAAATGGTTTAAAATAATGTTCTATGACATCGCGAATCCACTGTGTGTGCAGAACAAGCATTTAAATGGTTTAAAATAATGTTCTGTGAGATCGCGAATCGACTGTGTGAAGAACAAGCGTTTAAATGGTTAAAATTATGTTCTATGACATCGCGAATCTACTGTGTGTGCAGAACAAGCGTTTAAATGGTTTAAAATAATGTTCTATGACATCGCGAATCTACTATGTGTGCAGAACAAGCATTTAAATGGTTAAAATAATGTTCTATGACATCGCGAATCGACTATGTGTGCAGAACAAGCGTTTAAATGGTTTAAAATAATGTTCTATGACATCGCGAATCGACTGTGTGTGCAGAACAAGCATTTAAATGGTTTAAAATAATGTTCTGTGAGATCGCGAATCGACTGTGTGAAGAACAAGCGTTTAAATGGTTAAAATTATGTTCTATGACATCTCGAATCGACTGTGTGCAGAACAAGCGTTTAAATGGTTTAAAATAATGTTCTATGACATCGCGAATCGACTGTGTGTGCAGAACAAGCATTTAAATGGTTTAAAATAATGTTCTGTGAGATCGCGAATCGACTGTGTGAAGAACAAGCGTTTAAATGGTTAAAATTATGTTCTATGACATCGCGAATCGACTGTGTGTGCAGAACAAGCGTTTAAATGGTTTAAAATAATGTTCTATGACATCGCGAATCTACTGTGTGTGCAGAACAAGCATTTAAATGGTTAAAATAATGTTCTATGACATCGCGAATCGACTGTGTGTGCAGAACAAGCGTTTAAATGGTTTAAAATAATGTTCTATGACATCGCGAATCGACTGTGTGTGCAGAACAAGCATTTAAATGGTTTAAAATAATGTTCTGTGAGATCGCGAATCGACTGTGTGAAGAACAAGCGTTTAAATGGTTAAAATTATGTTCTATGACATCGCGAATCGACTGTGTGTGCAGAACAAGCATTTAAATGGTTTAAAATAATGTTCTGTGAGATCGTGAATCGACTGTGTGAAGAACAAGCGTTTAAATGGTTAAAATTATGTTCTATGACATCGCGAATCTACTGTGTGTGCAGAACAAGCGTTTAAATGGTTTAAAATAATGTTCTATGACATCGCGAATCGACTGTGTGTGCAGAACAAGCATTTAAATGGTTTAAAATAATGTTCTGTGAGATCGCGAATCTACTGTGTGTGCAGAACAAGCATTTAAATGGTTAAAATAATGTTCTATGACATCGCGAATCGACTGTGTGTGCAGAACAAGCATTTAAATGGTTAAAATAATGTTCTATGACATCGCGAATCGACTATGTGTGCAGAACAAGCGTTTAAATGGTTTAAAATAATGTTCTATGACATCGCGAATCGACTGTGTGTGCAGAACAAGCATTTAAAGGGTTTAAAATAATGTTCTGTGAGATCGCGAATCGACTGTGTGAAGAACAAGCGTTTAAATGGTTAAAATTATGTTCTATGACATCTCGAATCGACTGTGTGCAGAACAAGCGTTTAAATGGTTTAAAATAATGTTCTATGACATCGCGAATCGACTGTGTGTGCAGAACAAGCATTTAAATGGTTTAAAATAATGTTCTGTGAGATCGCGAATCGACTGTGTGAAGAACAAGCGTTTAAATGGTTAAAATTATGTTCTATGACATCGCGAATCGACTGTGTGTGCAGAACAAGCGTTTAAATGGTTTAAAATAATGTTCTATGACATCGCGAATCTACTGTGTGTGCAGAACAAGCATTTAAATGGTTAAAATAATGTTCTATGACATCGCGAATCTACTGTGTGTGAAGAACAAGCGTTTAAATGGTTAAAATAATGTTCTATGACATCGCGAATCGACTGTGTGTGCAGAACAAGCGTTTAAATGGTTTAAAATAATGTTCTATGACATCGCGAATCGACTGTGTGTGCAGAACAAGCGTTTAAATGGTTAAAATAATGTTCTATGACATCGCGAATCTACTGTGTGTGAAGAACAAGCGTTTAAATGGTTTAAAATAATGTTCTATGACATCGCGAATCTACTGTGTGTGCAGAACAAGCATTTAAATGGTTAAAATAATGTTCTATGACATCGCGAATCTACTGTGTGTGAAGAACAAGCGTTTAAATGGTTAAAATAATGTTCTATGACATCGCGAATCGACTGTGTGTGCAGAACAAGCGTTTAAATGGTTTAAAATAATGTTCTATGACATCGCGAATCGACTGTGTGTGCAGAACAAGCATTTAAATGGTTTAAAATAATGTTCTGTGAGATCGCGAATCGATTGTGTGAAGAACAAGCGTTTAAATGGTTAAAATTATGTTCTATGACATCGCGAATCGACTGTGTGTGCAGAACAAGCATTTAAATGGTTTAAAATAATGTTCTGTGAGATCGTGAATCGACTGTGTGAAGAACAAGCGTTTAAATGGTTAAAATTATGTTCTATGACATCGCGAATCTACTGTGTGTGCAGAACAAGCGTTTAAATGGTTTAAAATAATGTTCTATGACATCGCGAATCGACTGTGTGTGCAGAACAAGCATTTAAATGGTTTAAAATAATGTTCTGTGAGATCGCGAATCGACTGTGTGAAGAACAAGCGTTTAAATGGTTAAAATTATGTTCTATGACATCGCGAATCTACTGTGTGTGCAGAACAAGCGTTTAAATGGTTTAAAATAATGTTCTATGACATCGCGAATCTACTGTGTGTGCAGAACAAGCATTTAAATGGTTAAAATAATGTTCTATGACATCGCGAATCGACTGTGTGTGCAGAACAAGCGTTTAAATGGTTTAAAATAATGTTCTATGACATCGCGAATCGACTGTGTGTGCAGAACAAGCATTTAAATGGTTTAAAATAATGTTCTGTGAGATCGCGAATCGACTGTGTGAAGAACAAGCGTTTAAATGGTTAAAATTATGTTCTATGACATCGCGAATCTACTGTGTGTGCAGAACAAGCGTTTAAATGGTTTAAAATAATGTTCTATGACATCGCGAATCGACTGTGTGTGCAGAACAAGCGTTTAAATGGATTAAAATAATGTTCTATGACATCGCGAATCGACTGTGTGTGCAGAACAAGCATTTAAATGGTTTAAAATAATGTTCTGTGAGATCGCGAATCGACTGTGTGCAGAACAAGCGTTTAAATGGTTAAAATTATGTTCTATGACATCGCGAATCTACTGTGTGTGCAGAACAAACATTTAAATGGTTTAAAATAATGTTCTATGACATCGCGAATCTACTGTGTGTGCAGAACAAGCGTTTAAATGGTTTAAAATAATGTTCTATGACATCGCGAATCGACTGTGTGTGCAGAACAAGCGTTTAAATGGTTTAAAATAATGTTCTATGACATCGCGAATCTACTGTGCGTGCAGAACAAGCATTTAAATGGTTAAAATAATGTTCTATGACATCGCGAATCGACTGTGTGTGCAGAACAAGCGTTTAAATTGTTAAAATAATGTTCTATGACATCGCGAATCGACTGTGTGTGCAGAACAAGCATTTAAATGTTTAAAATAATGTTCTATGACATCGCGAATCTACTGTGTGTGCAGAACAAGCGTTTAAATGGATTAAAGTAATGTTCTATGACATCGCGAATCTACTGTGTGTGCAGAACAAGCGTTTAAATGGTTAAAATAATGTTCTATGATATCGCAAATCTACTGTGTGTGCAGAACAAGCATTTAAATGGTTAAAATAATGTTCTATGACATCGCGAATCTACTGTGTGTGAAGAACAAGCGTTTAAATGGTTAAAATAATGTTCTATGACATCGCGAATCGACTGTGTGTGCAGAACAAGCGTTTAAATGGTTTAAAATAATGTTCTATGACATCGCGAATCGACTGTGTGTGCAGAACAAGCATTTAAATGGTTTAAAATAATGTTCTGTGAGATCGCGAATCGATTGTGTGAAGAACAAGCGTTTAAATGGTTAAAATTATGTTCTATGACATCGCGAATCGACTGTGTGTGCAGAACAAGCATTTAAATGGTTTAAAATAATGTTCTGTGAGATCGTGAATCGACTGTGTGAAGAACAAGCGTTTAAATGGTTAAAATTATGTTCTATGACATCGCGAATCTACTGTGTGTGCAGAACAAGCGTTTAAATGGTTTAAAATAATGTTCTATGACATCGCGAATCGACTGTGTGTGCAGAACAAGCATTTAAATGGTTTAAAATAATGTTCTGTGAGATCGCGAATCGACTGTGTGAAGAACAAGCGTTTAAATGGTTAAAATTATGTTCTATGACATCGCGAATCTACTGTGTGTGCAGAACAAGCGTTTAAATGGTTTAAAATAATGTTCTATGACATCGCGAATCTACTGTGTGTGCAGAACAAGCATTTAAATGGTTAAAATAATGTTCTATGACATCGCGAATCGACTGTGTGTGCAGAACAAGCGTTTAAATGGTTTAAAATAATGTTCTATGACATCGCGAATCGACTGTGTGTGCAGAACAAGCATTTAAATGGTTTAAAATAATGTTCTGTGAGATCGCGAATCGACTGTGTGAAGAACAAGCGTTTAAATGGTTAAAATTATGTTCTATGACATCGCGAATCTACTGTGTGTGCAGAACAAGCGTTTAAATGGTTTAAAATAATGTTCTATGACATCGCGAATCGACTGTGTGTGCAGAACAAGCGTTTAAATGGATTAAAATAATGTTCTATGACATCGCGAATCGACTGTGTGTGCAGAACAAGCATTTAAATGGTTTAAAATAATGTTCTGTGAGATCGCGAATCGACTGTGTGCAGAACAAGCGTTTAAATGGTTAAAATTATGTTCTATGACATCGCGAATCTACTGTGTGTGCAGAACAAACATTTAAATGGTTTAAAATAATGTTCTATGACATCGCGAATCTACTGTGTGTGCAGAACAAGCGTTTAAATGGTTTAAAATAATGTTCTATGACATCGCGAATCGACTGTGTGTGCAGAACAAGCGTTTAAATGGTTTAAAATAATGTTCTATGACATCGCGAATCTACTGTGCGTGCAGAACAAGCATTTAAATGGTTAAAATAATGTTCTATGACATCGCGAATCGACTGTGTGTGCAGAACAAGCGTTTAAATTGTTAAAATAATGTTCTATGACATCGCGAATCGACTGTGTGTGCAGAACAAGCATTTAAATGTTTAAAATAATGTTCTATGACATCGCGAATCTACTGTGTGTGCAGAACAAGCGTTTAAATGGATTAAAGTAATGTTCTATGACATCGCGAATCTACTGTGTGTGCAGAACAAGCGTTTAAATGGTTAAAATAATGTTCTATGATATCGCAAATCTACTGTGTGTGCAGAACAAGCGTTTAAATGGATTAAAATAATGTTCTATGACATCGCGAATCTACTGTGTGTGCAGAACAAGCGTTTAAATGGTTTAAAATAATGTTCTATGACATCGCGAATCTACTGTGTGTGCAAAACAAGCATTTAAATGGTTAAAATAATGTTCTATGACATCGCGAATCGACTGTGTGTGCAGAACAAGCGTTTAAATGGATTAAAGTAATGTTGTATGACATCGCGAATCTACTGTGTGTGCAGAACAAGCGTTTAAATGGTTAAAATAATGTTCTATGACATCGCGAATCTACTGTGTGTGCAGAACAAGCGTTTAAATGGATTAAAGTAATGTTCTATGACATCGCGAATCTACTGTGTGTGCAGAACAAGCGTTTAAATTGTTAAAATAATGTTCTATGACATCGCGAATCGACTGTGTGTGCAGAACAAGCATTTAAATGGTTAAAATAATGTTCTATGACATCGCGAATCGACTGTGTGTGCAGAACAAGCGTTTAAATGGTTTAAAATAATGTTCTATGACATTGCGAATCGACTGTGTGTGCAGAACAAGCATTTAAATGGTTAAAATAATGTTCTATGACATCGCGAATCTACTGTGTGTGCAGAACAAGCGTTTAAATGGTTAAAATAATGTTCTATGACATCGCGAATCTACTGTGTGTGCAGAACAAGCGTTTAAATGGATTAAAATAATGTTCTATGACATCGCGAATCGACTGTGTGTGCAGAACAAGCGTTTAAATGGTTTAAAATAATGTTCTATGACATCGCGAATCTACTGTGCGTGCAGAACAAGCATTTAAATGGTTAAAATAATGTTCTATGACATCGCGAATCGACTGTGTGTGCAGAACAAGCGTTTAAATTGTTAAAATAATGTTCTATGACATCGCGAATCGACTGTGTGTGCAGAACAAGCATTTAAATGTTTAAAATAATGTTCTATGACATCGCGAATCTACTGTGTGTGCAGAACAAGCGTTTAAATGGATTAAAGTAATGTTCTATGACATCGCGAATCTACTGTGTGTGCAGAACAAGCGTTTAAATGGTTAAAATAATGTTCTATGACATCGCGAATCTACTGTGTGTGCAGAACAAGCGTTTAAATGGATTAAAATAATGTTCTATGACATCGCGAATCTACTGTGTGTGCAGAACAAGCGTTTAAATGGTTTAAAATAATGTTCTATGACATCGCGAATCTACTGTGTGTGCAAAACAAGCATTTAAATGGTTAAAATAATGTTCTATGACATCGCGAATCGACTGTGTGTGCAGAACAAGCGTTTAAATGGATTAAAGTAATGTTCTATGACATCGCGAATCTACTGTGTGTGCAGAACAAGCGTTTAAATGGTTAAAATAATGTTCTATGACATCGCGAATCTACTGTGTGTGCAGAACAAGCGTTTAAATGGATTAAAGTAATGTTCTATGACATCGCGAATCTACTGTGTGTGCAGAACAAGCGTTTAAATTGTTAAAATAATGTTCTATGACATCGCGAATCGACTGTGTGTGCAGAACAAGCATTTAAATGGTTAAAATAATGTTCTATGACATCGCGAATCGACTGTGTGTGCAGAACAAGCGTTTAAATGGTTTAAAATAATGTTCTATGACATCGCGAATCGACTGTGTGTGCAGAACAAGCATTTAAATGGTTAAAATAATGTTCTATGACATCGCGAATCTACTGTGTGTGCAGAACAAGCGTTTAAATGGTTAAAATAATGTTCTATGACATCGCGAATCTACTGTGTGTGCAGAACAAGCGTTTAAATGGTTAAAATAATGTTCTATGACATCGCGAATCTACTGTGTGTGCAGAACAAGCGTTTAAATGGATTAAAGTAATGTTCTATGACATCGCGAATCTACTGTGTGTGCAGAACAAGCATTTAAATGGATTAAAGTAATGTTCTATGACATCGCGAATCTACTGTGCGTGCAGAACAATCATTTAAATGGTTAAAATAATGTTCTATGACATCGCGAATCGACTGTGTGTGCAGAACAAGCGTTTAAATGGTTTAAAATAATGTTCTATGAGATCGCGAATCGACTGTGTGTGCAGAACAAACATTTAAATGGTTAAAATAATGTTCTGTGACATCGCGAATTGACTGTGTGTGCAGAACAAGCGTTTAAATGGATTAAAATAATGTTCTATGACATCGCGAATCTACTGTGTGTGCAGAACAAGCGTTTAAATGGTTTAAAATAATGTTCTATGACATCGCGAATCGACTGTGTGTGCAGAACAAGCGTTTAAATGGTTTAAAATAATGTTCTGTGACATCGCGAATCGACTGTGTGTGCAGAACAAGCATTTAAATGGTTTAAAATAATGTTCTGTGAGATCGCGAATCGACTGTGTGAAGAACAAGCGTTTAAATGGTTAAAATAATGTTCTATGACATCGCGAATCTACTGTGTGTGCAGAACAAGCGTTTAAATGGTTTAAAATAATGTTCTATGACATCGCGAATCTACTGTGTGTGCAGAACAAGCGTTTAAATGGTTTAAAATAATGTTCTATGACATCGCGAATCTACTGTGTGTGCAGAACAAGCGTTTAAATGGTTTAAAATAATGTTCTATGACATCGCGAATCGACTGTGTGTGCAGAACAAGCGTTTAAATGGATTAAAATAATGTTCTATGACATCGCGAATCTACTGTGTGTGCAGAACAAGCGTTTAAATGGTTAAAATAATGTTCTATGACATCGCGAATCTACTGTGTGTGCAGAACAAGCGTTTAAATGGTTTAAAATAATGTTCTATGACATCGCGAATCTACTGTGTGTGCAGAACAAGCATTTAAATGGTTAAAATAATGTTCTATGACATCGCGAATCGACTGTGTGTGCAGAACAAGCGTTTAAATGGATTAAAATAATGTTCTATGACATCGCGAATCGACTGTGTGTGCAGAACAAGCGTTTAAATGGTTTAAAATAATGTTCTATGACATCGCGAATCTACTGTGCGTGCAGAACAAGCATTTAAATGGTTAAAATAATGTTCTATGACATCGCGAATCGACTGTGTGTGCAGAACAAGCGTTTAAATTGTTAAAATAATGTTCTATGACATCGCGAATCGACTGTGTGTGCAGAACAAGCATTTAAATGTTTAAAATAATGTTCTATGACATCGCGAATCTACTGTGTGTGCAGAACAAGCGTTTAAATGGTTAAAATAATGTTCTATGACATCGCGAATCGACTGTGTGTGCAGAACAAGCGTTTAAATGGTTAAAATTATGTTCTATGACATCGCGAATCGACTGTGTGTGCAGAACAAGCGTTTAAATGGTTTAAAATAATGTTCTATGACATCGCGAATCGACTGTGTGTGCAGAACAAGCATTTAAATGGTTTAAAATAATGTTCTGTGAGATCGCGAATCGACTGTGTGAAGAACAAGCGTTTAAATGGTTAAAATTATGTTCTATGACATCGCGAATCTACTGTGTGTGCAGAACAAGCGTTTAAATGGTTTAAAATAATGTTCTATGACATCGCGAATCTACTATGTGTGCAGAACAAGCATTTAAATGGTTAAAATAATGTTCTATGACATCGCGAATCGACTATGTGTGCAGAACAAGCGTTTAAATGGTTTAAAATAATGTTCTATGACATCGCGAATCGACTGTGTGTGCAGAACAAGCATTTAAATGGTTTAAAATAATGTTCTGTGAGATCGCGAATCGACTGTGTGAAGAACAAGCGTTTAAATGGTTAAAATTATGTTCTATGACATCTCGAATCGACTGTGTGCAGAACAAGCGTTTAAATGGTTTAAAATAATGTTCTATGACATCGCGAATCGACTGTGTGTGCAGAACAAGCATTTAAATGGTTTAAAATAATGTTCTGTGAGATCGCGAATCGACTGTGTGAAGAACAAGCGTTTAAATGGTTAAAATTATGTTCTATGACATCGCGAATCGACTGTGTGTGCAGAACAAGCGTTTAAATGGTTTAAAATAATGTTCTATGACATCGCGAATCTACTGTGTGTGCAGAACAAGCATTTAAATGGTTAAAATAATGTTCTATGACATCGCGAATCGACTGTGTGTGCAGAACAAGCGTTTAAATGGTTTAAAATAATGTTCTATGACATCGCGAATCGACTGTGTGTGCAGAACAAGCATTTAAATGGTTTAAAATAATGTTCTGTGAGATCGCGAATCGACTGTGTGAAGAACAAGCGTTTAAATGGTTAAAATTATGTTCTATGACATCGCGAATCGACTGTGTGTGCAGAACAAGCATTTAAATGGTTTAAAATAATGTTCTGTGAGATCGTGAATCGACTGTGTGAAGAACAAGCGTTTAAATGGTTAAAATTATGTTCTATGACATCGCGAATCTACTGTGTGTGCAGAACAAGCGTTTAAATGGTTTAAAATAATGTTCTATGACATCGCGAATCGACTGTGTGTGCAGAACAAGCATTTAAATGGTTTAAAATAATGTTCTGTGAGATCGCGAATCTACTGTGTGTGCAGAACAAGCATTTAAATGGTTAAAATAATGTTCTATGACATCGCGAATCGACTGTGTGTGCAGAACAAGCATTTATATGGTTAAAATAATGTTCTATGACATCGCGAATCGACTATGTGTGCAGAACAAGCGTTTAAATGGTTTAAAATAATGTTCTATGACATCGCGAATCGACTGTGTGTGCAGAACAAGCATTTAAAGGGTTTAAAATAATGTTCTGTGAGATCGCGAATCGACTGTGTGAAGAACAAGCGTTTAAATGGTTAAAATTATGTTCTATGACATCTCGAATCGACTGTGTGCAGAACAAGCGTTTAAATGGTTTAAAATAATGTTCTATGACATCGCGAATCGACTGTGTGTGCAGAACAAGCATTTAAATGGTTTAAAATAATGTTCTGTGAGATCGCGAATCGACTGTGTGAAGAACAAGCGTTTAAATGGTTAAAATTATGTTCTATGACATCGCGAATCGACTGTGTGTGCAGAACAAGCGTTTAAATGGTTTAAAATAATGTTCTATGACATCGCGAATCTACTGTGTGTGCAGAACAAGCATTTAAATGGTTAAAATAATGTTCTATGACATCGCGAATCTACTGTGTGTGAAGAACAAGCGTTTAAATGGTTAAAATAATGTTCTATGACATCGCGAATCGACTGTGTGTGCAGAACAAGCGTTTAAATGGTTTAAAATAATGTTCTATGACATCGCGAATCGACTGTGTGTGCAGAACAAGCGTTTAAATGGTTAAAATAATGTTCTATGACATCGCGAATCTACTGTGTGTGAAGAACAAGCGTTTAAATGGTTTAAAATAATGTTCTATGACATCGCGAATCTACTGTGTGTGCAGAACAAGCATTTAAATGGTTAAAATAATGTTCTATGACATCGCGAATCTACTGTGTGTGAAGAACAAGCGTTTAAATGGTTAAAATAATGTTCTATGACATCGCGAATCGACTGTGTGTGCAGAACAAGCGTTTAAATGGTTTAAAATAATGTTCTATGACATCGCGAATCGACTGTGTGTGCAGAACAAGCATTTAAATGGTTTAAAATAATGTTCTGTGAGATCGCGAATCGATTGTGTGAAGAACAAGCGTTTAAATGGTTAAAATTATGTTCTATGACATCGCGAATCGACTGTGTGTGCAGAACAAGCATTTAAATGGTTTAAAATAATGTTCTGTGAGATCGTGAATCGACTGTGTGAAGAACAAGCGTTTAAATGGTTAAAATTATGTTCTATGACATCGCGAATCTACTGTGTGTGCAGAACAAGCGTTTAAATGGTTTAAAATAATGTTCTATGACATCGCGAATCGACTGTGTGTGCAGAACAAGCATTTAAATGGTTTAAAATAATGTTCTGTGAGATCGCGAATCGACTGTGTGAAGAACAAGCGTTTAAATGGTTAAAATTATGTTCTATGACATCGCGAATCTACTGTGTGTGCAGAACAAGCGTTTAAATGGTTTAAAATAATGTTCTATGACATCGCGAATCTACTGTGTGTGCAGAACAAGCATTTAAATGGTTAAAATAATGTTCTATGACATCGCGAATCGACTGTGTGTGCAGAACAAGCGTTTAAATGGTTTAAAATAATGTTCTATGACATCGCGAATCGACTGTGTGTGCAGAACAAGCATTTAAATGGTTTAAAATAATGTTCTGTGAGATCGCGAATCGACTGTGTGAAGAACAAGCGTTTAAATGGTTAAAATTATGTTCTATGACATCGCGAATCTACTGTGTGTGCAGAACAAGCGTTTAAATGGTTTAAAATAATGTTCTATGACATCGCGAATCGACTGTGTGTGCAGAACAAGCGTTTAAATGGTTTAAAATAATGTTCTATGACATCGCGAATCGACTGTGTGTGCAGAACAAGCATTTAAATGGTTTAAAATAATGTTCTGTGAGATCGCGAATCGACTGTGTGCAGAACAAGCGTTTAAATGGTTAAAATTATGTTCTATGACATCGCGAATCTACTGTGTGTGCAGAACAAACATTTAAATGGTTTAAAATAATGTTCTATGACATCGCGAATCTACTGTGTGTGCAGAACAAGCGTTTAAATGGTTTAAAATAATGTTCTATGACATCGCGAATCGACTGTGTGTGCAGAACAAGCGTTTAAATGGTTTAAAATAATGTTCTATGACATCGCGAATCTACTGTGCGTGCAGAACAAGCATTTAAATGGTTAAAATAATGTTCTATGACATCGCGAATCGACTGTGTGTGCAGAACAAGCGTTTAAATTGTTAAAATAATGTTCTATGACATCGCGAATCGACTGTGTGTGCAGAACAAGCATTTAAATGTTTAAAATAATGTTCTATGACATCGCGAATCTACTGTGTGTGCAGAACAAGCGTTTAAATGGATTAAAGTAATGTTCTATGACATCGCGAATCTACTGTGTGTGCAGAACAAGCGTTTAAATGGTTAAAATAATGTTCTATGACATCGCGAATCTACTGTGTGTGCAGAACAAGCGTTTAAATGGATTAAAATAATGTTCTATGACATCGCGAATCTACTGTGTGTGCAGAACAAGCGTTTAAATGGTTTAAAATAATGTTCTATGACATCGCGAATCTACTGTGTGTGCAAAACAAGCATTAAATGGTTAAAATAATGTTCTATGACATCGCGAATCGACTGTGTGTGCAGAACAAGCGTTTAAATGGATTAAAGTAATGTTCTATGACATCGCGAATCTACTGTGTGTGCAGAACAAGCGTTTAAATGGTTAAAATAATGTTCTATGACATCGCGAATCTACTGTGTGTGCAGAACAAGCGTTTAAATGGATTAAAGTAATGTTCTATGACATCGCGAATCTACTGTGTGTGCAGAACAAGCGTTTAAATTGTTAAAATAATGTTCTATGACATCGCGAATCGACTGTGTGTGCAGAACAAGCATTTAAATGGTTAAAATAATGTTCTATGACATCGCGAATCGACTGTGTGTGCAGAACAAGCGTTTAAATGGTTTAAAATAATGTTCTATGACATCGCGAATCGACTGTGTGTGCAGAACAAGCATTTAAATGGTTAAAATAATGTTCTATGACATCGCGAATCTACTGTGTGTGCAGAACAAGCGTTTAAATGGTTAAAATAATGTTCTATGACATTGCGAATCTACTGTGTGTGCAGAACAAGCGTTTAAATGGATTAAAATAATGTTCTATGACATCGCGAATCTACTGTGTGTGCAGAACAAGCGTTTAAATGGTTTAAAATAATGTTCTATGACATCGCGAATCTACTGTGTGTGCAAAACAAGCATTTAAATGGTTAAAATAATGTTCTATGACATCGCGAATCGACTGTGTGTGCAGAACAAGCGTTTAAATGGATTAAAGTAATGTTCTATGACATCGCGAATCTACTGTGTGTGCAGAACAAGCGTTTAAATGGTTAAAATAATGTTCTATGACATCGCGAATCTACTGTGTGTGCAGAACAAGCGTTTAAATGGATTAAAGTAATGTTCTATGACATCGCGAATCTACTGTGTGTGCAGAACAAGCGTTTAAATTGTTAAAATAATGTTCTATGACATCGCGAATCGACTGTGTGTGCAGAACAAGCATTTAAATGGTTAAAATAATGTTCTATGACATCGCGAATCGACTGTGTGTGCAGAACAAGCGTTTAAATGGTTTAAAATAATGTTCTATGACATCGCGAATCGACTGTGTGTGCAGAACAAGCATTTAAATGGTTAAAATAATGTTCTATGACATCGCGAATCTACTGTGTGTGCAGAACAAGCGTTTAAATGGTTAAAATAATGTTCTATGACATCGCGAATCTACTGTGTGTGCAGAACAAGCGTTTAAATGGTTAAAATAATGTTCTATGACATCGCGAATCTACTGTGTGTGCAGAACAAGCGTTTAAATGGATTAAAGTAATGTTCTATGACATCGCGAATCTACTGTGTGTGCAGAACAAGCGTTTAAATTGTTAAAATAATGTTCTATGACATCGCGAATCGACTGTGTGTGCAGAACAAGCGTTTAAATGGATTAAAGTAATGTTCTATGACATCGCGAATCTACTGTGCGTGCAGAACAATCATTTAAATGGTTAAAATAATGTTCTATGACATCGCGAATCGACTGTGTGTGCAGAACAAGCGTTTAAATGGTTTAAAATAATGTTCTATGACATCGCGAATCTACTGTGTGTGCAGAACAAGCGTTTAAATGGTTTAAAATAATGTTCTATGACATCGCGAATCTACTGTGTGTGCAGAACAAGCATTTAAATGGTTAAAATAATGTTCTATGACATCGCGAATCTACTGTGTGTGCAGAACAAGCGTTTAAATGGTTTAAAATAATGTTCTATGACATCGCGAATCTACTGTGTGTGCAGAACAAGCATTTAAATGGTTAAAATAATGTTCTATGACATCGCGAATCGACTGTGTGTGCAGAACAAGCGTTTAAATGGATTAAAATAATGTTCTATGACATCGCGAATCGACTGTGTGTGCAGAACAAGCGTTTAAATGGTTTAAAATAATGTTCTATGACATTGCGAATCTACTGTGCGTGCAGAACAAGCATTTAAATGGTTAAAATAATGTTCTATGACATCGCGAATCGACTGTGTGTGCAGAACAAGCGTTTAAATTGTTAAAATAATGTTCTATGACATCGCGAATCGACTGTGTGTGCAGAACAAGCATTTAAATGTTTAAAATAATGTTCTATGACATCGCGAATCTACTGTGTGTGCAGAACAAGCGTTTAAATGGTTAAAATAATGTTCTATGACATCGCGAATCGACTGTGTGTGCAGAACAAGCGTTTAAATGGTTAAAATTATGTTCTATGACATCGCGAATCGACTGTGTGTGCAGAACAAGCGTTTAAATGGTTTAAAATAATGTTCTATGACATCGCGAATCGACTGTGTGTGCAGAACAAGCATTTAAATGGTTTAAAATAATGTTCTGTGAGATCGCGAATCGACTGTGTGAAGAACAAGCGTTTAAATGGTTAAAATTATGTTCTATGACATCGCGAATCTACTGTGTGTGCAGAACAAGCGTTTAAATGGTTTAAAATAATGTTCTATGACATCGCGAATCTACTATGTGTGCAGAACAAGCATTTAAATGGTTAAAATAATGTTCTATGACATCGCGAATCGACTATGTGTGCAGAACAAGCGTTTAAATGGTTTAAAATAATGTTCTATGACATCGCGAATCGACTGTGTGTGCAGAACAAGCATTTAAATGGTTTAAAATAATGTTCTGTGAGATCGCGAATCGACTGTGTGAAGAACAAGCGTTTAAATAGTTAAAATAATGTTCTATGACATCGCGAATCTACTGTGTGTGCAGAACAAGCGTTTAAATGGTTTAAAATAATGTTCTATGACATCGCGAATCTACTGTGTGTGCAGAACAAGCGTTTAAATGGTTTAAAATAATGTTCTATGACATCGCGAATCTACTGTGTGTGCAGAACAAGCGTTTAAATGGTTTAAAATAATGTTCTATGACATCGCGAATCGACTGTGTGTGCAGAACAAGCGTTTAAATGGATTAAAATAATGTTCTATGACATCGCGAATCTACTGTGTGTGCAGAACAAGCGTTTAAATGGTTAAAATAATGTTCTATGACATCGCGAATCTACTGTGTGTGCAGAACAAGCGTTTAAATGGTTTAAAATAATGTTCTATGACATCGCGAATCTACTGTGTGTGCAGAACAAGCATTTAAATGGTTAAAATAATGTTCTATGACATCGCGAATCGACTGTGTGTGCAGAACAAGCGTTTAAATGGATTAAAATAATGTTCTATGACATCGCGAATCGACTGTGTGTGCAGAACAAGCGTTTAAATGGTTTAAAATAATGTTCTATGACATCGCGAATCTACTGTGCGTGCAGAACAAGCATTTAAATGGTTAAAATAATGTTCTATGACATCGCGAATCGACTGTGTGTGCAGAACAAGCGTTTAAATTGTTAAAATAATGTTCTATGACATCGCGAATCGACTGTGTGTGCAGAACAAGCATTTAAATGTTTAAAATAATGTTCTATGACATCGCGAATCTACTGTGTGTGCAGAACAAGCGTTTAAATGGTTAAAATAATGTTCTATGACATCGCGAATCGACTGTGTGTGCAGAACAAGCGTTTAAATGGTTAAAATTATGTTCTATGACATCGCGAATCGACTGTGTGTGCAGAACAAGCGTTTAAATGGTTTAAAATAATGTTCTATGACATCGCGAATCGACTGTGTGTGCAGAACAAGCATTTAAATGGTTTAAAATAATGTTCTGTGAGATCGCGAATCGACTGTGTGAAGAACAAGCGTTTAAATGGTTAAAATTATGTTCTATGACATCGCGAATCTACTGTGTGTGCAGAACAAGCGTTTAAATGGTTTAAAATAATGTTCTATGACATCGCGAATCTACTATGTGTGCAGAACAAGCATTTAAATGGTTAAAATAATGTTCTATGACATCGCGAATCGACTATGTGTGCAGAACAAGCGTTTAAATGGTTTAAAATAATGTTCTATGACATCGCGAATCGACTGTGTGTGCAGAACAAGCATTTAAATGGTTTTAAATAATGTTCTGTGAGATCGCGAATCGACTGTGTGAAGAACAAGCGTTTAAATGGTTAAAATTATGTTCTATGACATCTCGAATCGACTGTGTGCAGAACAAGCGTTTAAATGGTTTAAAATAATGTTCTATGACATCGCGAATCGACTGTGTGTGCAGAACAAGCATTTAAATGGTTTAAAATAATGTTCTGTGAGATCGCGAATCGACTGTGTGAAGAACAAGCGTTTAAATGGTTAAAATTATGTTCTATGACATCGCGAATCGACTGTGTGTGCAGAACAAGCGTTTAAATGGTTTAAAATAATGTTCTATGACATCGCGAATCTACTGTGTGTGCAGAACAAGCATTTAAATGGTTAAAATAATGTTCTATGACATCGCGAATCGACTGTGTGTGCAGAACAAGCGTTTAAATGGTTTAAAATAATGTTCTATGACATCGCGAATCGACTGTGTGTGCAGAACAAGCATTTAAATGGTTTAAAATAATGTTCTGTGAGATCGCGAATCGACTGTGTGAAGAACAAGCGTTTAAATGGTTAAAATTATGTTCTATGACATCGCGAATCGACTGTGTGTGCAGAACAAGCATTTAAATGGTTTAAAATAATGTTCTATGACATCGCGAATCGACTGTGTGTGCAGAACAAGCGTTTAAATGGTTTAAAATAATGTTCTATGACATCGCGAATCGACTGTGTGTGCAGAACAAGCATTTAAATGGTTTAAAATAATGTTCTGTGAGATCGCGAATCGACTGTGTGAAGAACAAGCGTTTAAATGGTTAAAATTATGTTCTATGACATCTCGAATCGACTGTGTGAAGAACAAGCGTTTAAATGGTTAAAATTATGTTCTATGACATCTCGAATCGACTGTGTGTGCAGAACAAGCGTTTAAATGGTTAAAATTATGTTCTATGACATCGCGAATCTACTGTGTGTGCAGAACAAGCGTTTAAATGGTTTAAAATAATGTTCTATGACATCGCGAATCGACTGTGTGTGCAGAACAAGCATTTAAATGGTTTAAAATAATGTTCTGTGAGATCGCGAATCTACTGTGTGTGCAGAACAAGCATTTAAATGGTTAAAATAATGTTCTATGACATCGCGAATCGACTGTGTGTGCAGAACAAGCATTTAAATGGTTAAAATAATGTTCTATGACATCGCGAATCGACTATGTGTGCAGAACAAGCGTTTAAATGGTTTAAAATAATGTTCTATGACATCGCGAATCGACTGTGTGTGCAGAACAAGCATTTAAATGGTTTAAAATAATGTTCTGTGAGATCGCGAATCGACTGTGTGAAGAACAAGCGTTTAAATGGTTAAAATTATGTTCTATGACATCTCGAATCGACTGTGTGCAGAACAAGCGTTTAAATGGTTTAAAATAATGTTCTATGACATCGCGAATCGACTGTGTGTGCAGAACAAGCATTTAAATGGTTTAAAATAATGTTCTGTGAGATCGCGAATCGACTGTGTGAAGAACAAGCGTTTAAATGGTTAAAATTATGTTCTATGACATCGCGAATCGACTGTGTGTGCAGAACAAGCGTTTAAATGGTTTAAAATAATGTTCTATGACATCGCGAATCTACTGTGTGTGCAGAACAAGCATTTAAATGGTTAAAATAATGTTCTATGACATCGCGAATCGACTGTGTGTGCAGAACAAGCGTTTAAATGGTTTAAAATAATGTTCTATGACATCGCGAATCGACTGTGTGTGCAGAACAAGCATTTAAATGGTTTAAAATAATGTTCTGTGAGATCGCGAATCGATTGTGTGAAGAACAAGCGTTTAAATGGTTAAAATTATGTTCTATGACATCGCGAATCGACTGTGTGTGCAGAACAAGCATTTAAATGGTTTAAAATAATGTTCTATGACATCGCGAATCGACTGTGTGTGCAGAACAAGCATTTAAATGGTTTAAAATAATGTTCTGTGAGATCGTGAATCGACTGTGTGAAGAACAAGCGTTTAAATGGTTAAAATTATGTTCTATGACATCGCGAATCTACTGTGTGTGCAGAACAAGCGTTTAAATGGTTTAAAATAATGTTCTATGACATCGCGAATCGACTGTGTGTGCAGAACAAGCATTTAAATGGTTTAAAATAATGTTCTGTGAGATCGCGAATCGACTGTGTGAAGAACAAGCGTTTAAATGGTTAAAATTATGTTCTATGACATCGCGAATCTACTGTGTGTGCAGAACAAGCATTTAAATGGTTAAAATAATGTTCTGTGAGATCGCGAATCGACTGTGTGTGCAGAACAAGCGTTTAAATGGTTTAAAATAATGTTCTATGACATCGCGAATCGACTGTGTGTGCAGAACAAGCGTTTAAATGGTTTAAAATAATGTTCTATGACATCGCGAATCTACTGTGTGTGCAGAACAAGCATTTAAATGGTTAAAATAATGTTCTATGACATCGCGAATCGACTGTGTGTGCAGAACAAGCGTTTAAATGGTTTAAAATAATGTTCTATGACATCGCGAATCGACTGTGTGTGCAGAACAAGCATTTAAATGGTTTAAAATAATGTTCTGTGAGATCGCGAATCGACTGTGTGAAGAACAAGCGTTTAAATGGTTAAAATTATGTTCTATGACATCGCGAATCTACTGTGTGCAGAACAAGCGTTTAAATGGTTTAAAATAATGTTCTATGACATCGCGAATCGACTGTGTGTGCAGAACAAGCGTTTAAATGGTTTAAAATAATGTTCTATGACATCGCGAATCGACTGTGTGTGCAGAACAAGCATTTAAATGGTTTAAAATAATGTTCTGTGAGATCGCGAATCGACTGTGTGCAGAACAAGCGTTTAAATGGTTAAAATTATGTTCTATGACATCGCGAATCTACTGTGTGTGCAGAACAAACATTTAAATGGTTTAAAATAATGTTCTATGACATCGCGAATCGACTGTGTTTGCAGAACAAGCGTTTAGATGGTTAAAATAATGTTCTATGACATCGCGAATCTACTGTGTGTGCAGAACAAGCGTTTAAATGGTTTAAAATAATGTTCTATGACATCGCGAATCGACTGTGTGTGCAGAACAAGCATTTAAATGGTTTAAAATAATGTTCTATGAGATCGCGAATCGACTGTGTGTGCAGAACAAGCGTTTAAATGGTTTAAAATAATGTTCTATGACATCGCGAATCGACTGTGTGTGCAGAACAAGCGTTTAAATGGATTAAAATAATGTTCTATGACATCGCGAATCTACTGTGTGTGCAGAACAAGCGTTTAAATGGATTAAAGTAATGTTCTATGACATCGCGAATCTATTGTGCGTGCAGAACAAGCATTTAAATGGTTAAAATAATGTTCTATGACATCGCGAATCGACTGTGTGTGCAGAACAAGCGTTTAAATTATTAAAATAATGTTCTATGACATCGCGAATCTACTGTGTGTGCAGAACAAGCGTTTAAATGGTTAAAATAATGTTCTATGACATCGCGAATCTACTGTGTGTGCAGAACAAGCGTTTAAATGGTTTAAAATGTTCTATGACATCGCGAATCGACTGTGTGTGCAGAACAAGCGTTTAAATGGATTAAAGTAATGTTCTATGACATCGCGAATCTACTGTGTGTGCAGAACAAGCGTGAAAATTGTTAAAATAATGTTCTATGACATCGCGAATCGACTGTGTGTGCAGAACAAGCGTTTAAATGGATTAAAGTAATGTTCTATGACATCGCGAATCGACTGTGTGTGCAGAACAAGCGTTTAAATTGTTAAAATAATGTTCTATGACATCGCGAATCTACTGTGTGTGCAGAACAAGCGTTTAAATTGTTAAAATAATGTTCTATGACATCGCGAATCTACTGTGTGTGCAGAACAAGCGTTTAAATGGTTAAAATAATGTTCTGTGACATCGCGAATCGACTGTGTGTGCAGAACAAGCGTTTAAATTGTTAAAATAATGTTCTATGACATCGCGAATCTACTGTGTGTGCAGAACAAGCGTTTAAATTGTTAAAATAATGTTCTATGACATCGCGAATCGACTGTGTGTGCAGAACAAGCGTTTAAATTGTTAAAATAATGTTCTATGACATCGCGAATCGACTGTGTGTGCAGAACAAGCATTTAAATGTTTAAAATAATGTTCTATGACATCGCGAATCGACTGTGTGTGCAGAACAAGCGTTTAAATGGTTAAAATAATGTTCTATGACATCGCGAATCGACTGTGTGTGCAGAACAAGCGTTTAAATGGATTAAAATACTGTTCTATGACATCGCGAATCTACTGTGTGTGCAGAACAAGCGTTTAAATGGTTAAAATAATGTTCTATGACATCGCGAATCTACTGTGTGTGCAGAACAAGGGTTTAAATGGATTAAAATAATGTTCTATGACATCGCGAATCTACTGTGTGTGCAGAACAAGCATTTAAATGGTTTAAAATAATGTTCTGTGAGATCGCGAATCTACTGTGTGTGCAGAACAAGCATTTGAATGGTTTAAAATAATGTTCTCTGAGATCGCGCATCGACTGTGTGTGCAGAACAAGCGTTTAAATGGTTAAAATAATGTTCTATGACATCGCGAATCGACTGTGTGTGCAGAACAAGCGTTTAAATGTTTAAAATAATGTTCTATGACATCGCGAATCGACTGTGTGTAGAACAAGCATTTAAATGGATTAAAGTAATGTTCTATGACATCGCGAATCTACTGTGTGTGCAGAACAAGCGTTTAAATGGATTAAAATAATGTTCTATGACATCGCGAATCTACTGTGTGTGCAGAACAAGCGTTTAAATGGTTTAAAATAATGTTCTGTGAGATCGCGCATGGACTGTGTGTGCAGAAACAAGCATTTAAATGGATTAAAATAATGTTCTATGACATCGCGAATCTACTGTGTGTGCAGAACAAGCATTTAAATGGTTAAAATAATGTTCTATGACATCGCGAATCGACTATGTGTGCAGAACAAGCGTTTAAATGGTTTAAAATAATGTTCTATGACATCGCGAATCGACTGTGTGAAGAACAAGCGTTTAAATGGTTAAAATTATGTTCTATGACATCGCGAATCGACTGTGTGTGCAGAACAAGCGTTTAAATGGTTTAAAATAATGTTCTATGACATCGCGAATCGACTGTGTGTGCAGAACAAGCATTTAAATGGTTTAAAATAATGTTCTGTGAGATCGCGAATCGACTGTGTGAAGAACAAGCGTTTAAATGGTTAAAAATATATTCTATGACATCGCGAATCTACTGTGTGTGCAGAACAAGCGTTTAAATGGTTTAAAATAATGTTCTATGACATCGCGAATCTACTGTGTGTGCAGAACAAGCATTTAAATGGTTAAAATAATGTTCTATGACATCGCGAATCGACTATGTGTGCAGAACAAGCGTTTAAATGGTTTAAAATAATGTTCTATGACATCGCGAATCGACTGTGTGTGCAGAACAAGCATTTAAATGGTTTAAAATAATGTTCTGTGAGATCGCGAATCGACTGTGTGAAGAACAAGCGTTTAAATGGTTAAAATTATGTTCTATGACATCTCGAATCGACTGTGTGCAGAACAAGCGTTTAAATGGTTTAAAATAATGTTCTATGACATCGCGAATCGACTGTGTGAAGAACAAGCGTTTAAATGGTTAAAATTATGTTCTATGACATCGCGAATCTACTGTGTGTGCAGAACAAGCGTTTAAATGGTTTAAAATAATGTTCTATGACATCGCGAATCTACTGTGTGTGCAGAACAAGCATTTAAATGGTTAAAATAATGTTCTATGACATCGCGAATCGACTGTGTGTGCAGAACAAGCATTTAAATGGTTTAAAATAATGTTCTATGACATCGCGAATCTACTGTGTGTGCAGAACAAGCGTTTAAATGGTTTAAAATAATGTTCTATGACATCGCGAATCTACTGTGTGTGCAGAACAAGCGTTTAAATGGTTTAAAATAATGTTCTATGACATCGCGAATCGACTGTGTGTGCAGAACAAGCATTTAAATGGTTTAAAATAATGTTCTGTGAGATCGTGAATCGACTGTGTGAAGAACAAGCGTTTAAATGGTTAAAATTATGTTCTATGACATCGCGAATCTACTGTGTGTGCAGAACAAGCGTTTAAATGGTTTAAAATAATGTTCTATGACATCGCGAATCGACTGTGTGTGCAGAACAAGCATTTAAATGGTTTAAAATAATGTTCTGTGAGATCGCGAATCTACTGTGTGTGCAGAACAAGCATTTAAATGGTTAAAATAATGTTCTATGACATCGCGAATCGACTGTGTGTGCAGAACAAGCGTTTAAATGGTTTAAAATAATGTTCTATGACATCGCGAATCGACTGTGTGTGCAGAACAAGCATTTAAATGGTTTAAAATAATGTTCTGTGAGATCGCGAATCGACTGTGTGAAGAACAAGCGTTTAAATGGTTAAAATTATGTTCTATGACATCGCGAATCTACTGTGTGTGCAGAACAAGCGTTTAAATGGTTTAAAATAATGTTCTATGACATCGCGAATCTACTGTGTGTGCAGAACAAGCATTTAAATGGTTAAAATAATGTTCTATGACATCGCGAATCGACTGTGTGTGCAGAACAAGCATTTAAATGGTTTAAAATAATGTTCTGTGAGATCGCGAATCTACTGTGTGTGCAGAACAAGCATTTAAATGGTTAAAATAATGTTCTATGACATCGCGAATCGACTGTGTGTGCAGAACAAGCGTTTAAATGGTTTAAAATAATGTTCTATGACATCGCGAATCGACTGTGTGTGCAGAACAAGCATTTAAATGGTTTAAAATAATGTTCTGTGAGATCGCGAATCGACTGTGTGCAGAACAAGCGTTTAAATGGTTAAAATTATGTTCTATGACATCGCGAATCTACTGTGTGTGCAGAACAAGCGTTTAAATGGTTTAAAATAATGTTCTATGACATCGCGAATCTACTGTGTGTGCAGAACAAACATTTAAATGGTTTAAAATAATGTTCTATGACATCGCGAATCGACTGTGTGTGCAGAACAAGCGTTTAAATGGTTAAAATAATGTTCTATGACATCGCGAATCGACTGTGTGTGCAGAACAAGCGTTTAAATGTTTAAAATAATGTTCTATGACATCGCGAATCGACTGTGTGTAGAACAAGCATTTAAATGGTTAAAATAATGTTCTATGACATCGCGCATCGACTGTGTGTGCAGAACAAGCGTTTAAATGTTTAAAATAATGTTCTATGACATCGCGCATCGACTGTGTGTGCAGAACAAGCGTTTAAATGGTTAAAATAATGTTCTATGACATCGCGAATCGACTGTGTGTGCAGAACAAGCGTTTAAATGTTTAAAATAATGTTCTATGACATCGCGAATCGACTGTGTGTAGAACAAGCATTTAAATGGATTAAAGTAATGTTCTATGACATCGCGAATCTACTGTGTGTGCAGAACAAGCGTTTAAATGGTTAAAATAATGTTCTATGACATCGCGAATCTACTGTGTGTGCAGAACAAGCGTTTAAATGGTTTAAAATAATGTTCTATGACATCGCGAATCTACTGTGTGTGCAGAACAAGCGTTTAAATGGTTAAAATAATGTTCTATGACATCGCGAATCTACTGTGTGTGCAGAACAAGTGTTTAAATGGTTAAAATAATGTTCTATGACATCGCGAATCGACTGTGTGTGCAGAACAAGCGTTTAAATGTTTAAAATAATGTTCTATGACATCGCGAATCTACTGTGTGTGCAGAACAAGCGTTTAAATGTTTAAAATAATGTTCTATGACATCGCGAATCGACTGTGTGTGCAGAACAAGCGTTTAAATGGTTAAAATAATGTTCTATGACATCGCGAATCGACTGTGTGTGCAGAACAAGCTTTAAATGGATTAAAATACTGTTCTATGACATCGCGAATCTACTGTGTGTGCAGAACAAGCGTTTAAATGGTTAAAATAATGTTCTATGACATCGCGAATCTACTGTGTGTGCAGAACAAGGGTTTAAATGGATTAAAATAATGTTCTATGACATCGCGAATCTACTGTGTGTGCAGAACAAGCATTTAAATGGTTTAAAATAATGTTCTGTGAGATCGCGAATCTACTGTGTGTGCAGAACAAGCATTTAAATGGTTTAAAATAATGTTCTCTGAGATCGCGCATCGACTGTGTGTGCAGAACAAGCGTTTAAATGGTTAAAATAATGTTCTATGACATCGCGAATCGACTGTGTGTGCAGAACAAGCGTTTAAATGTTTAAAATAATGTTCTATGACATCGCGAATCGACTGTGTGTAGAACAAGCATTTAAATGGATTAAAGTAATGTTCTATGACATCGCGAATCTACTGTGTGTGCAGAACAAGCGTTTAAATGGATTAAAGTAATGTTCTATGACATCGCGAATCTACTGTGTGTGCAGAACAAGCGTTTAAATGGTTTAAAATAATGTTCTATAACATCGCGAATCGACTGTGTGTGCAGAACAAGCGTTTAAATGGTTTAAAATAATGTTCTATGACATCGCGAATCGACTGTGTGTGCAGAACAAGCGTTTAAATGGTTTAAAATAATGTTCTATGACATCGCGAATCTACTGTGTGTGCAGAACAAGCGTTTAAATGGTTTAAAATAATGTTCTATGACATCGCGAATCTACTGTGTGTGCAGAACAAGCGTTTAAATGGTTAAAATAATGTTCTATGACATCGCGAATCTACTGTGTGTGCAGAACAAGTGTTTAAATGGTTAAAATAATGTTCTATGACATCGCGAATCGACTGTGTGTGCAGAACAAGCATTTAAATGGTTAAAATAATGTTCTATGACATCGCGAATCGACTGTGTGTGCAGAACAAGCGTTTAAATTATTAAAATAATGTTCTATGACATCGCGAATCTACTGTGTGTGCAGAACAAGCGTTTAAATGGTTAAAATAATGTTCTATGACATCGCGAATCTACTGTGTGTGCAGAACAAGCGTTTAAATGGTTTAAAATGTTCTATGACATCGCGAATCTACTGTGTGTGCAGAACAAGCATTTAAATGGTTAAAATAATGTTCTATGACATCGCGAATCGACTGTGTGTGCAGAACAAGCGTTTAAATGGATTAAAGTAATGTTCTATGACATCGCGAATCTACTGTGTGTGCAGAACAAGCGTGAAAATTGTTAAAATAATGTTCTATGACATCGCGAATCGACTGTGTGTGCAGAACAAGCGTTTAAATGGATTAAAGTAATGTTCTATGACATCGCGAATCGACTGTGTGTGCAGAACAAGCGTTTAAATTGTTAAAATAATGTTCTATGACATCGCGAATCTACTGTGTGTGCAGAACAAGCGTTTAAATGGTTAAAATAATGTTCTGTGACATCGCGAATCGACTGTGTGTGCAGAACAAGCGTTTAAATTGTTAAAATAATGTTCTATGACATCGCGAATCTACTGTGTGTGCAGAACAAGCGTTTAAATTGTTAAAATAATGTTCTATGACATCGCGAATCGACTGTGTGTGCAGAACAAGCGTTTAAATTGTTAAAATAATGTTCTATGACATCGCGAATCGACTGTGTGTGCAGAACAAGCATTTAAATGTTTAAAATAATGTTCTATGACATCGCGAATCGACTGTGTGTGCAGAACAAGCGTTTAAATGGTTAAAATAATGTTCTATGACATTGCGAATCGACTGTGTGTGCAGAACAAGCGTTTAAATGGATTAAAATACTGTTCTATGACATCGCGAATCTACTGTGTGTGCAGAACAAGCGTTTAAATGGTTAAAATAATGTTCTATGACATCGCGAATCTACTGTGTGTGCAGAACAAGGGTTTAAATGGATTAAAATAATGTTCTATGACATCGCGAATCTACTGTGTGTGCAGAACAAGCATTTAAATGGTTTAAAATAATGTTCTGTGAGATCGCGAATCTACTGTGTGTGCAGAACAAGCATTTGAATGGTTTAAAATAATGTTCTCTGAGATCGCGCATCGACTGTGTGTGCAGAACAAGCGTTTAAATGGTTAAAATAATGTTCTATGACATCGCGAATCGACTGTGTGTGCAGAACAAGCGTTTAAATGTTTAAAATAATGTTCTATGACATCGCGAATCGACTGTGTGTAGAACAAGCATTTAAATGGATTAAAGTAATGTTCTATGACATCGCGAATCTACTGTGTGTGCAGAACAAGCGTTTAAATGGATTAAAATAATGTTCTATGACATCGCGAATCTACTGTGTGTGCAGAACAAGCGTTTAAATGGTTTAAAATAATGTTCTGTGAGATCGCGCATGGACTGTGTGTGCAGAAACAAGCATTTAAATGGATTAAAATAATGTTCTATGACATCGCGAATCTACTGTGTGTGCAGAACAAGCATTTAAATGGTTAAAATAATGTTCTATGACATCGCGAATCGACTATGTGTGCAGAACAAGCGTTTAAATGGTTTAAAATAATGTTCTATGACATCGCGAATCGACTGTGTGAAGAACAAGCGTTTAAATGGTTAAAATTATGTTCTATGACATCGCGAATCGACTGTGTGTGCAGAACAAGCGTTTAAATGGTTTAAAATAATGTTCTATGACATCGCGAATCGACTGTGTGTGCAGAACAAGCATTTAAATGGTTTAAAATAATGTTCTGTGAGATCGCGAATCGACTGTGTGAAGAACAAGCGTTTAAATGGTTAAAAATATATTCTATGACATCGCGAATCTACTGTGTGTGCAGAACAAGCGTTTAAATGGTTTAAAATAATGTTCTATGACATCGCGAATCTACTGTGTGTGCAGAACAAGCATTTAAATGGTTAAAATAATGTTCTATGACATCGCGAATCGACTATGTGTGCAGAACAAGCGTTTAAATGGTTTAAAATAATGTTCTATGACATCGCGAATCGACTGTGTGTGCAGAACAAGCATTTAAATGGTTTAAAATAATGTTCTGTGAGATCGCGAATCGACTGTGTGAAGAACAAGCGTTTAAATGGTTAAAATTATGTTCTATGACATCTCGAATCGACTGTGTGCAGAACAAGCGTTTAAATGGTTTAAAATAATGTTCTATGACATCGCGAATCGACTGTGTGAAGAACAAGCGTTTAAATGGTTAAAATTATGTTCTATGACATCGCGAATCTACTGTGTGTGCAGAACAAGCATTTAAATGGTTAAAATAATGTTCTATGACATCGCGAATCGACTGTGTGTGCAGAACAAGCATTTAAATGGTTTAAAATAATGTTCTATGACATCGCGAATCTACTGTGTGTGCAGAACAAGCGTTTAAATGGTTTAAAATAATGTTCTATGACATCGCGAATCTACTGTGTGTGCAGAACAAGCGTTTAAATGGTTTAAAATAATGTTCTATGACATCGCGAATCGACTGTGTGTGCAGAACAAGCATTTAAATGGTTTAAAATAATGTTCTGTGAGATCGTGAATCGACTGTGTGAAGAACAAGCGTTTAAATGGTTAAAATTATGTTCTATGACATCGCGAATCTACTGTGTGTGCAGAACAAGCGTTTAAATGGTTTAAAATAATGTTCTATGACATCGCGAATCGACTGTGTGTGCAGAACAAGCATTTAAATGGTTTAAAATAATGTTCTGTGAGATCGCGAATCTACTGTGTGTGCAGAACAAGCATTTAAATGGTTAAAATAATGTTCTATGACATCGCGAATCGACTGTGTGTGCAGAACAAGCGTTTAAATGGTTTAAAATAATGTTCTATGACATCGCGAATCGACTGTGTGTGCAGAACAAGCATTTAAATGGTTTAAAATAATGTTCTGTGAGATCGCGAATCGACTGTGTGAAGAACAAGCGTTTAAATGGTTAAAATTATGTTCTATGACATCGCGAATCTACTGTGTGTGCAGAACAAGCGTTTAAATGGTTTAAAATAATGTTCTATGACATCGCGAATCTACTGTGTGTGCAGAACAAGCATTTAAATGGTTAAAATAATGTTCTATGACATCGCGAATCGACTGTGTGTGCAGAACAAGCATTTAAATGGTTTAAAATAATGTTCTGTGAGATCGCGAATCTACTGTGTGTGCAGAACAAGCATTTAAATGGTTAAAATAATGTTCTATGACATCGCGAATCGACTGTGTGTGCAGAACAAGCGTTTAAATGGTTTAAAATAATGTTCTATGACATCGCGAATCGACTGTGTGTGCAGAACAAGCATTTAAATGGTTTAAAATAATGTTCTGTGAGATCGCGAATCGACTGTGTGCAGAACAAGCGTTTAAATGGTTAAAATTATGTTCTATGACATCGCGAATCTACTGTGTGTGCAGAACAAGCGTTTAAATGGTTTAAAATAATGTTCTATGACATCGCGAATCTACTGTGTGTGCAGAACAAACATTTAAATGGTTTAAAATAATGTTCTATGACATCGCGAATCGACTGTGTGTGCAGAACAAGCGTTTAAATGGTTAAAATAATGTTCTATGACATCGCGAATCGACTGTGTGTGCAGAACAAGCGTTTAAATGTTTAAAATAATGTTCTATGACATCGCGAATCGACTGTGTGTAGAACAAGCATTTAAATGGTTAAAATAATGTTCTATGACATCGCGCATCGACTGTGTGTGCAGAACAAGCGTTTAAATGTTTAAAATAATGTTCTATGACATCGCGCATCGACTGTGTGTGCAGAACAAGCGTTTAAATGGTTAAAATAATGTTCTATGACATCGCGAATCGACTGTGTGTGCAGAACAAGCGTTTAAATGTTTAAAATAATGTTCTATGACATCGCGAATCGACTGTGTGTAGAACAAGCATTTAAATGGATTAAAGTAATGTTCTATGACATCGCGAATCTACTGTGTGTGCAGAACAAGCGTTTAAATGGTTAAAATAATGTTCTATGACATCGCGAATCTACTGTGTGTGCAGAACAAGCGTTTAAATGGTTTAAAATAATGTTCTATGACATCGCGAATCTACTGTGTGTGCAGAACAAGCGTTTAAATGGTTAAAATAATGTTCTATGACATCGCGAATCTACTGTGTGTGCAGAACAAGTGTTTAAATGGTTAAAATAATGTTCTATGACATCGCGAATCGACTGTGTGTGCAGAACAAGCGTTTAAATGTTTAAAATAATGTTCTATGACATCGCGAATCTACTGTGTGTGCAGAACAAGCGTTTAAATGTTTAAAATAATGTTCTATGACATCGCGAATCGACTGTGTGTGCAGAACAAGCGTTTAAATGGTTAAAATAATGTTCTATGACATCGCGAATCGACTGTGTGTGCAGAACAAGCTTTAAATGGATTAAAATACTGTTCTATGACATCGCGAATCTACTGTGTGTGCAGAACAAGCGTTTAAATGGTTAAAATAATGTTCTATGACATCGCGAATCTACTGTGTGTGCAGAACAAGGGTTTAAATGGATTAAAATAATGTTCTATGACATCGCGAATCGACTGTGTGTGCAGAACAAGCGTTTAAATGGTTTAAAATAATGTTCTATGACATCGCGAATCTACTGTGTGTGCAGAACAAACATTTAAATGGTTTAAAATAATGTTCTATGACATCGCGAATCGACTGTGTGTGCAGAACAAGCGTTTAAATGGTTAAAATAATGTTCTATGACATCGCGAATCGACTGTGTGTGCAGAACAAGCGTTTAAATGTTTAAAATAATGTTCTATGACATCGCGAATCGACTGTGTGTAGAACAAGCATTTAAATGGTTAAAATAATGTTCTATGACATCGCGCATCGACTGTGTGTGCAGAACAAGCGTTTAAATGTTTAAAATAATGTTCTATGACATCGCGCATCGACTGTGTGTGCAGAACAAGCGTTTAAATGGTTAAAATAATGTTCTATGACATCGCGAATCGACTGTGTGTGCAGAACAAGCGTTTAAATGTTTAAAATAATGTTCTATGACATCGCGAATCGACTGTGTGTAGAACAAGCATTTAAATGGATTAAAGTAATGTTCTATGACATCGCGAATCTACTGTGTGTGCAGAACAAGCGTTTAAATGGTTAAAATAATGTTCTATGACATCGCGAATCTACTGTGTGTGCAGAACAAGCGTTTAAATGGTTTAAAATAATGTTCTATGACATCGCGAATCTACTGTGTGTGCAGAACAAGCGTTTAAATGGTTAAAATAATGTTCTATGACATCGCGAATCTACTGTGTGTGCAGAACAAGTGTTTAAATGGTTAAAATAATGTTCTATGACATCGCGAATCGACTGTGTGTGCAGAACAAGCGTTTAAATGTTTAAAATAATGTTCTATGACATCGCGAATCTACTGTGTGTGCAGAACAAGCGTTTAAATGTTTAAAATAATGTTCTATGACATCGCGAATCGACTGTGTGTGCAGAACAAGCGTTTAAATGGTTAAAATAATGTTCTATGACATCGCGAATCGACTGTGTGTGCAGAACAAGCTTTAAATGGATTAAAATACTGTTCTATGACATCGCGAATCTACTGTGTGTGCAGAACAAGCGTTTAAATGGTTAAAATAATGTTCTATGACATCGCGAATCTACTGTGTGTGCAGAACAAGGGTTTAAATGGATTAAAATAATGTTCTATGACATCGCGAATCTACTGTGTGTGCAGAACAAGCATTTAAATGGTTTAAAATAATGTTCTGTGAGATCGCGAATCTACTGTGTGTGCAGAACAAGCATTTAAATGGTTTAAAATAATGTTCTCTGAGATCGCGCATCGACTGTGTGTGCAGAACAAGCGTTTAAATGGTTAAAATAATGTTCTATGACATCGCGAATCGACTGTGTGTGCAGAACAAGCGTTTAAATGTTTAAAATAATGTTCTATGACATCGCGAATCGACTGTGTGTAGAACAAGCATTTAAATGGATTAAAGTAATGTTCTATGACATCGCGAATCTACTGTGTGTGCAGAACAAGCGTTTAAATGGATTAAAGTAATGTTCTATGACATCGCGAATCTACTGTGTGTGCAGAACAAGCGTTTAAATGGTTTAAAATAATGTTCTATAACATCGCGAATCGACTGTGTGTGCAGAACAAGCGTTTAAATGGTTTAAAATAATGTTCTATGACATCGCGAATCGACTGTGTGTGCAGAACAAGCGTTTAAATGGTTTAAAATAATGTTCTATGACATCGCGAATCTACTGTGTGTGCAGAACAAGCGTTTAAATGGTTTAAAATAATGTTCTATGACATCGCGAATCTACTGTGTGTGCAGAACAAGCGTTTAAATGGTTAAAATAATGTTCTATGACATCGCGAATCTACTGTGTGTGCAGAACAAGTGTTTAAATGGTTAAAATAATGTTCTATGACATCGCGAATCGACTGTGTGTGCAGAACAAGCGTTTAAATGTTTAAAATAATGTTCTATGACATCGCGAATCTACTGTGTGTGCAGAACAAGCGTTTAAATGTTTAAAATAATGTTCTATGACATCGCGAATCGACTGTGTGTGCAGAACAAGCGTTTAAATGGTTAAAATAATGTTCTATGACATCGCGAATCGACTGTGTGTGCAGAACAAGCTTTAAATGGATTAAAATACTGTTCTATGACATCGCGAATCTACTGTGTGTGCAGAACAAGCGTTTAAATGGTTAAAATAATGTTCTATGACATCGCGAATCTACTGTGTGTGCAGAACAAGGGTTTAAATGGATTAAAATAATGTTCTATGACATCGCGAATCTACTGTGTGTGCAGAACAAGCATTTAAATGGTTTAAAATAATGTTCTGTGAGATCGCGAATCTACTGTGTGTGCAGAACAAGCATTTAAATGGTTTAAAATAATGTTCTCTGAGATCGCGCATCGACTGTGTGTGCAGAACAAGCGTTTAAATGGTTAAAATAATGTTCTATGACATCGCGAATCGACTGTGTGTGCAGAACAAGCGTTTAAATGTTTAAAATAATGTTCTATGACATCGCGAATCGACTGTGTGTAGAACAAGCATTTAAATGGATTAAAGTAATGTTCTATGACATCGCGAATCTACTGTGTGTGCAGAACAAGCGTTTAAATGGTTAAAATAATGTTCTATGACATCGCGAATCGACTGTGTGTGCAGAACAAGCGTTTAAATGGATTAAAGTAATGTTCTATGACATCGCGAATCTACTGTGTGTGCAGAACAAGCGTTTAAATGGTTTAAAATAATGTTCTATGACATCGCGAATCGACTGTGTGTGCAGAACAAGCGTTTAAATGGTTTAAAATAATGTTCTATGACATCGCGAATCGACTGTGTGTGCAGAACAAGCATTTAAATGGTTTAAAATAATGTTCTGTGAGATCGCGAATCGACTGTGTGAAGAACAAGCGTTTAAATGGTTAAAATTATGTTCTATGACATCGCGAATCGACTGTGTGTGCAGAACAAGCATTTAAATGGTTTAAAATAATGTTCTGTGAGATCGTGAATCGACTGTGTGAAGAACAAGCGTTTAAATGGTTAAAATTATGTTCTATGACATCGCGAATCTACTGTGTGTGCAGAACAAGCGTTTAAATGGTTTAAAATAATGTTCTATGACATCGCGAATCGACTGTGTGTGCAGAACAAGCATTTAAATGGTTTAAAATAATGTTCTGTGAGATCGCGAATCTACTGTGTGTGCAGAACAAGCATTTAAATGGTTAAAATAATGTTCTATGACATCGCGAATCGACTGTGTGTGCAGAACAAGCGTTTAAATGGTTTAAAATAATGTTCTATGACATCGCGAATCGACTGTGTGTGCAGAACAAGCATTTAAATGGTTTAAAATAATGTTCTGTGAGATCGCGAATCGACTGTGTGAAGAACAAGCGTTTAAATGGTTAAAATTATGTTCTATGACATCGCGAATCTACTGTGTGTGCAGAACAAGCGTTTAAATGGTTTAAAATAATGTTCTATGACATCGCGAATCTACTGTGTGTGCAGAACAAGCATTTAAATGGTTAAAATAATGTTCTATGACATCGCGAATCGACTGTGTGTGCAGAACAAGCATTTAAATGGTTTAAAATAATGTTCTGTGAGATCGCGAATCTACTGTGTGTGCAGAACAAGCATTTAAATGGTTAAAATAATGTTCTATGACATCGCGAATCGACTGTGTGTGCAGAACAAGCATTTAAATGGATTAAAGTAATGTTCTATGACATCGCGAATCTACTGTGTGTGCAGAACAAGCGTTTAAATGGTTAAAATAATGTTCTATGACATCGCGAATCGACTGTGTGTGCAGAACAAGCGTTTAAATGGATTAAAGTAATGTTCTATGACATCGCGAATCTACTGTGTGCAGAACAAGCGTTTAAATGTTTAAAATAATGTTCTATGACATCGCGAATCGACTGTGTGTGCAGAACAAGCGTTTAAATGGTTAAAATAATGTTCTATGACATCGCGAATCGACTGTGTGTGCAGAACAAGCTTTAAATGGATTAAAATACTGTTCTATGACATCGCGAATCTACTGTGTGTGCAGAACAAGCGTTTAAATGGTTAAAATAATGTTCTATGACATCGCGAATCTACTGTGTGTGCAGAACAAGGGTTTAAATGGATTAAAATAATGTTCTATGACATCGCGAATCTACTGTGTGTGCAGAACAAGCATTTAAATGGTTTAAAATAATGTTCTGTGAGATCGCGAATCTACTGTGTGTGCAGAACAAGCATTTAAATGGTTTAAAATAATGTTCTCTGAGATCGCGCATCGACTGTGTGTGCAGAACAAGCGTTTAAATGGTTAAAATAATGTTCTATGACATCGCGAATCGACTGTGTGTGCAGAACAAGCGTTTAAATGTTTAAAATAATGTTCTATGACATCGCGAATCGACTGTGTGTAGAACAAGCATTTAAATGGATTAAAGTAATGTTCTATGACATCGCGAATCTACTGTGTGTGCAGAACAAGCGTTTAAATGGTTAAAATAATGTTCTATGACATCGCGAATCGACTGTGTGTGCAGAACAAGCGTTTAAATGGATTAAAGTAATGTTCTATGACATCGCGAATCTACTGTGTGTGCAGAACAAGCGTTTAAATGGTTTAAAATAATGTTCTATGACATCGCGAATCGACTGTGTGTGCAGAACAAGCGTTTAAATGGTTTAAAATAATGTTCTATGACATCGCGAATCGACTGTGTGTGCAGAACAAGCATTTAAATGGTTTAAAATAATGTTCTGTGAGATCGCGAATCGACTGTGTGAAGAACAAGCGTTTAAATGGTTAAAATTATGTTCTATGACATCGCGAATCGACTGTGTGTGCAGAACAAGCATTTAAATGGTTTAAAATAATGTTCTGTGAGATCGTGAATCGACTGTGTGAAGAACAAGCGTTTAAATGGTTAAAATTATGTTCTATGACATCGCGAATCTACTGTGTGTGCAGAACAAGCGTTTAAATGGTTTAAAATAATGTTCTATGACATCGCGAATCGACTGTGTGTGCAGAACAAGCATTTAAATGGTTTAAAAAAATGTTCTGTGAGATCGCGAATCTACTGTGTGTGCAGAACAAGCATTTAAATGGTTAAAATAATGTTCTATGACATCGCGAATCGACTGTGTGTGCAGAACAAGCGTTTAAATGGTTTAAAATAATGTTCTATGACATCGCGAATCGACTGTGTGTGCAGAACAAGCATTTAAATGGTTTAAAATAATGTTCTGTGAGATCGCGAATCGACTGTGTGAAGAACAAGCGTTTAAATGGTTAAAATTATGTTCTATGACATCGCGAATCTACTGTGTGTGCAGAACAAGCGTTTAAATGGTTTAAAATAATGTTCTATGACATCGCGAATCTACTGTGTGTGCAGAACAAGCATTTAAATGGTTAAAATAATGTTCTATGACATCGCGAATCGACTGTGTGTGCAGAACAAGCATTTAAATGGTTTAAAATAATGTTCTGTGAGATCGCGAATCTACTGTGTGTGCAGAACAAGCATTTAAATGGTTAAAATAATGTTCTATGACATCGCGAATCGACTGTGTGTGCAGAACAAGCATTTAAATGGATTAAAGTAATGTTCTATGACATCGCGAATCTACTGTGTGTGCAGAACAAGCGTTTAAATGGTTAAAATAATGTTCTATGACATCGCGAATCGACTGTGTGTGCAGAACAAGCGTTTAAATGGATTAAAGTAATGTTCTATGACATCGCGAATCTACTGTGTGTGCAGAACAAGCGTTTAAATGGTTTAAAATAATGTTCTATGACATCGCGAATCGACTGTGTGTGCAGAACAAGCGTTTAAATGGTTTAAAATAATGTTCTATGACATCGCGAATCGACTGTGTGTGCAGAACAAGCATTTAAATGGTTTAAAATAATGTTCTGTGAGATCGCGAATCGACTGTGTGAAGAACAAGCGTTTAAATGGTTAAAATTATGTTCTATGACATCGCGAATCGACTGTGTGTGCAGAACAAGCATTTAAATGGTTTAAAATAATGTTCTGTGAGATCGTGAATCGACTGTGTGAAGAACAAGCGTTTAAATGGTTAAAATTATGTTCTATGACATCGCGAATCTACTGTGTGTGCAGAACAAGCGTTTAAATGGTTTAAAATAATGTTCTATGACATCGCGAATCGACTGTGTGTGCAGAACAAGCATTTAAATGGTTTAAAATAATGTTCTGTGAGATCGCGAATCTACTGTGTGTGCAGAACAAGCATTTAAATGGTTAAAATAATGTTCTATGACATCGCGAATCGACTGTGTGTGCAGAACAAGCGTTTAAATGGTTTAAAATAATGTTCTATGACATCGCGAATCGACTGTGTGTGCAGAACAAGCATTTAAATGGTTTAAAATAATGTTCTGTGAGATCGCGAATCGACTGTGTGCAGAACAAGCGTTTAAATGGTTAAAATTATGTTCTATGACATCGCGAATCGACTGTGTGTGCAGAACAAGCGTTTAAATGGTTTAAAAAAATGTTCTATGACATCGCGAATCTACTGTGTGTGCAGAACAAGCATTTAAATGGTTAAAATAATGTTCTATGACATCGCGAATCGACTGTGTGTGCAGAACAAGCATTTAAATGGTTTAAAATAATGTTCTGTGAGATCGCGAATCTACTGTGTGTGCAGAACAAGCATTTAAATGGTTAAAATAATGTTCTATGACATCGCGAATCGACTGTGTGTGCAGAACAAGCGTTTAAATGGTTTAAAATAATGTTCTATGACATCGCGAATCGACTGTGTGTGCAGAACAAGCATTTAAATGGTTTAAAATAATGTTCTGTGAGATCGCGAATCGACTGTGTGCAGAACAAGCGTTTAAATGGTTAAAATAATGTTCTATGACATCGCGAATCGACTGTGTGTGCAGAACAAGCTTTAAATGGATTAAAATACTGTTCTATGACATCGCGAATCTACTGTGTGTGCAGAACAAGCGTTTAAATGGTTAAAATAATGTTCTATGACATCGCGAATCTACTGTGTGTGCAGAACAAGGGTTTAAATGGATTAAAATAATGTTCTATGACATCGCGAATCTACTGTGTGTGCAGAACAAGCATTTAAATGGTTTAAAATAATGTTCTGTGAGATCGCGAATCTACTGTGTGTGCAGAACAAGCATTTAAATGGTTTAAAATAATGTTCTCTGAGATCGCGCATCGACTGTGTGTGCAGAACAAGCGTTTAAATGGTTAAAATAATGTTCTATGACATCGCGAATCGACTGTGTGTGCAGAACAAGCGTTTAAATGTTTAAAATAATGTTCTATGACATCGCGAATCGACTGTGTGTAGAACAAGCATTTAAATGGATTAAAGTAATGTTCTATGACATCGCGAATCTACTGTGTGTGCAGAACAAGCGTTTAAATGGTTAAAATAATGTTCTATGACATCGCGAATCGACTGTGTGTGCAGAACAAGCGTTTAAATGGATTAAAGTAATGTTCTATGACATCGCGAATCTACTGTGTGTGCAGAACAAGCGTTTAAATGGTTTAAAATAATGTTCTATGACATCGCGAATCGACTGTGTGTGCAGAACAAGCGTTTAAATGGTTTAAAATAATGTTCTATGACATCGCGAATCGACTGTGTGTGCAGAACAAGCATTTAAATGGTTTAAAATAATGTTCTGTGAGATCGCGAATCGACTGTGTGAAGAACAAGCGTTTAAATGGTTAAAATTATGTTCTATGACATCGCGAATCGACTGTGTGTGCAGAACAAGCATTTAAATGGTTTAAAATAATGTTCTGTGAGATCGTGAATCGACTGTGTGAAGAACAAGCGTTTAAATGGTTAAAATTATGTTCTATGACATCGCGAATCTACTGTGTGTGCAGAACAAGCGTTTAAATGGTTTAAAATAATGTTCTATGACATCGCGAATCGACTGTGTGTGCAGAACAAGCATTTAAATGGTTTAAAAAAATGTTCTGTGAGATCGCGAATCTACTGTGTGTGCAGAACAAGCATTTAAATGGTTAAAATAATGTTCTATGACATCGCGAATCGACTGTGTGTGCAGAACAAGCGTTTAAATGGTTTAAAATAATGTTCTATGACATCGCGAATCGACTGTGTGTGCAGAACAAGCATTTAAATGGTTTAAAATAATGTTCTGTGAGATCGCGAATCGACTGTGTGAAGAACAAGCGTTTAAATGGTTAAAATTATGTTCTATGACATCGCGAATCTACTGTGTGTGCAGAACAAGCGTTTAAATGGTTTAAAATAATGTTCTATGACATCGCGAATCTACTGTGTGTGCAGAACAAGCATTTAAATGGTTAAAATAATGTTCTATGACATCGCGAATCGACTGTGTGTGCAGAACAAGCATTTAAATGGTTTAAAATAATGTTCTGTGAGATCGCGAATCTACTGTGTGTGCAGAACAAGCATTTAAATGGTTAAAATAATGTTCTATGACATCGCGAATCGACTGTGTGTGCAGAACAAGCATTTAAATGGATTAAAGTAATGTTCTATGACATCGCGAATCTACTGTGTGTGCAGAACAAGCGTTTAAATGGTTAAAATAATGTTCTATGACATCGCGAATCGACTGTGTGCAGAACAAGCGTTTAAATGGATTAAAGTAATGTTCTATGACATCGCGAATCTACTGTGTGTGCAGAACAAGCGTTTAAATGGTTTAAAATAATGTTCTATGACATCGCGAATCGACTGTGTGTGCAGAACAAGCGTTTAAATGGTTTAAAATAATGTTCTATGACATCGCGAATCGACTGTGTGTGCAGAACAAGCATTTAAATGGTTTAAAATAATGTTCTGTGAGATCGCGAATCGACTGTGTGAAGAACAAGCGTTTAAATGGTTAAAATTATGTTCTATGACATCGCGAATCTACTGTGTGTGCAGAACAAGCGTTTAAATGGTTTAAAATAATGTTCTATGACATCGCGAATCGACTGTGTGTGCAGAACAAGCATTTAAATGGTTTAAAATAATGTTCTGTGAGATCGCGAATCTACTGTGTGTGCAGAACAAGCATTTAAATGGTTAAAATAATGTTCTATGACATCGCGAATCGACTGTGTGTGCAGAACAAGCGTTTAAATGGTTTAAAATAATGTTCTATGACATCGCGAATCGACTGTGTGTGCAGAACAAGCATTTAAATGGTTTAAAATAATGTTCTGTGAGATCGCGAATCGACTGTGTGCAGAACAAGCGTTTAAATGGTTAAAATTATGTTCTATGACATCGCGAATCGACTGTGTGTGCAGAACAAGCGTTTAAATGGTTTAAAAAAATGTTCTATGACATCGCGAATCTACTGTGTGTGCAGAACAAGCATTTAAATGGTTAAAATAATGTTCTATGACATCGCGAATCGACTGTGTGTGCAGAACAAGCATTTAAATGGTTTAAAATAATGTTCTGTGAGATCGCGAATCTACTGTGTGTGCAGAACAAGCATTTAAATGGTTAAAATAATGTTCTATGACATCGCGAATCGACTGTGTGTGCAGAACAAGCGTTTAAATGGTTTAAAATAATGTTCTATGACATCGCGAATCGACTGTGTGTGCAGAACAAGCATTTAAATGGTTTAAAATAATGTTCTGTGAGATCGCGAATCGACTGTGTGCAGAACAAGCGTTTAAATGGTTAAAATAATGTTCTATGACATCGCGAATCGACTGTGTGTGCAGAACAAGCGTTTAAATGGTTTAAAAAAATGTTCTATGACATCGCGAATCTACTGTGTGTGCAGAACAAGCGTTTAAATGGTTTAAAATAATGTTCTATGACATCGCGAATCGACTGTGTGTGCAGAACAAGCGTTTAAATGGATTAAAATAATGTTCTATGACATCGCGAATCTACTGTGTGTGCAGAACAAGCGTTTAAATGGTTAAAATAATGTTCTATGACATCGCGAATCGACTGTGTGTGCAGAACAAGCGTTTAAATGGATTAAAATAATGTTCTCTGAGATCGCGCATCGACTGTGTGTGCAGAACAAGCGTTTAAATGGTTAAAAGAATGTTCTATGACATCGCGAATCGACTGTGTGTGCAGAACAAGCGTTTAAATGGTTAAAATAATGTTCTATGACATCGCGAATCGACTGTGTGTGCAGAACAAGCGTTTAAATGGTTAAAATAATGTTCTATGACATCGCGAATCTACTGTGTGTGCAGAACAAGCGTTTAAATGGTTTAAAATAATGTTCTATGACATCGCGAATCTACTGTGTGTGCAGAACAAGCGTTTAAATGGTTTAAAATAATGTTCTATGACATCGCGAATCTACTGTGTGTGCAGAACAAGCGTTTAAATGGTTTAAAATAATGTTCTATGACATCGCGAATCGACTGTGTGTGCAGAACAAGCGTTTAAATGGATTAAAATAATGTTCTATGACATCGCGAATCGACTGTGTGTGCAGAACAAGCGTTTAAATGGTTTAAAATAATGTTCTATGACATCGCGAATCTACTGTGTGTGCAGAACAAGCGTTTAAATGGTTTAAAATAATGTTCTATGACATCGCGAATCTACTGTGGTGCAGAACAAGCGTTTAAATGGTTTAAAATAATGTTCTATGACATCGCGAATCGACTGTGTGTGCAGAACAAGCGTTTAAATGGATAAAATAATGTTCTATGACATCGCGAATCTACTGTGTGTGCAGAACAAGCGTTTAAATGGTTTAAAATAATGTTCTATGACATCGCGAATCTACTGTGTGTGCAGAACAAGCATTTAAATGGTTAAAATAATGTTCTATGACATCGCGAATCGACTGTGTGTGCAGAACAAGCGTTTAAATGGATTAAAATAATGTTCTATGACATCGCGAATCGACTGTGTGTGCAGAACAAGCGTTTAAATGGTTTAAAATAATGTTCTATGACATCGCGAATCTACTGTGCGTGCAGAACAAGCATTTAAATGGTTAAAATAATGTTCTATGACATCGCGAATCGACTGTGTGTGCAGAACAAGCGTTTAAATGGATTAAAGTAATGTTCTATGACATCGCGAATCTACTGTGTGTGCAGAACAAGCATTTAAATGGTTAAAATAATGTTCTATGACATCGCGAATCGACTGTGTGTGCAGAACAAGCGTTTAAATGGTTTAAAATAATGTTCTATGACATCGCGAATCTACTGTGTGTGCAGAACAAGCATTTAAATGGTTTAAAATAATGTTCTGTGAGATCGCGAATCTACTGTGTGTGCAGAACAAGCATTTAAATGGTTTAAAATAATGTTCTCTGAGATCGCGCATCGACTGTGTGTGCAGAACAAGCGTTTAAATGGTTAAAATAATGTTCTATGACATCGCGAATCGACTGTGTGTGCAGAACAAGCTTTAAATGGATTAAAATACTGTTCTATGACATCGCGAATCTACTGTGTGTGCAGAACAAGCGTTTAAATGGTTAAAATAATGTTCTATGACATCGCGAATCTACTGTGTGTGCAGAACAAGGGTTTAAATGGATTAAAATAATGTTCTATGACATCCCGAATCTACTGTGTGTGCAGAACAAGCATTTAAATGGTTTAAAATAATGTTCTGTGAGATCGCGAATCTACTGTGTGTGCAGAACAAGCATTTAAATGGTTTAAAATAATGTTCTCTGAGATCGCGCATCGACTGTGTGTGCAGAACAAGCGTTTAAATGGTTAAAATAATGTTCTATGACATCGCGAATCGACTGTGTGTGCAGAACAAGCGTTTAAATGTTTAAAATAATGTTCTATGACATCGCGAATCGACTGTGTGTAGAACAAGCATTTAAATGGATTAAAGTAATGTTCTATGACATCGCGAATCTACTGTGTGTGCAGAACAAGCGTTTAAATGGTTAAAATAATGTTCTATGACATCGCGAATCGACTGTGTGTGCAGAACAAGCATTTAAATGGTTAAAATAATGTTCTATGACATCGCGAATCGACTGTGTGTGCAGAACAAGCGTTTAAATGGTTTAAAATAATGTTCTATGAGATCGCGAATCGACTGTGTGTGCAAAACAAGCGTTTAAGTGGTTTAAAATAATGTTCTATGACATCGCGAATCGACTGTGTGTGCAGAAAAAGCGTTTAAATGGATTAAAATAATGTTCTATGACATCGCGAATCTACTGTGTGTGCAGAACAAGGGTTTAAATGGTTTAAAATAATGTTCTCTGAGATCGCGAATCGACTGTGTGTGCAGAACAAGCGTTTAAATGTTTAAAATAATGTTCTATGACATCGCGAATCTACTGTGTGTGCAGAACAAGCGTTTAAATGGTTAAAATAATGTTCTATGACATCGCGAATCTACTGTGTGTGCAGAACAAGCATTTAAATGGTTTAAAATAATGTTCTCTGAGATCGCGAATCGACTGTGTGTGCAGAACAAGCGTTTAAATGTTTAAAATAATGTTCTATGACATCGCGAATCTACTGTGTGTGCAGAACAAGCGTTTAAATGTTTAAAATAATGTTCTATGACATCGCGAATCGACTGTGTGTGCAGAACAAGCGTTTAAATGGTTAAAATAATGTTCTATGACATCGCGAATCGACTGTGTGTGCAGAACAAGCGTTTAAATGGATTAAAATACTGTTCTATGACATCGCGAATCTACTGTGTGTGCAGAACAAGCGTTTAAATGGTTAAAATAATGTTCTATGACATCGCGAATCTACTGTGTGTGCAGAACAAGCATTTAAATGGTTTAAAATAATGTTCTGTGAGATCGCGAATCTACTGTGTGTGCAGAACAAGCATTTAAATGGTTTAAAATAATGTTCTCTGAGATCGCGCATCGACTGTGTGTGCAGAACAAGCGTTTAAATGGTTAAAATAATGTTCTATGACATCGCGAATCGACTGTGTGTGCAGAACAAGCGTTTAAATGTTTAAAATAATGTTCTATGACATCGCGAATCGACTGTGTGTGCAGAACAAGCATTTAAATGGTTTAAAATAATGTTCTGTGAGATCGCGAATCGACTGTGTGCAGAACAAGCATTTAAATTGTTAAAATAATGTTCTATGACATCGCGAATCGACTATGTGTGCAGAACAAGCGTTTAAATGGTTTAAAATAATGTTCTATGACATCGCGAATCGACTGTGTGTGCAGAACAAGCATTTAAATGGTTTAAAATAATGTTCTGTGAGATCGCGAATCGACTGTGTGAAGAACAAGCGTTTAAATGGTTAAAATTATGTTCTATGACATCGCGAATCGACTGTGTGTGCAGAACAAGCGTTTAAATGGTTTAAAATAATGTTCTATGACATCGCGAATCGACTGTGTGTGCAGAACAAGCATTTAAATGGTTTAAAATAATGATCTGTGAGATCGCGAATCGACTGTGTGAAGAACAAGCGTTTAAATGGTTAAAATTATGTTCTATGACATAGCGAATCTACTGTGTGTGCAGAACAAGCGTTTAAATGGTTTAAAATAATGTTCTATGACATCGCGAATCTACTGTGTGTGCAGAACAAGCATTTAAATGGTTAAAATAATGTTCTATGACATCGCGAATCGACTGTGTGTGCAGAACAAGCGTTTAAATGGTTTAAAACAATGTTCTATGACATCGCGAATCGACTGTGTGTGCAGAACAAGCATTTAAATGGTTTAAAATAATGTTCTGTGAGATCGCGAATCGACTGTGTGAAGAACAAGCGTTTAAATGGTTAAAATTATGTTCTATGACATCGCGAATCGACTGTGTGCGCAGAACAAGCATTTAAATGGTTTAAAATAATGTTCTGTGAGATCGTGAATCGACTGTGTGAAGAACAAGCGTTTAAATGGTTAAAATTATGTTCTATGACATCGCGAATCTACTGTGTGTGCAGAACAAGCGTTTAAATGGTTTAAAATAATGTTCTATGACATCGCGAATCTACTGTGTGTGCAGAACAAGCATTTAAATGGTTAAAATAATGTTCTATGACATCGCGAATCGACTGTGTGTGCAGAACAAGCATTTAAATGGTTTAAAATAATGTTCTGTGAGATCGCGAATCTACTGTGTGTGCAGAACAAGCATTTAAATGGTTAAAATAATGTTCTATGACATCGCGAATCGACTGTGTGTGCAGAACAAGCGTTTAAATGGTTTAAAATAATGTTCTATGACATCGCGAATCGACTGTGTGTGCAGAACAAGCATTTAAATGGTTTAAAATAATGTTCTGTGAGATCGCGAATCGACTGTGTGAAGAACAAGCGTTTAAATGGTTAAAATTATGTTCTATGACATCGCGAATCTACTGTGTGTGCAGAACAAGCGTTTAAATGGTTTAAAATAATGTTCTATGACATCGCGAATCTACTGTGTGTGCAGAACAAGCATTTAAATGGTTAAAATAATGTTCTATGACATCGCGAATCGACTGTGTGTGCAGAACAAGCGTTTAAATGGTTAAAATAATGTTCTATGACATCGCGAATCTACTGTGTGTGCAGAACAAGCGTTTAAATGGTTTAAAATAATGTTCTATGACATCGCGAATCTACTGTGTGTGCAGAACAAGCGTTTAAATGGTTAAAATAATGTTCTATGACATCGCGAATCTACTGTGTGTGCAGAACAAGCGTTTAAATGGTTTAAAATAATGTTCTATGACATCGCGAATCTACTGTGTGTGCAGAACAAGCGTTTAAATGGTTAAAATAATGTTCTATGACATCGCGAATCGACTGTGTGTGCAGAACAAGCGTTTAAATGGTTAAAATAATGTTCTATGACATCGCGAATCTACTGTGTGTGCAGAACAAGCGTTTAAATGGTTTAAAATAATGTTCTATGACATCGCGAATCTACTGTGTGTGCAGAACAAGCGTTTAAATGGTTTAAAATAATGTTCTATGACATCGCGAATCTACTGTGTGTGCAGAACAAGCGTTTAAATGGATTAAAATAATGTTCTATGACATCGCGAATCGACTGTGTGTGCAGAACAAGCGTTTAAATGGTTTAAAATAATGTTCTATGACATCGCGAATCGACTGTGTGTGCAGAACAAGCGTTTAAATGGATTAAAATAATGTTCTATGACATCGCGAATCTACTGTGTGTGCAGAACAAGCGTTTAAATGGTTTAAAATAATGTTCTATGACATCGCGAATCTACTGTGTGTGCAGAACAAGCGTTTAAATGGTTAAAATAATGTTCTATGACATCGCGAATCGACTGTGTGTGCAGAACAAGCGTTTAAATGGTTAAAATAATGTTCTATGACATCGCGAATCGACTGTGTGTGCAGAACAAGTGTTTAAATGGTTAAAATAATGTTCTATGACATCGCGAATCTACTGTGTGTGCAGAACAAGCGTTTAAATGGTTTAAAATAATGTTCTATGACATCGCGAATCTACTGTGTGTGCAGAACAAGCATTTAAATGGTTAAAATAATGTTCTATGACATCGCGAATCTACTGTGTGTGCAGAACAAGCATTTAAATGGTTAAAATAATGTTCTATGACATCGCGAATCGACTGTGTGTGCAGAACAAGCGTTTAAATGGTTTAAAATAATGTTCTATGACATCGCGAATCGACTGTGTGTGCAGAACAAGCATTTAAATGGTTAAAATAATGTTCTATGACATCGCGAATCGACTGTGTGTGCAGAACAAGCGTTTAAATGGTTTAAAATAATGTTCTGTGAGATCGCGAATCGACTGTGTGAAGAACAAGCGTTTAAATGGTTAAAATTATGTTCTATGACATCGCGAATCGACTGTGTGTGCAGAACAAGCGTTTAAATGGTTTAAAATAATGTTCTATGACATCGCGAATCGACTGTGTGTGCAGAACAAGCATTTAAATGGTTTAAAATAATGTTCTGTGAGATCGCGAATCGACTGTGTGAAGAACAAGCGTTTAAATGGTTAAAATTATGTTCTATGACATCGCGAATCTACTGTGTGTGCAGAACAAGCGTTTAAATGGTTTAAAATAATGTTCTATGACATCGCGAATCTACTGTGTGTGCAGAACAAGCATTTAAATGGTTAAAATAATGTTCTATGACATCGCGAATCTACTGTGTGTGCAGAACAAGCGTTTAAATGGATTAAAGTAATGTTCTATGACATCGCGAATCTACTGTGTGTGCAGAACAAGCATTTAAATGGTTTAAAATAATGTTCTATGACATCGCGAATCTACTGTGTGTGCAGAACAAGCATTTAAATGGTTAAAATAATGTTCTATGACATCGCGAATCGACTGTGTGTGCAGAACAAGCGTTTAAATGGTTTAAAATAATGTTCTGTGAGATCGCGAATCGACTGTGTGAAGAACAAGCGTTTAAATGGTTAAAATAATGTTCTATGACATCGCGAATCGACTGTGTGTGCAGAACAAGCATTTAAATGGTTAAAATAATGTTCTATGACATCGCGAATCGACTGTGTGTGCAGAACAAGCGTTTAAATGGTTTAAAACAATGTTCTATGACATCGCGAATCGACTGTGTGTGCAGAACAAGCATTTAAATGGTTTAAAATAATGTTCTGTGAGATCGCGAATCGACTGTGTGAAGAACAAGCGTTTAAATGGTTAAAATTATGTTCTATGACATCGCGAATCGACTGTGTGCGCAGAACAAGCATTTAAATGGTTTAAAATAATGTTCTGTGAGATCGTGAATCGACTGTGTGAAGAACAAGCGTTTAAATGGTTAAAATTATGTTCTATGACATCGCGAATCTACTGTGTGTGCAGAACAAGCGTTTAAATGGTTTAAAATAATGTTCTATGACATCGCGAATCTACTGTGTGTGCAGAACAAGCATTTAAATGGTTAAAATAATGTTCTATGACATCGCGAATCGACTGTGTGTGCAGAACAAGCATTTAAATGGTTTAAAATAATGTTCTGTGAGATCGCGAATCTACTGTGTGTGCAGAACAAGCATTTAAATGGTTAAAATAATGTTCTATGACATCGCGAATCGACTGTGTGTGCAGAACAAGCGTTTAAATGGTTTAAAATAATGTTCTATGACATCGCGAATCGACTGTGTGTGCAGAACAAGCATTTAAATGGTTTAAAATAATGTTCTGTGAGATCGCGAATCGACTGTGTGAAGAACAAGCGTTTAAATGGTTAAAATTATGTTCTATGACATCGCGAATCTACTGTGTGTGCAGAACAAGCGTTTAAATGGTTTAAAATAATGTTCTATGACATCGCGAATCTACTGTGTGTGCAGAACAAGCATTTAAATGGTTAAAATAATGTTCTATGACATCGCGAATCGACTGTGTGTGCAGAACAAGCATTTAAATGGTTTAAAATAATGTTCTGTGAGATCGCGAATCTACTGTGTGTGCAGAACAAGCATTTAAATGGTTAAAATAATGTTCTATGACATCGCGAATCGACTGTGTGTGCAGAACAAGCGTTTAAATGGTTAAAATAATGTTCTATGACATCGCGAATCTACTGTGTGTGCAGAACAAGCGTTTAAATGGTTTAAAATAATGTTCTATGACATCGCGAATCTACTGTGTGTGCAGAACAAGCGTTTAAATGGTTAAAATAATGTTCTATGACATCGCGAATCTACTGTGTGTGCAGAACAAGCGTTTAAATGGTTTAAAATAATGTTCTATGACATCGCGAATCTACTGTGTGTGCAGAACAAGCGTTTAAATGGTTAAAATAATGTTCTATGACATCGCGAATCGACTGTGTGTGCAGAACAAGCGTTTAAATGGTTAAAATAATGTTCTATGACATCGCGAATCTACTGTGTGTGCAGAACAAGCGTTTAAATGGTTTAAAATAATGTTCTATGACATCGCGAATCTACTGTGTGTGCAGAACAAGCGTTTAAATGGTTTAAAATAATGTTCTATGACATCGCGAATCGACTGTGTGTGCAGAACAAGCGTTTAAATGGATTAAAATAATGTTCTATGACATCGCGAATCTACTGTGTGTGCAGAACAAGCGTTTAAATGGTTTAAAATAATGTTCTATGACATCGCGAATCTACTGTGTGTGCAGAACAAGCGTTTAAATGGTTAAAATAATGTTCTATGACATCGCGAATCGACTGTGTGTGCAGAACAAGCGTTTAAATGGTTAAAATAATGTTCTATGACATCGCGAATCGACTGTGTGTGCAGAACAAGTGTTTAAATGGTTAAAATAATGTTCTATGACATCGCGAATCTACTGTGTGTGCAGAACAAGCGTTTAAATGGTTTAAAATAATGTTCTATGACATCGCGAATCTACTGTGTGTGCAGAACAAGCATTTAAATGGTTAAAATAATGTTCTATGACATCGCGAATCTACTGTGTGTGCAGAACAAGCATTTAAATGGTTAAAATAATGTTCTATGACATCGCGAATCGACTGTGTGTGCAGAACAAGCGTTTAAATGGTTTAAAATAATGTTCTATGACATCGCGAATCGACTGTGTGTGCAGAACAAGCATTTAAATGGTTAAAATAATGTTCTATGACATCGCGAATCGACTGTGTGTGCAGAACAAGCGTTTAAATGGTTTAAAATAATGTTCTGTGAGATCGCGAATCGACTGTGTGAAGAACAAGCGTTTAAATGGTTAAAATTATGTTCTATGACATCGCGAATCGACTGTGTGTGCAGAACAAGCGTTTAAATGGTTTAAAATAATGTTCTATGACATCGCGAATCGACTGTGTGTGCAGAACAAGCATTTAAATGGTTTAAAATAATGTTCTGTGAGATCGCGAATCGACTGTGTGAAGAACAAGCGTTTAAATGGTTAAAATTATGTTCTATGACATCGCGAATCTACTGTGTGTGCAGAACAAGCGTTTAAATGGTTTAAAATAATGTTCTATGACATCGCGAATCTACTGTGTGTGCAGAACAAGCATTTAAATGGTTAAAATAATGTTCTATGACATCGCGAATCTACTGTGTGTGCAGAACAAGCGTTTAAATGGATTAAAGTAATGTTCTATGACATCGCGAATCTACTGTGTGTGCAGAACAAGCATTTAAATGGTTTAAAATAATGTTCTATGACATCGCGAATCTACTGTGTGTGCAGAACAAGCATTTAAATGGTTAAAATAATGTTCTATGACATCGCGAATCGACTGTGTGTGCAGAACAAGCGTTTAAATGGTTTAAAATAATGTTCTGTGAGATCGCGAATCGACTGTGTGAAGAACAAGCGTTTAAATGGTTAAAATAATGTTCTATGACATCGCGAATGGACTGTGTGTGCAGAACAAGCATTTAAATGGTTTAAAATAATTGTTCTGTGAGATCGCGAATCGACTGTGTGAAGAACAAGCGTTTAAATGGTTAAAATTATGTTCTATGACATAGCGAATCGACTGTGTGTGCAGAACAAGCATTTAAATGGTTTAAAATAATGTTCTGTGAGATCGTGAATCGACTGTGTGAAGAACAAGCGTTTAAATGGTTAAAATTATGTTCTATGACATCGCGCATCGACTGTGTGTGCAGAACAAGCGTTTAAATGGTTAAAATAATGTTCTATGACATCGCGAATCGACTGTGTGTGCAGAACAAGCGTTTAAATGTTTAAAATAATGTTCTATGAGATCGCGAATCGACTGTGTGTGCAGAACAAGCATTTAAATGGTTTAAAATAATGTTCTGTGAGATCGTGAATCGACTGTGTGAAGAACAAGCGTTTAAATGGTTAAAATAATGTTCTATGACATCGCGAATCTACTGTGTGTGCAGAACAAGCGTTTAAATGGTTAAAATAATGTTCTATGACATCGCGAATCGACTGTGTGTGCAGAACAAGCGTTTAAATGGATTAAAATAATGTTCTATGACATCGCGAATCTACTGTGTGTGCAGAACAAGCGTTTAAATGGTTAAAATAATGTTCTATGACATCGCGAATCGACTGTGTGTGCAGAACAAGCGTTTAAATGGTTAAAAGAATGTTCTATGACATCGCGAATCGACTGTGTGTGCAGAACAAGCGTTTAAATGGTTAAAATAATGTTCTATGACATCGCGAATCTACTGTGTGTGCAGAACAAGCGTTTAAATGGATTAAAATAATGTTCTATGACATCGCGAATCGACTGTGTGTGCAGAACAAGCGTTTAAATGGTTAAAATAATGTTCTATGACATCGCGAATCGACTGTGTGTGCAGAACAAGCGTTTAAATGGTTAAAATAATGTTCTATGACATCGCGAATCTACTGTGTGTGCAGAACAAGCGTTTAAATTGTTAAAATAATGTTCTATGACATCGCGAATCGACTGTGTGTGCAGAACAAGCGTTTAAATGGTTAAAATAATGTTCTATGACATCGCGAATCTACTGTGTGTGCAGAACAAGCATTTAAATGGTTTAAAATAATGTTCTATGACATCGCGAATCTACTGTGTGTGCAGAACAAGCGTTTAAATGGTTTAAAATAATGTTCTATGACATCGCGAATCTACTGTGTGTGCAGAACAAGCGTTTAAATGGTTTAAAATAATGTTCTATGACATCGCGAATCTACTGTGTGTGCAGAACAAGCGTTTAAATGGTTTAAAATAATGTTCTATGACATCGCGAATCGACTGTGTGTGCAGAACAAGCGTTTAAATGGATTAAAATAATGTTCTATGACATCGCGAATCGACTGTGTGTGCAGAACAAGCGTTTAAATGGTTTAAAATAATGTTCTATGACATCGCGAATCGACTGTGTGTGCAGAACAAGCGTTTAAATGGATTAAAATAATGTTCTATGACATCGCGAATCTACTGTGTGTGCAGAACAAGCGTTTAAATGGTTAAAATAATGTTCTATGACATCGCGAATCGACTGTGTGTGCAGAACAAGCGTTTAAATGGTTAAAATAATGTTCTATGACATCGCGAATCGACTGTGTGTGCAGAACAAGTGTTTAAATGGTTAAAATAATGTTCTATGACATCGCGAATCTACTGTGTGTGCAGAACAAAAGTTTAAATGGTTTAAAATAATGTTCTATGACATCGCGAATCTACTGTGTGTGCAGAACAAGCGTTTAAATGGTTTAAAATAATGTTCTATGACATCGCGAATCTACTGTGTGTGCAGAACAAGCATTTAAATGGTTAAAATAATGTTCTATGACATCGCGAATCTACTGTGTGTGCAGAACAAGCATTTAAATGGTTAAAATAATGTTCTATGACATCGCGAATCGACTGTGTGTGCAGAACAAGCGTTTAAATGGTTTAAAATAATGTTCTGTGAGATCGCGAATCGACTGTGTGCAGAACAAGCGTTTAAATGGTTAAAATTATGTTCTATGACATCGCGAATCTACTGTGTGTGCAGAACAAGCGTTTAAATGGTTTAAAATAATGTTCTATGACATCGCGAATCGACTGTGTGTGCAGAACAAGCGTTTAAATGGATTAAAATAATGTTCTATGACATCGCGAATCTACTGTGTGTGCAGAACAAGCATTTAAATGGTTAAAATAATGTTCTATGACATCGCGAATCGACTGTGTGTGCAGAACAAGCGTTTAAATGGTTTAAAATAATGTTCTATGACATCGCGAATCGACTGTGTGTGCAGAACAAGCATTTAAATGGTTAAAATAATGTTCTATGACATCGCGAATCGACTGTGTGTGCAGAACAAACGTTTAAATGGTTTAAAATAATATTCTGTGAGATCGCGAATCGACTGTGTGAAGAACAAGCGTTTAAATGGTTAAAATAATGTTCTATGACATCGCGAATCGACTGTGTGTGCAGAACAAGCATTTAAATGGTTTAAAATAATGTTCTGTGAGATCGCGAATCGACTGTGTGAAGAACAAGCGTTTAAATGGTTAAAATTATGTTCTATGATATCGCGAATCGACTGTGTGCAGAACAAGCATTTAAATGGTTTAAAATAATGTTCTGTGAGATCGTGAATCGACTGTGTGAAGAACAAGCGTTTAAATGGTTTAAAATAATGTTCTGTGAGATCGTGAATCGACTGTGTGAAGAACAAGCGTTTAAATGGTTAAAATAATGTTCTATGACATCGCGAATCGACTGTGTGTGCAGAACAAGCGTTTAAATGGTTTAAAATAATGTTCTATGACATCGCGAATCGACTGTGTGTGCAGAACAAGCGTTTAAATGGTTTAAAATAATGTTCTGTGACATCGCGAATCGACTGTGTGTGCAGAACAAGCGTTTAAATGGTTAAAATAATGTTCTATGACATCGCGAATCTACTGTGTGTGCAGAACAAGCATTTAAATGGTTTAAAATAATTTGTTCTATGACATCGCGAATCGACTGTGTGTGCAGAACAAGCGTTTAAATGGTTAAAATAATGTTCTATGACATCGCGAATCGACTGTGTGTGCAGAACAAGCGTTTAAATGGATTAAAATAATGTTCTGTGACATCGCGAATCGACTGTGTGTGCAGAACAAGCATTTAAATGGTTTAAAATAATGTTCTATGACATCGCGAATCGACTGTGTGTGCAGAACAAGCATTTAAATGGTTTAAAATAATGTTCTGTGAGATCGCGCATGGACTGTGTGTGCAGAACAAGCGTTTAAATGGATTAAAATAATGTTCTATGACATCGCGAATCTACTGTGTGCAGAACAAGCGTTTAAATGGTTAAAATAATGTTCTCTGAGATCGCGAATCGACTGTGTGTGCAGAACAAGCGTTTAAATGGTTAAAATTATGTTCTATGACATCGCGAATCGACTGTGTGTGCAGAACAAGCGTTTAAATGGTTAAAATAATGTTCTATGACATCGCGAATCTACTGTGTGTGCAGAACAAGCGTTTAAATGGTTTAAAATAATGTTCTATGACATCGCGAATCTACTGTGTGTGCAGAACAAGCGTTTAAATGGTTAAAATAATGTTCTATGACATCGCGAATCGACTGTGTGTGCAGAACAAGCGTTTAAATGGTTAAAATAATGTTCTATGACATCGCGAATCTACTGTGTGTGCAGAACAAGCGTTTAAATGGTTTAAAATAATGTTCTATGACATCGCGAATCTACTGTGTGTGCAGAACAAGCGTTTAAATGGTTTAAAATAATGTTCTATGACATCGCGAATCTACTGTGTGTGCAGAACAAGCGTTTAAATGGATTAAAATAATGTTCTATGACATCGCGAATCGACTGTGTGTGCAGAACAAGCGTTTAAATGGTTAAAATAATGTTCTATGACATCGCGAATCGACTGTGTGTGCAGAACAAGCGTTTAAATGGTTAAAATAATGTTCTATGACATCGCGAATCTACTGTGTGTGCAGAACAAGCGTTTAAATGGTTTAAAATAATGTTCTATGACATCGCGAATCTACTGTGTGTGCAGAACAAGCGTTTAAATGGTTTAAAATAATGTTCTATGACATCGCGAATCTACTGTGTGTGCAGAACAAGCGTTTAAATGGATTAAAATAATGTTCTATGACATCGCGAATCTACTGTGTGTGCAGAACAAGCGTTTAAATGGTTTAAAATAATGTTCTATGACATCGCGAATCTACTGTGTGTGCAGAACAAGCGTTTAAATGGTTAAAATAATGTTCTATGACATCGCGAATCGACTGTGTGTGCAGAACAAGCGTTTAAATGGTTAAAATAATGTTCTATGACATCGCGAATCGACTGTGTGTGCAGAACAAGTGTTTAAATGGTTAAAATAATGTTCTATGACATCGCGAATCTACTGTGTGTGCAGAACAAGCGTTTAAATGGTTTAAAATAATGTTCTATGACATCGCGAATCTACTGTGTGTGCAGAACAAGCATTTAAATGGTTAAAATAATGTTCTATGACATCGCGAATCTACTGTGTGTGCAGAACAAGCATTTAAATGGTTAAAATAATGTTCTATGACATCGCGAATCGACTGTGTGTGCAGAACAAGCGTTTAAATGGTTTAAAATAATGTTCTATGACATCGCGAATCTACTGTGTGTGCAGAACAAGCATTTAAATGGTTAAAATAATGTTCTATGACATCGCGAATCGACTGTGTGTGCAGAACAAGCGTTTAAATGGTTTAAAATAATGTTCTGTGAGATCGCGAATCGACTGTGTGAAGAACAAGCGTTTAAATGGTTAAAATAATGTTCTATGACATCGCGAATCGACTGTGTGTGCAGAACAAGCATTTAAATGGTTTAAAATAATTGTTCTGTGAGATCGCGAATCGACTGTGTGAAGAACAAGCGTTTAAATGGTTAAAATTATGTTCTATGACATAGCGAATCGACTGTGTGTGCAGAACAAGCATTTAAATGGTTTAAAATAATGTTCTGTGAGATCGTGAATCGACTGTGTGAAGAACAAGCGTTTAAATGGTTAAAATTATGTTCTATGACATCGCGCATCGACTGTGTGAAGAACAAGCGTTTAAATGGTTAAAATTATGTTCTATGACATCGCGAATCGACTGTGTGTGCAGAACAAGCGTTTAAATGGTTTAAAATAATGTTCTATGACATCGCGAATCGACTGTGTGTGCAGAACAAGCATTTAAATGGTTTAAAATAATGTTCTGTGAGATCGCGAATCGACTGTGTGAAGAACAAGCGTTTAAATGGTTAAAATTATGTTCTATGACATCGCGAATCTACTGTGTGTGCAGAACAAGCGTTTAAATGGTTTAAAATAATGTTCTATGACATCGCGAATCTACTGTGTGTGCAGAACAAGCATTTAAATGGTTTAAAATAATGTTCTATGACATCGCGAATCTACTGTGTGTGCAGAACAAGCATTTAAATGGTTAAAATAATGTTCTATGACATCGCGAATCGACTGTGTGTGCAGAACAAGCGTTTAAATGGTTTAAAATAATGTTCTGTGAGATCGCGAATCGACTGTGTGAAGAACAAGCGTTTAAATGGTTAAAATAATGTTCTATGACATCGCGAATCTACTGTGTGTGCAGAACAAGCGTTTAAATGGATTAAAATAATGTTCTATGACATCGCGAATCGACTGTGTGTGCAGAACAAGCGTTTAAATGGTTAAAATAATGTTCTATGACATCGCGAATCTACTGTGTGTGCAGAACAAGCGTTTAAATGGTTTAAAATAATGTTCTATGACATCGCGAATCTACTGTGTGTGCAGAACAAGCGTTTAAATGGTTTAAAATAATGTTCTATGACATCGCGAATCTACTGTGTGTGCAGAACAAGCGTTTAAATGGATTAAAATAATGTTCTATGACATCGCGAATCGACTGTGTGTGCAGAACAAGCGTTTAAATGGTTTAAAATAATGTTCTATGACATCGCGAATCGACTGTGTGTGCAGAACAAGCGTTTAAATGGATTAAAATAATGTTCTATGACATCGCGAATCTACTGTGTGTGCAGAACAAGCGTTTAAATGGTTTAAAATAATGTTCTATGACATCGCGAATCTACTGTGTGTGCAGAACAAGCGTTTAAATGGTTAAAATAATGTTCTATGACATCGCGAATCGACTGTGTGTGCAGAACAAGCGTTTAAATGGTTAAAATAATGTTCTATGACATCGCGAATCGACTGTGTGTGCAGAACAAGTGTTTAAATGGTTAAAATAATGTTCTATGACATCGCGAATCTACTGTGTGTGCAGAACAAGCGTTTAAATGGTTTAAAATAATGTTCTATGACATCGCGAATCTACTGTGTGTGCAGAACAAGCATTTAAATGGTTAAAATAATGTTCTATGACATCGCGAATCTACTGTGTGTGCAGAACAAGCATTTAAATGGTTAAAATAATGTTCTATGACATCGCGAATCGACTGTGTGTGCAGAACAAGCGTTTAAATGGTTTAAAATAATGTTCTATGACATCGCGAATCGACTGTGTGTGCAGAACAAGCATTTAAATGGTTAAAATAATGTTCTATGACATCGCGAATCGACTGTGTGTGCAGAACAAGCGTTTAAATGGTTTAAAATAATGTTCTGTGAGATCGCGAATCGACTGTGTGAAGAACAAGCGTTTAAATGGTTAAAATTATGTTCTATGACATCGCGAATCGACTGTGTGTGCAGAACAAGCGTTTAAATGGTTTAAAATAATGTTCTATGACATCGCGAATCGACTGTGTGTGCAGAACAAGCATTTAAATGGTTTAAAATAATGTTCTGTGAGATCGCGAATCGACTGTGTGAAGAACAAGCGTTTAAATGGTTAAAATTATGTTCTATGACATCGCGAATCTACTGTGTGTGCAGAACAAGCGTTTAAATGGTTTAAAATAATGTTCTATGACATCGCGAATCTACTGTGTGTGCAGAACAAGCATTTAAATGGTTAAAATAATGTTCTATGACATCGCGAATCTACTGTGTGTGCAGAACAAGCGTTTAAATGGATTAAAGTAATGTTCTATGACATCGCGAATCTACTGTGTGTGCAGAACAAGCATTTAAATGGTTTAAAATAATGTTCTATGACATCGCGAATCTACTGTGTGTGCAGAACAAGCATTTAAATGGTTAAAATAATGTTCTATGACATCGCGAATCGACTGTGTGTGCAGAACAAGCGTTTAAATGGTTTAAAATAATGTTCTGTGAGATCGCGAATCGACTGTGTGAAGAACAAGCGTTTAAATGGTTAAAATAATGTTCTATGACATCGCGAATCGACTGTGTGTGCAGAACAAGCATTTAAATGGTTTAAAATAATTGTTCTGTGAGATCGCGAATCGACTGTGTGAAGAACAAGCGTTTAAATGGTTAAAATTATGTTCTATGACATAGCGAATCGACTGTGTGTGCAGAACAAGCATTTAAATGGTTTAAAATAATGTTCTGTGAGATCGTGAATCGACTGTGTGAAGAACAAGCGTTTAAATGGTTAAAATTATGTTCTATGACATCGCGCATCGACTGTGTGTGCAGAACAAGCGTTTAAATGGTTAAAATAATGTTCTATGACATCGCGAATCGACTGTGTGTGCAGAACAAGCGTTTAAATGTTTAAAATAATGTTCTATGAGATCGCGAATCGACTGTGTGTGCAGAACAAGCATTTAAATGGTTTAAAATAATGTTCTGTGAGATCGTGAATCGACTGTGTGAAGAACAAGCGTTTAAATGGTTAAAATAATGTTCTATGACATCGCGAATCTACTGTGTGTGCAGAACAAGCGTTTAAATGGTTAAAATAATGTTCTATGACATCGCGAATCGACTGTGTGTGCAGAACAAGCGTTTAAATGGATTAAAATAATGTTCTATGACATCGCGAATCTACTGTGTGTGCAGAACAAGCGTTTAAATGGTTAAAATAATGTTCTATGACATCGCGAATCGACTGTGTGTGCAGAACAAGCGTTTAAATGGTTAAAAGAATGTTCTATGACATCGCGAATCGACTGTGTGTGCAGAACAAGCGTTTAAATGGTTAAAATAATGTTCTATGACATCGCGAATCTACTGTGTGTGCAGAACAAGCGTTTAAATGGATTAAAATAATGTTCTATGACATCGCGAATCGACTGTGTGTGCAGAACAAGCGTTTAAATGGTTAAAATAATGTTCTATGACATCGCGAATCGACTGTGTGTGCAGAACAAGCGTTTAAATGGTTAAAATAATGTTCTATGACATCGCGAATCTACTGTGTGTGCAGAACAAGCGTTTAAATTGTTAAAATAATGTTCTATGACATCGCGAATCGACTGTGTGTGCAGAACAAGCGTTTAAATGGTTAAAATAATGTTCTATGACATCGCGAATCTACTGTGTGTGCAGAACAAGCATTTAAATGGTTTAAAATAATGTTCTATGACATCGCGAATCTACTGTGTGTGCAGAACAAGCGTTTAAATGGTTTAAAATAATGTTCTATGACATCGCGAATCTACTGTGTGTGCAGAACAAGCGTTTAAATGGTTTAAAATAATGTTCTATGACATCGCGAATCTACTGTGTGTGCAGAACAAGCGTTTAAATGGTTTAAAATAATGTTCTATGACATCGCGAATCGACTGTGTGTGCAGAACAAGCGTTTAAATGGATTAAAATAATGTTCTATGACATCGCGAATCGACTGTGTGTGCAGAACAAGCGTTTAAATGGTTTAAAATAATGTTCTATGACATCGCGAATCGACTGTGTGTGCAGAACAAGCGTTTAAATGGATTAAAATAATGTTCTATGACATCGCGAATCTACTGTGTGTGCAGAACAAGCGTTTAAATGGTTTAAAATAATGTTCTATGACATCGCGAATCTACTGTGTGTGCAGAACAAGCGTTTAAATGGTTAAAATAATGTTCTATGACATCGCGAATCGACTGTGTGTGCAGAACAAGCGTTTAAATGGTTAAAATAATGTTCTATGACATCGCGAATCGACTGTGTGTGCAGAACAAGTGTTTAAATGGTTAAAATAATGTTCTATGACATCGCGAATCTACTGTGTGTGCAGAACAAAAGTTTAAATGGTTTAAAATAATGTTCTATGACATCGCGAATCTACTGTGTGTGCAGAACAAGCGTTTAAATGGTTTAAAATAATGTTCTATGACATCGCGAATCTACTGTGTGTGCAGAACAAGCATTTAAATGGTTAAAATAATGTTCTATGACATCGCGAATCTACTGTGTGTGCAGAACAAGCATTTAAATGGTTAAAATAATGTTCTATGACATCGCGAATCGACTGTGTGTGCAGAACAAGCGTTTAAATGGTTTAAAATAATGTTCTGTGAGATCGCGAATCGACTGTGTGCAGAACAAGCGTTTAAATGGTTAAAATTATGTTCTATGACATCGCGAATCTACTGTGTGTGCAGAACAAGCGTTTAAATGGTTTAAAATAATGTTCTATGACATCGCGAATCGACTGTGTGTGCAGAACAAGCGTTTAAATGGATTAAAATAATGTTCTATGACATCGCGAATCTACTGTGTGCAGAACAAGCATTTAAATGGTTAAAATAATGTTCTATGACATCGCGAATCGACTGTGTGTGCAGAACAAGCGTTTAAATGGTTTAAAATAATGTTCTATGACATCGCGAATCGACTGTGTGTGCAGAACAAGCATTTAAATGGTTAAAATAATGTTCTATGACATCGCGAATCGACTGTGTGTGCAGAACAAACGTTTAAATGGTTTAAAATAATATTCTGTGAGATCGCGAATCGACTGTGTGAAGAACAAGCGTTTAAATGGTTAAAATAATGTTCTATGACATCGCGAATCGACTGTGTGTGCAGAACAAGCATTTAAATGGTTTAAAATAATGTTCTGTGAGATCGCGAATCGACTGTGTGAAGAACAAGCGTTTAAATGGTTAAAATTATGTTCTATGATATCGCGAATCGACTGTGTGCAGAACAAGCATTTAAATGGTTTAAAATAATGTTCTGTGAGATCGTGAATCGACTGTGTGAAGAACAAGCGTTTAAATGGTTTAAAATAATGTTCTGTGAGATCGTGAATCGACTGTGTGAAGAACAAGCGTTTAAATGGTTAAAATAATGTTCTATGACATCGCGAATCGACTGTGTGTGCAGAACAAGCGTTTAAATGGTTAAAATAATGTTCTATGACATCGCGAATCGACTGTGTGTGCAGAACAAGCGTTTAAATGGTTAAAATAATGTTCTATGACATCGCGAATCTACTGTGTGTGCAGAACAAGCGTTTAAATGGATTAAAATAATGTTCTATGACATCGCGAATCGACTGTGTGTGCAGAACAAGCGTTTAAATGGTTAAAATAATGTTCTATGACATCGCGAATCGACTGTGTGTGCAGAACAAGCGTTTAAATGGTTAAAATAATGTTCTATGACATCGCGAATCTACTGTGTGTGCAGAACAAGCGTTTAAATTGTTAAAATAATGTTCTATGACATCGCGAATCGACTGTGTGTGCAGAACAAGCGTTTAAATGGTTAAAATAATGTTCTATGACATCGCGAATCTACTGTGTGTGCAGAACAAGCATTTAAATGGTTTAAAATAATGTTCTATGACATCGCGAATCTACTGTGTGTGCAGAACAAGCGTTTAAATGGTTTAAAATAATGTTCTATGACATCGCGAATCTACTGTGTGTGCAGAACAAGCGTTTAAATGGTTTAAAATAATGTTCTATGACATCGCGAATCTACTGTGTGTGCAGAACAAGCGTTTAAATGGTTTAAAATAATGTTCTATGACATCGCGAATCGACTGTGTGTGCAGAACAAGCGTTTAAATGGATTAAAATAATGTTCTATGACATCGCGAATCGACTGTGTGTGCAGAACAAGCGTTTAAATGGTTTAAAATAATGTTCTATGACATCGCGAATCGACTGTGTGTGCAGAACAAGCGTTTAAATGGATTAAAATAATGTTCTATGACATCGCGAATCTACTGTGTGTGCAGAACAAGCGTTTAAATGGTTTAAAATAATGTTCTATGACATCGCGAATCTACTGTGTGTGCAGAACAAGCGTTTAAATGGTTAAAATAATGTTCTATGACATCGCGAATCGACTGTGTGTGCAGAACAAGCGTTTAAATGGTTAAAATAATGTTCTATGACATCGCGAATCGACTGTGTGTGCAGAACAAGTGTTTAAATGGTTAAAATAATGTTCTATGACATCGCGAATCTACTGTGTGTGCAGAACAAGCGTTTAAATGGTTAAAATAATGTTCTATGACATCGCGAATCGACTGTGTGTGCAGAACAAGCGTTTAAATGGTTAAAATAATGTTCTATGACATCGCGAATCTACTGTGTGTGCAGAACAAGCGTTTAAATTGTTAAAATAATGTTCTATGACATCGCGAATCGACTGTGTGTGCAGAACAAGCGTTTAAATGGTTAAAATAATGTTCTATGACATCGCGAATCTACTGTGTGTGCAGAACAAGCATTTAAATGGTTTAAAATAATGTTCTATGACATCGCGAATCTACTGTGTGTGCAGAACAAGCGTTTAAATGGTTTAAAATAATGTTCTATGACATCGCGAATCTACTGTGTGTGCAGAACAAGCGTTTAAATGGTTTAAAATAATGTTCTATGACATCGCGAATCTACTGTGTGTGCAGAACAAGCGTTTAAATGGTTTAAAATAATGTTCTATGACATCGCGAATCGACTGTGTGTGCAGAACAAGCGTTTAAATGGATTAAAATAATGTTCTATGACATCGCGAATCGACTGTGTGTGCAGAACAAGCGTTTAAATGGTTTAAAATAATGTTCTATGACATCGCGAATCGACTGTGTGTGCAGAACAAGCGTTTAAATGGATTAAAATAATGTTCTATGACATCGCGAATCTACTGTGTGTGCAGAACAAGCGTTTAAATGGTTTAAAATAATGTTCTATGACATCGCGAATCTACTGTGTGTGCAGAACAAGCGTTTAAATGGTTAAAATAATGTTCTATGACATCGCGAATCGACTGTGTGTGCAGAACAAGCGTTTAAATGGTTAAAATAATGTTCTATGACATCGCGAATCGACTGTGTGTGCAGAACAAGTGTTTAAATGGTTAAAATAATGTTCTATGACATCGCGAATCTACTGTGTGTGCAGAACAAAAGTTTAAATGGTTTAAAATAATGTTCTATGACATCGCGAATCTACTGTGTGTGCAGAACAAGCGTTTAAATGGTTTAAAATAATGTTCTATGACATCGCGAATCTACTGTGTGTGCAGAACAAGCATTTAAATGGTTAAAATAATGTTCTATGACATCGCGAATCTACTGTGTGTGCAGAACAAGCATTTAAATGGTTAAAATAATGTTCTATGACATCGCGAATCGACTGTGTGTGCAGAACAAGCGTTTAAATGGTTTAAAATAATGTTCTGTGAGATCGCGAATCGACTGTGTGCAGAACAAGCGTTTAAATGGTTAAAATTATGTTCTATGACATCGCGAATCTACTGTGTGTGCAGAACAAGCGTTTAAATGGTTTAAAATAATGTTCTATGACATCGCGAATCGACTGTGTGTGCAGAACAAGCGTTTAAATGGATTAAAATAATGTTCTATGACATCGCGAATCTACTGTGTGTGCAGAACAAGCATTTAAATGGTTAAAATAATGTTCTATGACATCGCGAATCGACTGTGTGTGCAGAACAAGCGTTTAAATGGTTTAAAATAATGTTCTATGACATCGCGAATCGACTGTGTGTGCAGAACAAGCATTTAAATGGTTAAAATAATGTTCTATGACATCGCGAATCGACTGTGTGTGCAGAACAAACGTTTAAATGGTTTAAAATAATATTCTGTGAGATCGCGAATCGACTGTCTGAAGAACAAGCGTTTAAATGGTTAAAATAATGTTCTATGACATCGCGAATCGACTGTGTGTGCAGAACAAGCATTTAAATGGTTTAAAATAATGTTCTGTGAGATCGCGAATCGACTGTGTGAAGAACAAGCGTTTAAATGGTTAAAATTATGTTCTATGATATCGCGAATCGACTGTGTGCAGAACAAGCATTTAAATGGTTTAAAATAATGTTCTGTGAGATCGTGAATCGACTGTGTGAAGAACAAGCGTTTAAATGGTTTAAAATAATGTTCTGTGAGATCGTGAATCGACTGTGTGAAGAACAAGCGTTTAAATGGTTAAAATAATGTTCTATGACATCGCGAATCGACTGTGTGTGCAGAACAAGCGTTTAAATGGTTTAAAATAATGTTCTATGACATCGCGAATCGACTGTGTGTGCAGAACAAGCGTTTAAATGGTTTAAAATAATGTTCTGTGACATCGCGAATCGACTGTGTGTGCAGAACAAGCGTTTAAATGGTTAAAATAATGTTCTATGACATCGCGAATCTACTGTGTGTGCAGAACAAGCATTTAAATGGTTTAAAATAATTTGTTCTATGACATCGCGAATCGACTGTGTGTGCAGAACAAGCGTTTAAATGGTTAAAATAATGTTCTATGACATCGCGAATCGACTGTGTGTGCAGAACAAGCGTTTAAATGGATTAAAATAATGTTCTGTGACATCGCGAATCGACTGTGTGTGCAGAACAAGCATTTAAATGGTTTAAAATAATGTTCTATGACATCGCGAATCGACTGTGTGTGCAGAACAAGCATTTAAATGGTTTAAAATAATGTTCTGTGAGATCGCGCATGGACTGTGTGTGCAGAACAAGCGTTTAAATGGATTAAAATAATGTTCTATGACATCGCGAATCTACTGTGTGCAGAACAAGCGTTTAAATGGTTAAAATAATGTTCTCTGAGATCGCGAATCGACTGTGTGTGCAGAACAAGCGTTTAAATGGTTAAAATTATGTTCTATGACATCGCGAATCGACTGTGTGTGCAGAACAAGCGTTTAAATGGTTAAAATAATGTTCTATGACATCGCGAATCGACTGTGTGCAGAACAAGCGTTTAAATGGATTAAAATAATGTTCTATGACATCGCGAATCTACTGTGTGTGCAGAACAAGCGTTTAAATGGTTAAAATAATGTACTATGACATCGCGAATCTACTGTGTGTGCAGAACAAGCGTTTAAATGGTTAAAATAATGTTCTATGACATCGCGAATCTACTGTGTGTGCAGAACAAGCGTTTAAATGGTTAAAATAATGTTCTATGACATCGCGAATCTACTGTGTGTGCAGAACAAGCGTTTAAATGGTTAAAATAATGTTCTATGACATCGCGAATCTACTGTGTGTGCAGAACAAGCGTTTAAATGGTTAAAATAATGTTCTATGACATCGCGAATCGACTGTGTGTGCAGAACAAGCGTTTAAATGGTTAAAATAATGTTCTATGACATCGCGCATCGACTGTGTGTGCAGAACAAGCGTTTAAATGGTTAAAATAATGTTCTATGACATCGCGAATCTACTGTGTGTGCAGAACAAGCGTTTAAATGGTTAAAATAATGTTCTATGACATAGCGAATCGACTGTGTGTGCAGAACAAGCGTTTAAATGGTTTAAAATAATGTTCTATGACATCGCGAATCGACTGTGTGTGCAGAACAAGCGTTTAAATGGTTTAAAATAATGTTCTATGACATCGCGAATCGACTGTGTGTGCAGAACAAGCGTTTAAATGGTTTAAAATAATGTTCTGTGACATCGCGAATCGACTGTGTGTGCAGAACAAGCGTTTAAATGGTTTAAAATAATGTTCTGTGACATCGCGAATCGACTGTGTGTGCAGAACAAGCGTTTAAATGGTTTAAAATAATGTTCTATGACATCGCGAATCGACTGTGTGTGCAGAACAAGCGTTTAAATGGTTAAAATAATGTTCTATGACATCGCGAATCGACTGTGTGTGCAGAACAAGCGTTTAAATGGATTAAAATAATGTTCTGTGACATCGCGAATCGACTGTGTGTGCAGAACAAGCATTTAAATGGTTTAAAATAATGTTCTATGACATCGCGAATCGACTGTGTGTGCAGAACAAGCATTTAAATGGTTTAAAATAATGTTCTGTGAGATCGCGAATCGACTGTGTGAAGAACAAGCGTTTAAATGGTTAAAATTATGTTCTATGACATCGCGAATCTACTGTGTGTGCAGAACAAGCGTTTAAATGGTTTAAAATAATGTTCTATGACATCGCGAATCTACTGTGTGTGCAGAACAAGCATTTAAATGGTTTAAAATAATGTTCTATGACATCGCGAATCTACTGTGTGTGCAGAACAAGCATTTAAATGGTTAAAATAATGTTCTATGACATCGCGAATCGACTGTGTGTGCAGAACAAGCGTTTAAATGGTTTAAAATAATGTTCTGTGAGATCGCGAATCGACTGTGTGAAGAACAAGCGTTTAAATGGTTAAAATAATGTTCTATGACATCGCGAATCGACTGTGTGTGCAGAACAAGCATTTAAATGGTTTAAAATAATGTTCTGTGAGATCGCGAATCGACTGTGTGAAGAACAAGCGTTTAAATGGTTAAAATTATGTTCTATGACATCGCGAATCTACTGTGTGTGCAGAACAAGCGTTTAAATGGTTTAAAATAATGTTCTATGACATCGCGAATCTACTGTGTGTGCAGAACAAGCATTTAAATGGTTTAAAATAATGTTCTATGACATCGCGAATCTACTGTGTGTGCAGAACAAGCATTTAAATGGTTAAAATAATGTTCTATGACATCGCGAATCGACTGTGTGTGCAGAACAAGCGTTTAAATGGTTTAAAATAATGTTCTGTGAGATCGCGAATCGACTGTGTGAAGAACAAGCGTTTAAATGGTTAAAATAATGTTCTATGACATCGCGAATCTACTGTGTGTGCAGAACAAGCGTTTAAATGGATTAAAATAATGTTCTATGACATCGCGAATCGACTGTGTGTGCAGAACAAGCGTTTAAATGGTTAAAATAATGTTCTATGACATCGCGAATCTACTGTGTGTGCAGAACAAGCGTTTAAATGGTTTAAAATAATGTTCTATGACATCGCGAATCTACTGTGTGTGCAGAACAAGCGTTTAAATGGTTTAAAATAATGTTCTATGACATCGCGAATCTACTGTGTGTGCAGAACAAGCGTTTAAATGGATTAAAATAATGTTCTATGACATCGCGAATCGACTGTGTGTGCAGAACAAGCGTTTAAATGGTTTAAAATAATGTTCTATGACATCGCGAATCGACTGTGTGTGCAGAACAAGCATTTAAATGGTTTAAAATAATGTTCTGTGAGATCGCGAATCGACTGTGTGAAGAACAAGCGTTTAAATGGTTAAAATTATGTTCTATGACATCGCGAATCTACTGTGTGTGCAGAACAAGCGTTTAAATGGTTTAAAATAATGTTCTATGACATCGCGAATCTACTGTGTGTGCAGAACAAGCATTTAAATGGTTTAAAATAATGTTCTATGACATCGCGAATCTACTGTGTGTGCAGAACAAGCATTTAAATGGTTAAAATAATGTTCTATGACATCGCGAATCGACTGTGTGTGCAGAACAAGCGTTTAAATGGTTTAAAATAATGTTCTGTGAGATCGCGAATCGACTGTGTGAAGAACAAGCGTTTAAATGGTTAAAATAATGTTCTATGACATCGCGAATCGACTGTGTGTGCAGAACAAGCATTTAAATGGTTTAAAATAATGTTCTGTGAGATCGCGAATCGACTGTGTGAAGAACAAGCGTTTAAATGGTTAAAATTATGTTCTATGACATCGCGAATCGACTGTGTGAAGAACAAGCGTTTAAATGGTTAAAATTATGTTCTATGACATCGCGAATCGACTGTGTGTGCAGAACAAGCGTTTAAATGTTTAAAATAATGTTCTATGAGATCGCGAATCGACTGTGTGTGCAGAACAAGCATTTAAATGGTTTAAAATAATGTTCTGTGAGATCGTGAATCGACTGTGTGAAGAACAAGCGTTTAAATGGTTAAAATAATGTTCTATGACATCGCGAATCTACTGTGTGTGCAGAACAAGCGTTTAAATGGTTAAAATAATGTTCTATGACATCGCGAATCGACTGCGTGTGCAGAACAAGCGTTTAAATGGATTAAAATAATGTTCTATGACATCGCGAATCTACTGTGTGTGCAGAACAAGCGTTTAAATGGTTAAAATAATGTTCTATGACATCGCGAATCGACTGTGTGTGCAGAACAAGCGTTTAAATGGTTAAAAGAATGTTCTATGACATCGCGAATCGACTGTGTGTGCAGAACAAGCGTTTAAATGGTTAAAATAATGTTCTATGACATCGCGAATCTACTGTGTGTGCAGAACAAGCATTTAAATGGATTAAAATAATGTTCTATGACATCGCGAATCGACTGTGTGTGCAGAACAAGCGTTTAAATGGTTAAAATAATGTTCTATGACATCGCGAATCGACTGTGTGTGCAGAACAAGTGTTTAAATGGTTAAAATAATGTTCTATGACATCGCGAATCTACTGTGTGTGCAGAACAAGCGTTTAAATGGTTTAAAATAATGTTCTATGACATCGCGAATCTACTGTGTGTGCAGAACAAGCGTTTAAATGGTTTAAAATAATGTTCTATGACATCGCGAATCGACTGTGTGTGCAGAACAAGCGTTTAAATGGTTTAAAATAATGTTCTATGACATCGCGAATCGACTGTGTGTGCAGAACAAGCGTTTAAATGGATTAAAATAATGTTCTATGACATCGCGAATCGACTGTGTGTGCAGAACAAGCGTTTAAATGGTTTAAAATAATGTTCTATGACATCGCGAATCGACTGTGTGTGCAGAACAAGCGTTTAAATGGATTAAAATAATGTTCTATGACATCGCGAATCGACTGTGTGTGCAGAACAAGCGTTTAAATGGTTTAAAATAATGTTCTATGACATCGCGAATCTACTGTGTGTGCAGAACAAGCATTTAAATGGTTAAAATAATGTTCTATGACATCGCGAATCGACTGTGTGTGCAGAACAAGCGTTTAAATGGATTAAAGTAATGTTCTATGACATCGCGAATCGACTGTGTGTGCAGAACAAGCGTTTAAATGGATTAAAGTAATGTTCTATGACATCGCGAATCGACTGTGTGTGCAGAACAAGCGTTTAAATTGTTAAAATAATGTTCTATGACATCGCGAATCGACTGTGTGTGCAGAACAAGCATTTAAATGGTTAAAATAATGTTCTATGACATCGCGAATCTACTGTGTGTGCAGAACAAGCGTTTAAATGGTTAAAATAATGTTCTATGACATCGCGAATCTACTGTGTGTGCAGAACAAGCGTTTAAATGGTTAAAATAATGTTCTGTGAGATCGCGCATGGACTGTGTGTGCAGAACAAGCATTTAAATGGTTTAAAATAATGTTCTATGAGATCGCGAATCGACTGTGTGTGCAGAACAAGCGTTTAAATGGATTAAAATAATGTTCTATGACATCGCGAATCTACTGTGTGTGCAGAACAAGCGTTTAAATGGATTAAAATAATGTTCTATGACATCGCGAATCTACTGTGTGTGCAGAACAAGCATTTAAATGGTTTAAAATAATGTTCTGTGAGATCGCGCATGGACTGTGTGTGCAGAACAAGCGTTTAAATGGTTTAAAATAATGTTCTATGACATCGCGAATCGACTGTGTGTGCAGAACAAGCGTTTAAATGGTTTAAAATAATGTTCTATGACATCGCGAATCGACTGTGTGTGCAGAACAAGCGTTTAAATGGTTTAAAATAATGTTCTGTGACATCGCGAATCGACTGTGTGTGCAGAACAAGCGTTTAAATGGTTTAAAATAATGTTCTGTGACATCGCGAATCGACTGTGTGTGCAGAACAAGCGTTTAAATGGTTAAAATAATGTTCTATGACATCGCGAATCGACTGTGTGTGCAGAACAAGCGTTTAAATGGATTAAAGTAATGTTCTATGACATCGCGAATCTACTGTGTGTGCAGAACAAGCGTTTAAAGGGTTAAAATAATGTTCTATGACATCGCGAATCTACTGTGTGTGCAGAACAAGCGTTTAAATGGATTAAATTAATGTTCTATGACATCGCGAATCTACTGTGTGTGCAGAACAAGCGTTTAAATTGTTAAAATAATGTTCTATGACATCGCGAATCGACTGTGTGTGCAGAACAAGCGTTTAAATGGTTTAAAATAATGTTCTATGACATCGCGAATCTACTGTGTGTGCAGAACAAGCATTTAAATGGTTAAAATAATGTTCTATGACATCGCGAATCGACTGTGTGTGCAGAACAAGCGTTTAAATGGATTAAAGTAATGTTCTATGACATCGCGAATCGACTGTGTGTGCAGAACAAGCGTTTAAATGGATTAAAGTAATGTTCTATGACATCGCGAATCGACTGTGTGTGCAGAACAAGCGTTTAAATTGTTAAAATAATGTTCTATGACATCGCGAATCGACTGTGTGTGCAGAACAAGCATTTAAATGGTTAAAATAATGTTCTATGACATCGCGAATCTACTGTGTGTGCAGAACAAGCGTTTAAATGGTTAAAATAATGTTCTATGACATCGCGAATCTACTGTGTGTGCAGAACAAGCGTTTAAATGGTTAAAATAATGTTCTGTGAGATCGCGCATGGACTGTGTGTGCAGAACAAGCATTTAAATGGTTTAAAATAATGTTCTATGAGATCGCGAATCGACTGTGTGTGCAGAACAAGCGTTTAAATGGATTAAAATAATGTTCTATGACATCGCGAATCTACTGTGTGTGCAGAACAAGCGTTTAAATGGATTAAAATAATGTTCTATGACATCGCGAATCTACTGTGTGTGCAGAACAAGCATTTAAATGGTTTAAAATAATGTTCTGTGAGATCGCGCATGGACTGTGTGTGCAGAACAAGCGTTTAAATGGTTTAAAATAATGTTCTATGACATCGCGAATCGACTGTGTGTGCAGAACAAGCGTTTAAATGGTTTAAAATAATGTTCTATGACATCGCGAATCGACTGTGTGTGCAGAACAAGCGTTTAAATGGTTTAAAATAATGTTCTGTGACATCGCGAATCGACTGTGTGTGCAGAACAAGCGTTTAAATGGTTTAAAATAATGTTCTGTGACATCGCGAATCGACTGTGTGTGCAGAACAAGCGTTTAAATGGTTTAAAATAATGTTCTATGACATCGCGAATCGACTGTGTGTGCAGAACAAGCGTTTAAATGGTTAAAATAATGTTCTATGACATCGCGAATCGACTGTGTGTGCAGAACAAGCGTTTAAATGGATTAAAATAATGTTCTGTGACATCGCGAATCGACTGTGTGTGCAGAACAAGCATTTAAATGGTTTAAAATAATGTTCTATGACATCGCGAATCGACTGTGTGTGCAGAACAAGCATTTAAATGGTTTAAAATAATGTTCTGTGAGATCGCGAATCGACTGTGTGAAGAACAAGCGTTTAAATGGTTAAAATTATGTTCTATGACATCGCGAATCTACTGTGTGTGCAGAACAAGCGTTTAAATGGTTTAAAATAATGTTCTATGACATCGCGAATCTACTGTGTGTGCAGAACAAGCATTTAAATGGTTTAAAATAATGTTCTATGACATCGCGAATCTACTGTGTGTGCAGAACAAGCATTTAAATGGTTAAAATAATGTTCTATGACATCGCGAATCGACTGTGTGTGCAGAACAAGCGTTTAAATGGTTTAAAATAATGTTCTGTGAGATCGCGAATCGACTGTGTGAAGAACAAGCGTTTAAATGGTTAAAATAATGTTCTATGACATCGCGAATCGACTGTGTGTGCAGAACAAGCATTTAAATGGTTTAAAATAATGTTCTGTGAGATCGCGAATCGACTGTGTGAAGAACAAGCGTTTAAATGGTTAAAATTATGTTCTATGACATCGCGAATCGACTGTGTGTGCAGAACAAGCGTTTAAATGGTTTAAAATAATGTTCTATGACATCGCGAATCGACTGTGTGTGCAGAACAAGCATTTAAATGGTTTAAAATAATGTTCTGTGAGATCGCGAATCGACTGTGTGAAGAACAAGCGTTTAAATGGTTAAAATTATGTTCTATGACATCGCGAATCTACTGTGTGTGCAGAACAAGCGTTTAAATGGTTTAAAATAATGTTCTATGACATCGCGAATCTACTGTGTGTGCAGAACAAGCATTTAAATGGTTTAAAATAATGTTCTATGACATCGCGAATCTACTGTGTGTGCAGAACAAGCATTTAAATGGTTAAAATAATGTTCTATGACATCGCGAATCGACTGTGTGTGCAGAACAAGCGTTTAAATGGTTTAAAATAATGTTCTGTGAGATCGCGAATCGACTGTGTGAAGAACAAGCGTTTAAATGGTTAAAATAATGTTCTATGACATCGCGAATCGACTGTGTGTGCAGAACAAGCATTTAAATGGTTTAAAATAATGTTCTGTGAGATCGCGAATCGACTGTGTGAAGAACAAGCGTTTAAATGGTTAAAATTATGTTCTATGACATCGCGAATCGACTGTGTGAAGAACAAGCGTTTAAATGGTTAAAATTATGTTCTATGACATCGCGAATCGACTGTGTGTGCAGAACAAGCGTTTAAATGTTTAAAATAATGTTCTATGAGATCGCGAATCGACTGTGTGTGCAGAACAAGCATTTAAATGGTTTAAAATAATGTTCTGTGAGATCGTGAATCGACTGTGTGAAGAACAAGCGTTTAAATGGTTAAAATAATGTTCTATGACATCGCGAATCTACTGTGTGTGCAGAACAAGCGTTTAAATGGTTAAAATAATGTTCTATGACATCGCGAATCGACTGCGTGTGCAGAACAAGCGTTTAAATGGATTAAAATAATGTTCTATGACATCGCGAATCTACTGTGTGTGCAGAACAAGCGTTTAAATGGTTAAAATAATGTTCTATGACATCGCGAATCGACTGTGTGTGCAGAACAAGCGTTTAAATGGTTAAAAGAATGTTCTATGACATCGCGAATCGACTGTGTGTGCAGAACAAGCGTTTAAATGGTTAAAATAATGTTCTATGACATCGCGAATCGACTGTGTGTGCAGAACAAGCGTTTAAATGGTTAAAATAATGTTCTATGACATCGCGAATCTACTGTGTGTGCAGAACAAGCATTTAAATGGATTAAAATAATGTTCTATGACATCGCGAATCGACTGTGTGTGCAGAACAAGCGTTTAAATGGTTAAAATAATGTTCTATGACATCGCGAATCGACTGTGTGTGCAGAACAAGTGTTTAAATGGTTAAAATAATGTTCTATGACATCGCGAATCTACTGTGTGTGCAGAACAAGCGTTTAAATGGTTTAAAATAATGTTCTATGACATCGCGAATCTACTGTGTGTGCAGAACAAGCGTTTAAATGGTTTAAAATAATGTTCTATGACATCGCGAATCGACTGTGTGTGCAGAACAAGCGTTTAAATGGTTTAAAATAATGTTCTATGACATCGCGAATCGACTGTGTGTGCAGAACAAGCGTTTAAATGGATTAAAATAATGTTCTATGACATCGCGAATCGACTGTGTGTGCAGAACAAGCGTTTAAATGGTTTAAAATAATGTTCTATGACATCGCGAATCGACTGTGTGTGCAGAACAAGCGTTTAAATGGATTAAAATAATGTTCTATGACATCGCGAATCGACTGTGTGTGCAGAACAAGCGTTTAAATGGATTAAAATAATGTTCTATGACATCGCGAATCGACTGTGTGTGCAGAACAAGCGTTTAAATGGTTTAAAATAATGTTCTATGACATCGCGAATCGACTGTGTGTGCAGAACAAGCGTTTAAATGGATTAAAATAATGTTCTATGACATCGCGAATCTACTGTGTGTGCAGAACAAGCGTTTAAATGGTTAAAATAATGTTCTATGACATCGCGAATCTACTGTGTGTGCAGAACAAGCGTTTAAATGGTTTAAAATAATGTTCTATGACATCGCGAATCTACTGTGTGTGCAGAACAAGCGTTTAAATGGATTAAAATAATGTTCTATGACATCGCGAATCGACTGTGTGTGCAGAACAAGCGTTTAAATGGTTAAAATAATGTTCTATGACATCGCGAATCGACTGTGTGTGCAGAACAAGTGTTTAAATGGTTAAAATAATGTTCTATGACATCGCGAATCTACTGTGTGTGCAGAACAAGCGTTTAAATGGTTTAAAATAATGTTCTATGACATCGCGAATCGACTGTGTGTGCAGAACAAGCGTTTAAATGGTTTAAAATAATGTTCTATGACATCGCGAATCTACTGTGCGTGCAGAACAAGCATTTAAATGGTTTAAAATAAAGTTCTATGACATCGCGAATCTACTGTGTGTGCAGAACAAGCGTTTAAAGGGTTAAAATAATGTTCTATGACATCGCGAATCTACTGTGTGTGCAGAACAAGCGTTTAAAGGGTTAAAATAATGTTCTATGACATCGCGAATCTACTGTGTGTGCAGAACAAGCGTTTAAATTGTTAAAATAATGTTCTATGACATCGCGAATCTACTGTGTGTGCAGAACAAGTGTTTAAATGGTTAAAATAATGTTCTATGACATCGCGAATCTACTGTGTGTGCAGAACAAGCGTTTAAATGGTTTAAAATAATGTTCTATGACATCGCGAATCTACTGTGTGTGCAGAACAAGCGTTTAAATGGTTAAAATAATGTTCTATGACATCGCGAATCGACTGTGTGTGCAGAACAAGCGTTTAAATTGTTAAAATAATGTTCTATGACATCGCGAATCGACTGTGTGTGCAGAACAAGCGTTTAAATGGTTAAAATAATGTTCTATGACATCGCGAATCTACTGTGTGTTCAGAACAAGCGTTTAAATGGATTAAAGTAATGTTCTATGACATCGCGAATCTACTGTGTGTGCAGAACAAGCGTTTAAAGGGTTAAAATAATGTTCTATGACATCGCGAATCTACTGTGTGTGCAGAACAAGCGTTTAAATGGATTAAATTAATGTTCTATGACATCGCGAATCTACTGTGTGTGCAGAACAAGCGTTTAAATTGTTAAAATAATGTTCTATGACATCGCGAATCGACTGTGTGTGCAGAACAAGCGTTTAAATGGTTTAAAATAATGTTCTATGACATCGCGAATCTACTGTGTGTGCAGAACAAGCATTTAAATGGTTAAAATAATGTTCTATGACATCGCGAATCGACTGTGTGTGCAGAACAAGCGTTTAAATGGATTAAAGTAATGTTCTATGACATCGCGAATCGACTGTGTGTGCAGAACAAGCGTTTAAATGGATTAAAGTAATGTTCTATGACATCGCGAATCGACTGTGTGTGCAGAACAAGCGTTTAAATTGTTAAAATAATGTTCTATGACATCGCGAATCGACTGTGTGTGCAGAACAAGCATTTAAATGGTTAAAATAATGTTCTATGACATCGCGAATCTACTGTGTGTGCAGAACAAGCGTTTAAATGGTTAAAATAATGTTCTATGACATCGCGAATCTACTGTGTGTGCAGAACAAGCGTTTAAATGGTTAAAATAATGTTCTGTGAGATCGCGCATGGACTGTGTGTGCAGAACAAGCATTTAAATGGTTTAAAATAATGTTCTATGAGATCGCGAATCGACTGTGTGTGCAGAACAAGCGTTTAAATGGATTAAAATAATGTTCTATGACATCGCGAATCTACTGTGTGTGCAGAACAAGCGTTTAAATGGATTAAAATAATGTTCTATGACATCGCGAATCTACTGTGTGTGCAGAACAAGCATTTAAATGGTTTAAAATAATGTTCTGTGAGATCGCGCATGGACTGTGTGTGCAGAACAAGCATTTAAATGGATTAAAATAATGTTCTATGACATCGCGAATCTACTGTGTGTGCAGAACAAGCATTTAAATGGTTAAAATAATGTTCTATGACATCGCGAATCGACTGTGTGTGCAGAACAAGCGTTTAAATGGTTTAAAATAATGTTCTATGACATCGCCAATCGACTGTGTGTGCAGAACAAGCATTTAAATGGTTTAAAATAATGTTCTATGAGATCGCGAATCGACTGTGTGTGCAGAACAAGCGTTTAAATGGTTTAAAATAATGTTCTATGACATCGCGAATCGACTGTGTGTGCAGAACAAGCGTTTAAATGGATTAAAATAATGTTCTATGACATCGCGAATCGACTGTGTGTGCAGAACAAGCATTTAAATGGTTTAAAATAATGTTCTCTGAGATCGCGCATCGACTGTGTGTGCAGAACAAGCGTTTAAATGGTTAAAATAATGTTCTATGACATCGCGAATCGACTGTGTGTGCAGAACAAGCGTTTAAATGTTTAAAATAATGTTCTCTGAGATCGCGCATCGACTGTGTGTGCAGAACAAGCGTTTAAATGGTTAAAATAATGTTCTATGACATCGCGAATCGACTGTGTGTGCAGAACAAGCGTTTAAATGGTTAAAATAATGTTCTATGACATCGCGAATCGACTGTGTGTGCAGAACAAGCGTTTAAATGGTTAAAATAATGTTCTATGACATCGCGAATCGACTGTGTGTGCAGAACAAGCATTTAAATGGTTTAAAATAATGTTCTCTGAGATCGCGCATCGACTGTGTGTGCAGAACAAGCGTTTAAATGGTTAAAATAATGTTCTATGACATCGCGAATCGACTGTGTGTAGAACAAGCATTTAAATGGATTAAAGTAATGTTCTATGACATCGCGAATCTACTGTGTGTGCAGAACAAGCGTTTAAATGGTTAAAATAATGTTCTATGACATCGCGAATCTACTGTGTGTGCAGAACAAGCGTTTAAATGGTTTAAAATAATGTTCTATGACATCGCGAATCTACTGTGTGTGCAGAACAAGCGTTTAAATGGTTAAAATAATGTTCTATGACATCGCGAATCTACTGTGTGTGCAGAACAAGCGTTTAAATGGTTAAAATAATGTTCTATGACATCGCGAATCTACTGTGTGTGCAGAACAAGCGTTTAAATGGTTTAAAATAATGTTCTATGAGATCGCGAATCGACTGTGTGTGCAGAACAAGCGTTTAAATGGTTTAAAATAATGTTCTATGACATCGCGAATCGACTGTGTGTGCAGAACAAGCGTTTAAATGGATTAAAATAATGTTCTATGACATCGCGAATCTACTGTGTGTGCAGAACAAGGGTTTAAATGGATTAAAATAATGTTCTATGACATCGCGAATCTACTGTGTGTGCAGAACAAGCATTTAAATGGTTTAAAATAATGTTCTCTGAGATCGCGCATCGACTGTGTGTGCAGAACAAGCGTTTAAATGGTTAAAATAATGTTCTATGACATCGCGAATCGACTGTGTGTGCAGAACAAGCGTTTAAATGGATTAAAATAATGTTCTATGACATCGCGAATCTACTGTGTGTGCAGAACAAGCATTTAAATGGTTTAAAATAATGTTCTCTGAGATCGCGCATCGACTGTGTGTGCAGAACAAGCGTTTAAATGGTTAAAATAATGTTCTGTGAGATCGCGAATCGACTGTGTGTGCAGAACAAGCGTTTAAATGGTTAAAATAATGTTCTATGACATCGCGAATCGACTGTGTGTGCAGAACAAGCGTTTAAATGTTTAAAATAATGTTCTATGACATCGCGAATCGACTGTGTGTGCAGAACAAGCGTTTAAATGGATTAAAATAATGTTCTATGACATCGCGAATCTACTGTGTGTGCAGAACAAGCATTTAAATGGTTTAAAATAATGTTCTCTGAGATCGCGCATCGACTGTGTGTGCAGAACAAGCGTTTAAATGGTTAAAATAATGTTCTGTGAGATCGCGAATCGACTGTGTGTGCAGAACAAGCGTTTAAATGGTTAAAATAATGTTCTATGACATCGCGAATCTACTGTGTGTGCAGAACAAGCGTTTAAATGGTTAAAATAATGTTCTATGACATCGCGAATCTACTGTGTGTGCAGAACAAGCGTTTAAATGGTTTAAAATAATGTTCTATGACATCGCGAATCTACTGTGTGTGCAGAACAAGCGTTTAAATGGTTAAAATAATGTTCTATGACATCGCGAATCTACTGTGTGTGCAGAACAAGCGTTTAAATGGTTAAAATAATGTTCTATGACATCGCGAATCTACTGTGTGTGCAGAACAAGCGTTTAAATGGTTTAAAATAATGTTCTATGACATCGCGAATCGACTGTGTGTGCAGAACAAGCGTTTAAATGGTTTAAAATAATGTTCTATGACATCGCGAATCGACTGTGTGTGCAGAACAAGCGTTTAAATGGTTAAAATAATGTTCTATGACATCGCGAATCGACTGTGTGTGCAGAACAAGCGTTTAAATGGATTAAAATAATGTTCTGTGACATCGCGAATCGACTGTGTGTGCAGAACAAGCATTTAAATGGTTTAAAATAATGTTCTATGACATCGCGAATCGACTGTGTGTGCAGAACAAGCATTTAAATGGTTTAAAATAATGTTCTGTGAGATCGCGAATCGACTGTGTGAAGAACAAGCGTTTAAATGGTTAAAATTATGTTCTATGACATCGCGAATCTACTGTGTGTGCAGAACAAGCGTTTAAATGGTTTAAAATAATGTTCTATGACATCGCGAATCTACTGTGTGTGCAGAACAAGCATTTAAATGGTTTAAAATAATGTTCTATGACATCGCGAATCTACTGTGTGTGCAGAACAAGCATTTAAATGGTTAAAATAATGTTCTATGACATCGCGAATCGACTGTGTGTGCAGAACAAGCGTTTAAATGGTTTAAAATAATGTTCTGTGAGATCGCGAATCGACTGTGTGAAGAACAAGCGTTTAAATGGTTAAAATAATGTTCTGTGAGATCGCGAATCGACTGTGTGAAGAACAAGCGTTTAAATGGTTAAAATTATGTTCTATGACATCGCGAATCGACTGTGTGTGCAGAACAAGCGTTTAAATGGTTTAAAATAATGTTCTATGACATCGCGAATCGACTGTGTGTGCAGAACAAGCATTTAAATGGTTTAAAATAATGTTCTGTGAGATCGCGAATCGACTGTGTGAAGAACAAGCGTTTAAATGGTTAAAATTATGTTCTATGACATCGCGAATCTACTGTGTGTGCAGAACAAGCGTTTAAATGGTTTAAAATAATGTTCTATGACATCGCGAATCTACTGTGTGTGCAGAACAAGCATTTAAATGGTTTAAAATAATGTTCTATGACATCGCGAATCTACTGTGTGTGCAGAACAAGCATTTAAATGGTTAAAATAATGTTCTATGACATCGCGAATCGACTGTGTGTGCAGAACAAGCGTTTAAATGGTTTAAAATAATGTTCTGTGAGATCGCGAATCGACTGTGTGAAGAACAAGCGTTTAAATGGTTAAAATAATGTTCTATGACATCGCGAATCGACTGTGTGTGCAGAACAAGCATTTAAATGGTTTAAAATAATGTTCTGTGAGATCGCGAATCGACTGTGTGAAGAACAAGCGTTTAAATGGTTAAAATTATGTTCTATGACATCGCGAATCGACTGTGTGAAGAACAAGCGTTTAAATGGTTAAAATTATGTTCTATGACATCGCGAATCGACTGTGTGTGCAGAACAAGCGTTTAAATGTTTAAAATAATGTTCTATGAGATCGCGAATCGACTGTGTGTGCAGAACAAGCATTTAAATGGTTTAAAATAATGTTCTGTGAGATCGTGAATCGACTGTGTGAAGAACAAGCGTTTAAATGGTTAAAATAATGTTCTATGACATCGCGAATCTACTGTGTGTGCAGAACAAGCGTTTAAATGGTTAAAATAATGTTCTATGACATCGCGAATCGACTGCGTGTGCAGAACAAGCGTTTAAATGGATTAAAATAATGTTCTATGACATCGCGAATCTACTGTGTGTGCAGAACAAGCGTTTAAATGGTTAAAATAATGTTCTATGACATCGCGAATCGACTGTGTGTGCAGAACAAGCGTTTAAATGGTTAAAAGAATGTTCTATGACATCGCGAATCGACTGTGTGTGCAGAACAAGCGTTTAAATGGTTAAAATAATGTTCTATGACATCGCGAATCTACTGTGTGTGCAGAACAAGCATTTAAATGGATTAAAATAATGTTCTATGACATCGCGAATCGACTGTGTGTGCAGAACAAGCGTTTAAATGGTTAAAATAATGTTCTATGACATCGCGAATCGACTGTGTGTGCAGAACAAGTGTTTAAATGGTTAAAATAATGTTCTATGACATCGCGAATCTACTGTGTGTGCAGAACAAGCGTTTAAATGGTTTAAAATAATGTTCTATGACATCGCGAATCTACTGTGTGTGCAGAACAAGCGTTTAAATGGTTTAAAATAATGTTCTATGACATCGCGAATCGACTGTGTGTGCAGAACAAGCGTTTAAATGGTTTAAAATAATGTTCTATGACATCGCGAATCGACTGTGTGTGCAGAACAAGCGTTTAAATGGATTAAAATAATGTTCTATGACATCGCGAATCGACTGTGTGTGCAGAACAAGCGTTTAAATGGTTTAAAATAATGTTCTATGACATCGCGAATCGACTGTGTGTGCAGAACAAGCGTTTAAATGGATTAAAATAATGTTCTATGACATCGCGAATCGACTGTGTGTGCAGAACAAGCGTTTAAATGGATTAAAATAATGTTCTATGACATCGCGAATCGACTGTGTGTGCAGAACAAGCGTTTAAATGGTTTAAAATAATGTTCTATGACATCGCGAATCGACTGTGTGTGCAGAACAAGCGTTTAAATGGATTAAAATAATGTTCTATGACATCGCGAATCTACTGTGTGTGCAGAACAAGCGTTTAAATGGTTAAAATAATGTTCTATGACATCGCGAATCTACTGTGTGTGCAGAACAAGCGTTTAAATGGTTTAAAATAATGTTCTATGACATCGCGAATCTACTGTGTGTGCAGAACAAGCATTTAAATGGTTAAAATAATGTTCTATGACATCGCGAATCGACTGTGTGTGCAGAACAAGTGTTTAAATGGTTAAAATAATGTTCTATGACATCGCGAATCTACTGTGTGTGCAGAACAAGCGTTTAAATGGTTTAAAATAATGTTCTATGACATCGCGAATCGACTGTGTGTGCAGAACAAGCGTTTAAATGGTTTAAAATAATGTTCTATGACATCGCGAATCTACTGTGCGTGCAGAACAAGCATTTAAATGGTTTAAAATAATGTTCTATGACATCGCGAATCTACTGTGTGTGCAGAACAAGCGTTTAAAGGGTTAAAATAATGTTCTATGACATCGCGAATCTACTGTGTGTGCAGAACAAGCGTTTAAAGGGTTAAAATAATGTTCTATGACATCGCGAATCTACTGTGTGTGCAGAACAAGCGTTTAAATTGTTAAAATAATGTTCTATGACATCGCGAATCTACTGTGTGTGCAGAACAAGTGTTTAAATGGTTAAAATAATGTTCTATGACATCGCGAATCTACTGTGTGTGCAGAACAAGCGTTTAAATGGTTTAAAATAATGTTCTATGACATCGCGAATCTACTGTGTGTGCAGAACAAGCGTTTAAATGGTTAAAATAATGTTCTATGACATCGCGAATCGACTGTGTGTGCAGAACAAGCGTTTAAATTGTTAAAATAATGTTCTATGACATCGCGAATCGACTGTGTGTGCAGAACAAGCGTTTAAATGGTTAAAATAATGTTCTATGACATCGCGAATCTACTGTGTGTGCAGAACAAGCGTTTAAATGGATTAAAGTAATGTTCTATGACATCGCGAATCTACTGTGTGTGTAGAACAAGCGTTTAAAGGGTTAAAATAATGTTCTATGACATCGCGAATCTACTGTGTGTGCAGAACAAGCGTTTAAATGGTTTAAAATAATGTTCTATGAGATCGCGAATCGACTGTGTGTGCAGAACAAGCGTTTAAATGGATTAAAATAATGTTCTATGACATCGCGAATCTACTGTGTGTGCAGAACAAGCGTTTAAATGGATTAAAATAATGTTCTATGACATCGCGAATCTACTGTGTGTGCAGAACAAGCATTTAAATGGTTTAAAATAATGTTCTGTGAGATCGCGCATGGACTGTGTGTGCAGAACAAGCATTTAAATGGATTAAAATAATGTTCTATGACATCGCGAATCTACTGTGTGTGCAGAACAAGCATTTAAATGGTTAAAATAATGTTCTATGACATCGCGAATCGACTGTGTGTGCAGAACAAGCGTTTAAATGGTTTAAAATAATGTTCTATGACATCGCCAATCGACTGTGTGTGCAGAACAAGCATTTAAATGGTTTAAAATAATGTTCTATGAGATCGCGAATCGACTGTGTGTGCAGAACAAGCGTTTAAATGGTTTAAAATAATGTTCTATGACATCGCGAATCGACTGTGTGTGCAGAACAAGCGTTTAAATGGATTAAAATAATGTTCTATGACATCGCGAATCGACTGTGTGTGCAGAACAAGCATTTAAATGGTTTAAAATAATGTTCTCTGAGATCGCGCATCGACTGTGTGTGCAGAACAAGCGTTTAAATGGTTAAAATAATGTTCTATGACATCGCGAATCGACTGTGTGTGCAGAACAAGCGTTTAAATGTTTAAAATAATGTTCTCTGAGATCGCGCATCGACTGTGTGTGCAGAACAAGCGTTTAAATGGTTAAAATAATGTTCTATGACATCGCGAATCGACTGTGTGTGCAGAACAAGCGTTTAAATGGTTAAAATAATGTTCTATGACATCGCGAATCGACTGTGTGTGCAGAACAAGCGTTTAAATGGTTAAAATAATGTTCTATGACATCGCGAATCGACTGTGTGTGCAGAACAAGCATTTAAATGGTTTAAAATAATGTTCTCTGAGATCGCGCATCGACTGTGTGTGCAGAACAAGCGTTTAAATGGTTAAAATAATGTTCTATGACATCGCGAATCGACTGTGTGTAGAACAAGCATTTAAATGGATTAAAGTAATGTTCTATGACATCGCGAATCTACTGTGTGTGCAGAACAAGCGTTTAAATGGTTAAAATAATGTTCTATGACATCGCGAATCTACTGTGTGTGCAGAACAAGCGTTTAAATGGTTTAAAATAATGTTCTATGACATCGCGAATCTACTGTGTGTGCAGAACAAGCGTTTAAATGGTTAAAATAATGTTCTATGACATCGCGAATCTACTGTGTGTGCAGAACAAGCGTTTAAATGGTTAAAATAATGTTCTATGACATCGCGAATCTACTGTGTGTGCAGAACAAGCGTTTAAATGGTTTAAAATAATGTTCTATGAGATCGCGAATCGACTGTGTGTGCAGAACAAGCGTTTAAATGGTTTAAAATAATGTTCTATGACATCGCGAATCGACTGTGTGTGCAGAACAAGCGTTTAAATGGATTAAAATAATGTTCTATGACATCGCGAATCTACTGTGTGTGCAGAACAAGGGTTTAAATGGATTAAAATAATGTTCTATGACATCGCGAATCTACTGTGTGTGCAGAACAAGCATTTAAATGGTTTAAAATAATGTTCTCTGAGATCGCGCATCGACTGTGTGTGCAGAACAAGCGTTTAAATGGTTAAAATAATGTTCTATGACATCGCGAATCGACTGTGTGTGCAGAACAAGCGTTTAAATGGATTAAAATAATGTTCTATGACATCGCGAATCTACTGTGTGTGCAGAACAAGCATTTAAATGGTTTAAAATAATGTTCTCTGAGATCGCGCATCGACTGTGTGTGCAGAACAAGCGTTTAAATGGTTAAAATAATGTTCTGTGAGATCGCGAATCGACTGTGTGTGCAGAACAAGCGTTTAAATGGTTAAAATAATGTTCTATGACATCGCGAATCGACTGTGTGTGCAGAACAAGCGTTTAAATGTTTAAAATAATGTTCTATGACATCGCGAATCGACTGTGTGTGCAGAACAAGCGTTTAAATGGATTAAAATAATGTTCTATGACATCGCGAATCTACTGTGTGTGCAGAACAAGCATTTAAATGGTTTAAAATAATGTTCTCTGAGATCGCGCATCGACTGTGTGTGCAGAACAAGCGTTTAAATGGTTAAAATAATGTTCTGTGAGATCGCGAATCGACTGTGTGTGCAGAACAAGCGTTTAAATGGTTAAAATAATGTTCTATGACATCGCGAATCTACTGTGTGTGCAGAACAAGCGTTTAAATGGTTAAAATAATGTTCTATGACATCGCGAATCTACTGTGTGTGCAGAACAAGCGTTTAAATGGTTTAAAATAATGTTCTATGACATCGCGAATCTACTGTGTGTGCAGAACAAGCGTTTAAATGGTTAAAATAATGTTCTATGACATCGCGAATCTACTGTGTGTGCAGAACAAGCGTTTAAATGGTTAAAATAATGTTCTATGACATCGCGAATCTACTGTGTGTGCAGAACAAGCGTTTAAATGGTTTAAAATAATGTTCTATGAGATCGCGAATCGACTGTGTATGCAGAACAAGCGTTTAAATGGTTTAAAATAATGTTCTATGACATCGCGAATCGACTGTGTGTGCAGAACAAGCGTTTAAATGGATTAAAATAATGTTCTATGACATCGCGAATCTACTGTGTGTGCAGAACAAGGGTTTAAATCGATTAAAATAATGTTCTATGACATCGCGAATCTACTGTGTGTGCAGAACAAGCGTTTAAATGGTTTAAAATAATGTTCTCTGAGATCGCGCATCGACTGTGTGTGCAGAACAAGCGTTTAAATGGTTAAAATAATGTTCTATGACATCGCGAATCGACTGTGTGTGCAGAACAAGCGTTTAAATGGATTAAAATAATGTTCTATGACATCGCGAATCTACTGTGTGTGCAGAACAAGCATTTAAATGGTTTAAAATAATGTTCTCTGAGATCGCGCATCGACTGTGTGTGCAGAACAAGCGTTTAAATGGTTAAAATAATGTTCTATGACATCGCGAATCGACTGTGTGTGCAGAACAAGCGTTTAAATGGTTAAAATAATGTTCTGTGAGATCGCGAATCGACTGTGTGTGCAGAACAAGCGTTTAAATGGTTAAAATAATGTTCTATGACATCGCGAATCGACTGTGTGTGCAGAACAAGCGTTTAAATGTTTAAAATAATGTTCTATGACATCGCGAATCGACTGTGTGTAGAACAAGCATTTAAATGGATTAAAGTAATGTTCTATGACATCGCGAATCTACTGTGTGTGCAGAACAAGCGTTTAAATGGTTAAAATAATGTTCTATGACATCGCGAATCTACTGTGTGTGCAGAACAAGCGTTTAAATGGTTTAAAATAATGTTCTATGACATCGCGAATCGACTGTGTGTGCAGAACAAGCGTTTAAATGGTTTAAAATAATGTTCTATGACATCGCGAATCTACTGTGTGTGCAGAACAAGCATTTAAATGGTTTAAAATAATGTTCTCTGAGATCGCGCATCGACTGTGTGTGCAGAACAAGCGTTTAAATGGTTAAAATAATGTTCTATGACATCGCGAATCGACTGTGTGTGCAGAACAAGCGTTTAAATGTTTAAAATAATGTTCTATGACATCGCGAATCGACTGTGTGTAGAACAAGCATTTAAATGGATTAAAGTAATGTTCTATGACATCGCGAATCTACTGTGTGTGCAGAACAAGCGTTTAAATGGTTAAAATAATGTTCTATGACATCGCGAATCTACTGTGTGTGCAGAACAAGCGTTTAAATGGTTTAAAATAATGTTCTATGACATCGCGAATCGACTGTGTGTGCAGAACAAGCGTTTAAATGGTTTAAAATAATGTTCTATGACATCGCGAATCGACTGTGTGTGCAGAACAAGCGTTTAAATGGATTAAAATAATGTTCTATGACATCGCGAATCTACTGTGTGTGCAGAACAAGGGTTTAAATGGATTAAAATAATGTTCTATGACATCGCGAATCTACTGTGTGTGCAGAACAAGCATTTAAATGGTTTAAAATAATGTTCTCTGAGATCGCGCATCGACTGTGTGTGCAGAACAAGCGTTTAAATGGTTAAAATAATGTTCTATGACATCGCGAATCGACTGTGTGTGCAGAACAAGCGTTTAAATGGATTAAAATAATGTTCTATGACATCGCGAATCTACTGTGTGTGCAGAACAAGCATTTAAATGGTTTAAAATAATGTTCTCTGAGATCGCGCATCGACTGTGTGTGCAGAACAAGCGTTTAAATGGTTAAAATAATGTTCTGTGAGATCGCGAATCGACTGTGTGTGCAGAACAAGCGTTTAAATGGTTAAAATAATGTTCTATGACATCGCGAATCGACTGTGTGTGCAGAACAAGCGTTTAAATGTTTAAAATAATGTTCTATGACATCGCGAATCTACTGTGTGTGCAGAACAAGCGTTTAAAGGGTTAAAATAATGTTCTATGACATCGCGAATCTACTGTGTGTGCAGAACAAGCGTTTAAAGGGTTAAAATAATGTTCTATGACATCGCGAATCTACTGTGTGTGCAGAACAAGCGTTTAAATTGTTAAAATAATGTTCTATGACATCGCGAATCTACTGTGTGTGCAGAACAAGTGTTTAAATGGTTAAAATAATGTTCTATGACATCGCGAATCTACTGTGTGTGCAGAACAAGCGTTTAAATGGTTTAAAATAATGTTCTATGACATCGCGAATCTACTGTGTGTGCAGAACAAGCGTTTAAATGGTTAAAATAATGTTCTATGACATCGCGAATCTACTGTGTGTGCAGAACAAGCGTTTAAATGGTTTAAAATAATGTTCTATGACATCGCGAATCTACTGTGTGTGCAGAACAAGCATTTAAATGGATTAAAATAATGTTCTATGACATCGCGAATCGACTGTGTGTGCAGAACAAGCGTTTAAATGGTTAAAATAATGTTCTATGACATCGCGAATCGACTGTGTGTGCAGAACAAGTGTTTAAATGGTTAAAATAATGTTCTATGACATCGCGAATCTACTGTGTGTGCAGAACAAGCGTTTAAATGGTTTAAAATAATGTTCTATGACATCGCGAATCGACTGTGTGTGCAGAACAAGCGTTTAAATGGTTTAAAATAATGTTCTATGACATCGCGAATCTACTGTGCGTGCAGAACAAGCATTTAAATGGTTTAAAATAAAGTTCTATGACATCGCGAATCTACTGTGTGTGCAGAACAAGCGTTTAAAGGGTTAAAATAATGTTCTATGACATCGCGAATCTACTGTGTGTGCAGAACAAGCGTTTAAAGGGTTAAAATAATGTTCTATGACATCGCGAATCTACTGTGTGTGCAGAACAAGCGTTTAAATTGTTAAAATAATGTTCTATGACATCGCGAATCTACTGTGTGTGCAGAACAAGTGTTTAAATGGTTAAAATAATGTTCTATGACATCGCGAATCTACTGTGTGTGCAGAACAAGCGTTTAAATGGTTTAAAATAATGTTCTATGACATCGCGAATCTACTGTGTGTGCAGAACAAGCGTTTAAATGGTTAAAATAATGTTCTATGACATCGCGAATCGACTGTGTGTGCAGAACAAGCGTTTAAATTGTTAAAATAATGTTCTATGACATCGCGAATCGACTGTGTGTGCAGAACAAGCGTTTAAATGGTTAAAATAATGTTCTATGACATCGCGAATCTACTGTGTGTTCAGAACAAGCGTTTAAATGGATTAAAGTAATGTTCTATGACATCGCGAATCTACTGTGTGTGCAGAACAAGCGTTTAAAGGGTTAAAATAATGTTCTATGACATCGCGAATCTACTGTGTGTGCAGAACAAGCGTTTAAATGGATTAAATTAATGTTCTATGACATCGCGAATCTACTGTGTGTGCAGAACAAGCGTTTAAATTGTTAAAATAATGTTCTATGACATCGCGAATCGACTGTGTGTGCAGAACAAGCGTTTAAATGGTTTAAAATAATGTTCTATGACATCGCGAATCTACTGTGTGTGCAGAACAAGCATTTAAATGGTTAAAATAATGTTCTATGACATCGCGAATCGACTGTGTGTGCAGAACAAGCGTTTAAATGGATTAAAGTAATGTTCTATGACATCGCGAATCGACTGTGTGTGCAGAACAAGCGTTTAAATGGATTAAAGTAATGTTCTATGACATCGCGAATCGACTGTGTGTGCAGAACAAGCGTTTAAATTGTTAAAATAATGTTCTATGACATCGCGAATCGACTGTGTGTGCAGAACAAGCATTTAAATGGTTAAAATAATGTTCTATGACATCGCGAATCTACTGTGTGTGCAGAACAAGCGTTTAAATGGTTAAAATAATGTTCTATGACATCGCGAATCTACTGTGTGTGCAGAACAAGCGTTTAAATGGTTAAAATAATGTTCTGTGAGATCGCGCATGGACTGTGTGTGCAGAACAAGCATTTAAATGGTTTAAAATAATGTTCTATGAGATCGCGAATCGACTGTGTGTGCAGAACAAGCGTTTAAATGGATTAAAATAATGTTCTATGACATCGCGAATCTACTGTGTGTGCAGAACAAGCGTTTAAATGGATTAAAATAATGTTCTATGACATCGCGAATCTACTGTGTGTGCAGAACAAGCATTTAAATGGTTTAAAATAATGTTCTGTGAGATCGCGCATGGACTGTGTGTGCAGAACAAGCATTTAAATGGATTAAAATAATGTTCTATGACATCGCGAATCTACTGTGTGTGCAGAACAAGCATTTAAATGGTTAAAATAATGTTCTATGACATCGCGAATCGACTGTGTGTGCAGAACAAGCGTTTAAATGGTTTAAAATAATGTTCTATGACATCGCCAATCGACTGTGTGTGCAGAACAAGCATTTAAATGGTTTAAAATAATGTTCTATGAGATCGCGAATCGACTGTGTGTGCAGAACAAGCGTTTAAATGGTTTAAAATAATGTTCTATGACATCGCGAATCGACTGTGTGTGCAGAACAAGCGTTTAAATGGATTAAAATAATGTTCTATGACATCGCGAATCGACTGTGTGTGCAGAACAAGCATTTAAATGGTTTAAAATAATGTTCTCTGAGATCGCGCATCGACTGTGTGTGCAGAACAAGCGTTTAAATGGTTAAAATAATGTTCTATGACATCGCGAATCGACTGTGTGTGCAGAACAAGCGTTTAAATGTTTAAAATAATGTTCTCTGAGATCGCGCATCGACTGTGTGTGCAGAACAAGCGTTTAAATGGTTAAAATAATGTTCTATGACATCGCGAATCGACTGTGTGTGCAGAACAAGCGTTTAAATGGTTAAAATAATGTTCTATGACATCGCGAATCGACTGTGTGTGCAGAACAAGCGTTTAAATGGTTAAAATAATGTTCTATGACATCGCGAATCGACTGTGTGTGCAGAACAAGCATTTAAATGGTTTAAAATAATGTTCTCTGAGATCGCGCATCGACTGTGTGTGCAGAACAAGCGTTTAAATGGTTAAAATAATGTTCTATGACATCGCGAATCGACTGTGTGTAGAACAAGCATTTAAATGGATTAAAGTAATGTTCTATGACATCGCGAATCTACTGTGTGTGCAGAACAAGCGTTTAAATGGTTAAAATAATGTTCTATGACATCGCGAATCTACTGTGTGTGCAGAACAAGCGTTTAAATGGTTTAAAATAATGTTCTATGACATCGCGAATCTACTGTGTGTGCAGAACAAGCGTTTAAATGGTTAAAATAATGTTCTATGACATCGCGAATCTACTGTGTGTGCAGAACAAGCGTTTAAATGGTTAAAATAATGTTCTATGACATCGCGAATCTACTGTGTGTGCAGAACAAGCGTTTAAATGGTTTAAAATAATGTTCTATGAGATCGCGAATCGACTGTGTGTGCAGAACAAGCGTTTAAATGGTTTAAAATAATGTTCTATGACATCGCGAATCGACTGTGTGTGCAGAACAAGCGTTTAAATGGATTAAAATAATGTTCTATGACATCGCGAATCTACTGTGTGTGCAGAACAAGGGTTTAAATGGATTAAAATAATGTTCTATGACATCGCGAATCTACTGTGTGTGCAGAACAAGCATTTAAATGGTTTAAAATAATGTTCTCTGAGATCGCGCATCGACTGTGTGTGCAGAACAAGCGTTTAAATGGTTAAAATAATGTTCTATGACATCGCGAATCGACTGTGTGTGCAGAACAAGCGTTTAAATGGATTAAAATAATGTTCTATGACATCGCGAATCTACTGTGTGTGCAGAACAAGCATTTAAATGGTTTAAAATAATGTTCTCTGAGATCGCGCATCGACTGTGTGTGCAGAACAAGCGTTTAAATGGTTAAAATAATGTTCTGTGAGATCGCGAATCGACTGTGTGTGCAGAACAAGCGTTTAAATGGTTAAAATAATGTTCTATGACATCGCGAATCGACTGTGTGTGCAGAACAAGCGTTTAAATGTTTAAAATAATGTTCTATGACATCGCGAATCGACTGTGTGTGCAGAACAAGCGTTTAAATGGATTAAAATAATGTTCTATGACATCGCGAATCTACTGTGTGTGCAGAACAAGCATTTAAATGGTTTAAAATAATGTTCTCTGAGATCGCGCATCGACTGTGTGTGCAGAACAAGCGTTTAAATGGTTAAAATAATGTTCTGTGAGATCGCGAATCGACTGTGTGTGCAGAACAAGCGTTTAAATGGTTAAAATAATGTTCTATGACATCGCGAATCTACTGTGTGTGCAGAACAAGCGTTTAAATGGTTAAAATAATGTTCTATGACATCGCGAATCTACTGTGTGTGCAGAACAAGCGTTTAAATGGTTTAAAATAATGTTCTATGACATCGCGAATCTACTGTGTGTGCAGAACAAGCGTTTAAATGGTTAAAATAATGTTCTATGACATCGCGAATCTACTGTGTGTGCAGAACAAGCGTTTAAATGGTTAAAATAATGTTCTATGACATCGCGAATCTACTGTGTGTGCAGAACAAGCGTTTAAATGGTTTAAAATAATGTTCTATGACATCGCGAATCGACTGTGTGTGCAGAACAAGCGTTTAAATGGTTTAAAATAATGTTCTATGACATCGCGAATCGACTGTGTGTGCAGAACAAGCGTTTAAATGGTTAAAATAATGTTCTATGACATCGCGAATCGACTGTGTGTGCAGAACAAGCGTTTAAATGGATTAAAATAATGTTCTGTGACATCGCGAATCGACTGTGTGTGCAGAACAAGCATTTAAATGGTTTAAAATAATGTTCTATGACATCGCGAATCGACTGTGTGTGCAGAACAAGCATTTAAATGGTTTAAAATAATGTTCTGTGAGATCGCGAATCGACTGTGTGAAGAACAAGCGTTTAAATGGTTAAAATTATGTTCTATGACATCGCGAATCTACTGTGTGTGCAGAACAAGCGTTTAAATGGTTTAAAATAATGTTCTATGACATCGCGAATCTACTGTGTGTGCAGAACAAGCATTTAAATGGTTTAAAATAATGTTCTATGACATCGCGAATCTACTGTGTGTGCAGAACAAGCATTTAAATGGTTAAAATAATGTTCTATGACATCGCGAATCGACTGTGTGTGCAGAACAAGCGTTTAAATGGTTTAAAATAATGTTCTGTGAGATCGCGAATCGACTGTGTGAAGAACAAGCGTTTAAATGGTTAAAATAATGTTCTGTGAGATCGCGAATCGACTGTGTGAAGAACAAGCGTTTAAATGGTTAAAATTATGTTCTATGACATCGCGAATCGACTGTGTGTGCAGAACAAGCGTTTAAATGGTTTAAAATAATGTTCTATGACATCGCGAATCGACTGTGTGTGCAGAACAAGCATTTAAATGGTTTAAAATAATGTTCTGTGAGATCGCGAATCGACTGTGTGAAGAACAAGCGTTTAAATGGTTAAAATTATGTTCTATGACATCGCGAATCTACTGTGTGTGCAGAACAAGCGTTTAAATGGTTTAAAATAATGTTCTATGACATCGCGAATCTACTGTGTGTGCAGAACAAGCATTTAAATGGTTTAAAATAATGTTCTATGACATCGCGAATCTACTGTGTGTGCAGAACAAGCATTTAAATGGTTAAAATAATGTTCTATGACATCGCGAATCGACTGTGTGTGCAGAACAAGCGTTTAAATGGTTTAAAATAATGTTCTGTGAGATCGCGAATCGACTGTGTGAAGAACAAGCGTTTAAATGGTTAAAATAATGTTCTATGACATCGCGAATCGACTGTGTGTGCAGAACAAGCATTTAAATGGTTTAAAATAATGTTCTGTGAGATCGCGAATCGACTGTGTGAAGAACAAGCGTTTAAATGGTTAAAATTATGTTCTATGACATCGCGAATCGACTGTGTGAAGAACAAGCGTTTAAATGGTTAAAATTATGTTCTATGACATCGCGAATCGACTGTGTGTGCAGAACAAGCGTTTAAATGTTTAAAATAATGTTCTATGAGATCGCGAATCGACTGTGTGTGCAGAACAAGCATTTAAATGGTTTAAAATAATGTTCTGTGAGATCGTGAATCGACTGTGTGAAGAACAAGCGTTTAAATGGTTAAAATAATGTTCTATGACATCGCGAATCTACTGTGTGTGCAGAACAAGCGTTTAAATGGTTAAAATAATGTTCTATGACATCGCGAATCGACTGCGTGTGCAGAACAAGCGTTTAAATGGATTAAAATAATGTTCTATGACATCGCGAATCTACTGTGTGTGCAGAACAAGCGTTTAAATGGTTAAAATAATGTTCTATGACATCGCGAATCGACTGTGTGTGCAGAACAAGCGTTTAAATGGTTAAAAGAATGTTCTATGACATCGCGAATCGACTGTGTGTGCAGAACAAGCGTTTAAATGGTTAAAATAATGTTCTATGACATCGCGAATCTACTGTGTGTGCAGAACAAGCATTTAAATGGATTAAAATAATGTTCTATGACATCGCGAATCGACTGTGTGTGCAGAACAAGCGTTTAAATGGTTAAAATAATGTTCTATGACATCGCGAATCGACTGTGTGTGCAGAACAAGTGTTTAAATGGTTAAAATAATGTTCTATGACATCGCGAATCTACTGTGTGTGCAGAACAAGCGTTTAAATGGTTTAAAATAATGTTCTATGACATCGCGAATCTACTGTGTGTGCAGAACAAGCGTTTAAATGGTTTAAAATAATGTTCTATGACATCGCGAATCGACTGTGTGTGCAGAACAAGCGTTTAAATGGTTTAAAATAATGTTCTATGACATCGCGAATCGACTGTGTGTGCAGAACAAGCGTTTAAATGGATTAAAATAATGTTCTATGACATCGCGAATCGACTGTGTGTGCAGAACAAGCGTTTAAATGGTTTAAAATAATGTTCTATGACATCGCGAATCGACTGTGTGTGCAGAACAAGCGTTTAAATGGATTAAAATAATGTTCTATGACATCGCGAATCGACTGTGTGTGCAGAACAAGCGTTTAAATGGATTAAAATAATGTTCTATGACATCGCGAATCGACTGTGTGTGCAGAACAAGCGTTTAAATGGTTTAAAATAATGTTCTATGACATCGCGAATCGACTGTGTGTGCAGAACAAGCGTTTAAATGGATTAAAATAATGTTCTATGACATCGCGAATCTACTGTGTGTGCAGAACAAGCGTTTAAATGGTTAAAATAATGTTCTATGACATCGCGAATCTACTGTGTGTGCAGAACAAGCGTTTAAATGGTTTAAAATAATGTTCTATGACATCGCGAATCTACTGTGTGTGCAGAACAAGCATTTAAATGGTTAAAATAATGTTCTATGACATCGCGAATCGACTGTGTGTGCAGAACAAGTGTTTAAATGGTTAAAATAATGTTCTATGACATCGCGAATCTACTGTGTGTGCAGAACAAGCGTTTAAATGGTTTAAAATAATGTTCTATGACATCGCGAATCGACTGTGTGTGCAGAACAAGCGTTTAAATGGTTTAAAATAATGTTCTATGACATCGCGAATCTACTGTGCGTGCAGAACAAGCATTTAAATGGTTTAAAATAATGTTCTATGACATCGCGAATCTACTGTGTGTGCAGAACAAGCGTTTAAAGGGTTAAAATAATGTTCTATGACATCGCGAATCTACTGTGTGTGCAGAACAAGCGTTTAAAGGGTTAAAATAATGTTCTATGACATCGCGAATCTACTGTGTGTGCAGAACAAGCGTTTAAATTGTTAAAATAATGTTCTATGACATCGCGAATCTACTGTGTGTGCAGAACAAGTGTTTAAATGGTTAAAATAATGTTCTATGACATCGCGAATCTACTGTGTGTGCAGAACAAGCGTTTAAATGGTTTAAAATAATGTTCTATGACATCGCGAATCTACTGTGTGTGCAGAACAAGCGTTTAAATGGTTAAAATAATGTTCTATGACATCGCGAATCGACTGTGTGTGCAGAACAAGCGTTTAAATTGTTAAAATAATGTTCTATGACATCGCGAATCGACTGTGTGTGCAGAACAAGCGTTTAAATGGTTAAAATAATGTTCTATGACATCGCGAATCTACTGTGTGTGCAGAACAAGCGTTTAAATGGATTAAAGTAATGTTCTATGACATCGCGAATCTACTGTGTGTGTAGAACAAGCGTTTAAAGGGTTAAAATAATGTTCTATGACATCGCGAATCTACTGTGTGTGCAGAACAAGCGTTTAAATGGTTTAAAATAATGTTCTATGAGATCGCGAATCGACTGTGTGTGCAGAACAAGCGTTTAAATGGATTAAAATAATGTTCTATGACATCGCGAATCTACTGTGTGTGCAGAACAAGCGTTTAAATGGATTAAAATAATGTTCTATGACATCGCGAATCTACTGTGTGTGCAGAACAAGCATTTAAATGGTTTAAAATAATGTTCTGTGAGATCGCGCATGGACTGTGTGTGCAGAACAAGCATTTAAATGGATTAAAATAATGTTCTATGACATCGCGAATCTACTGTGTGTGCAGAACAAGCATTTAAATGGTTAAAATAATGTTCTATGACATCGCGAATCGACTGTGTGTGCAGAACAAGCGTTTAAATGGTTTAAAATAATGTTCTATGACATCGCCAATCGACTGTGTGTGCAGAACAAGCATTTAAATGGTTTAAAATAATGTTCTATGAGATCGCGAATCGACTGTGTGTGCAGAACAAGCGTTTAAATGGTTTAAAATAATGTTCTATGACATCGCGAATCGACTGTGTGTGCAGAACAAGCGTTTAAATGGATTAAAATAATGTTCTATGACATCGCGAATCGACTGTGTGTGCAGAACAAGCATTTAAATGGTTTAAAATAATGTTCTCTGAGATCGCGCATCGACTGTGTGTGCAGAACAAGCGTTTAAATGGTTAAAATAATGTTCTATGACATCGCGAATCGACTGTGTGTGCAGAACAAGCGTTTAAATGTTTAAAATAATGTTCTCTGAGATCGCGCATCGACTGTGTGTGCAGAACAAGCGTTTAAATGGTTAAAATAATGTTCTATGACATCGCGAATCGACTGTGTGTGCAGAACAAGCGTTTAAATGGTTAAAATAATGTTCTATGACATCGCGAATCGACTGTGTGTGCAGAACAAGCGTTTAAATGGTTAAAATAATGTTCTATGACATCGCGAATCGACTGTGTGTGCAGAACAAGCATTTAAATGGTTTAAAATAATGTTCTCTGAGATCGCGCATCGACTGTGTGTGCAGAACAAGCGTTTAAATGGTTAAAATAATGTTCTATGACATCGCGAATCGACTGTGTGTAGAACAAGCATTTAAATGGATTAAAGTAATGTTCTATGACATCGCGAATCTACTGTGTGTGCAGAACAAGCGTTTAAATGGTTAAAATAATGTTCTATGACATCGCGAATCTACTGTGTGTGCAGAACAAGCGTTTAAATGGTTTAAAATAATGTTCTATGACATCGCGAATCTACTGTGTGTGCAGAACAAGCGTTTAAATGGTTAAAATAATGTTCTATGACATCGCGAATCTACTGTGTGTGCAGAACAAGCGTTTAAATGGTTAAAATAATGTTCTATGACATCGCGAATCTACTGTGTGTGCAGAACAAGCGTTTAAATGGTTTAAAATAATGTTCTATGAGATCGCGAATCGACTGTGTGTGCAGAACAAGCGTTTAAATGGTTTAAAATAATGTTCTATGACATCGCGAATCGACTGTGTGTGCAGAACAAGCGTTTAAATGGATTAAAATAATGTTCTATGACATCGCGAATCTACTGTGTGTGCAGAACAAGGGTTTAAATGGATTAAAATAATGTTCTATGACATCGCGAATCTACTGTGTGTGCAGAACAAGCATTTAAATGGTTTAAAATAATGTTCTCTGAGATCGCGCATCGACTGTGTGTGCAGAACAAGCGTTTAAATGGTTAAAATAATGTTCTATGACATCGCGAATCGACTGTGTGTGCAGAACAAGCGTTTAAATGGATTAAAATAATGTTCTATGACATCGCGAATCTACTGTGTGTGCAGAACAAGCATTTAAATGGTTTAAAATAATGTTCTCTGAGATCGCGCATCGACTGTGTGTGCAGAACAAGCGTTTAAATGGTTAAAATAATGTTCTGTGAGATCGCGAATCGACTGTGTGTGCAGAACAAGCGTTTAAATGGTTAAAATAATGTTCTATGACATCGCGAATCGACTGTGTGTGCAGAACAAGCGTTTAAATGTTTAAAATAATGTTCTATGACATCGCGAATCGACTGTGTGTGCAGAACAAGCGTTTAAATGGATTAAAATAATGTTCTATGACATCGCGAATCTACTGTGTGTGCAGAACAAGCATTTAAATGGTTTAAAATAATGTTCTCTGAGATCGCGCATCGACTGTGTGTGCAGAACAAGCGTTTAAATGGTTAAAATAATGTTCTGTGAGATCGCGAATCGACTGTGTGTGCAGAACAAGCGTTTAAATGGTTAAAATAATGTTCTATGACATCGCGAATCTACTGTGTGTGCAGAACAAGCGTTTAAATGGTTAAAATAATGTTCTATGACATCGCGAATCTACTGTGTGTGCAGAACAAGCGTTTAAATGGTTTAAAATAATGTTCTATGACATCGCGAATCTACTGTGTGTGCAGAACAAGCGTTTAAATGGTTAAAATAATGTTCTATGACATCGCGAATCTACTGTGTGTGCAGAACAAGCGTTTAAATGGTTAAAATAATGTTCTATGACATCGCGAATCTACTGTGTGTGCAGAACAAGCGTTTAAATGGTTTAAAATAATGTTCTATGAGATCGCGAATCGACTGTGTGTGCAGAACAAGCGTTTAAATGGTTTAAAATAATGTTCTATGACATCGCGAATCGACTGTGTGTGCAGAACAAGCGTTTAAATGGATTAAAATAATGTTCTATGACATCGCGAATCTACTGTGTGTGCAGAACAAGGGTTTAAATCGATTAAAATAATGTTCTATGACATCGCGAATCTACTGTGTGTGCAGAACAAGCGTTTAAATGGTTTAAAATAATGTTCTCTGAGATCGCGCATCGACTGTGTGTGCAGAACAAGCGTTTAAATGGTTAAAATAATGTTCTATGACATCGCGAATCGACTGTGTGTGCAGAACAAGCGTTTAAATGGATTAAAATAATGTTCTATGACATCGCGAATCTACTGTGTGTGCAGAACAAGCATTTAAATGGTTTAAAATAATGTTCTCTGAGATCGCGCATCGACTGTGTGTGCAGAACAAGCGTTTAAATGGTTAAAATAATGTTCTATGACATCGCGAATCGACTGTGTGTGCAGAACAAGCGTTTAAATGGTTAAAATAATGTTCTGTGAGATCGCGAATCGACTGTGTGTGCAGAACAAGCGTTTAAATGGTTAAAATAATGTTCTATGACATCGCGAATCGACTGTGTGTGCAGAACAAGCGTTTAAATGTTTAAAATAATGTTCTATGACATCGCGAATCGACTGTGTGTAGAACAAGCATTTAAATGGATTAAAGTAATGTTCTATGACATCGCGAATCTACTGTGTGTGCAGAACAAGCGTTTAAATGGTTAAAATAATGTTCTATGACATCGCGAATCTACTGTGTGTGCAGAACAAGCGTTTAAATGGTTTAAAATAATGTTCTATGACATCGCGAATCGACTGTGTGTGCAGAACAAGCGTTTAAATGGTTTAAAATAATGTTCTATGACATCGCGAATCTACTGTGTGTGCAGAACAAGCATTTAAATGGTTTAAAATAATGTTCTCTGAGATCGCGCATCGACTGTGTGTGCAGAACAAGCGTTTAAATGGTTAAAATAATGTTCTATGACATCGCGAATCGACTGTGTGTGCAGAACAAGCGTTTAAATGTTTAAAATAATGTTCTATGACATCGCGAATCGACTGTGTGTAGAACAAGCATTTAAATGGATTAAAGTAATGTTCTATGACATCGCGAATCTACTGTGTGTGCAGAACAAGCGTTTAAATGGTTAAAATAATGTTCTATGACATCGCGAATCTACTGTGTGTGCAGAACAAGCGTTTAAATGGTTTAAAATAATGTTCTATGACATCGCGAATCGACTGTGTGTGCAGAACAAGCGTTTAAATGGTTTAAAATAATGTTCTATGACATCGCGAATCGACTGTGTGTGCAGAACAAGCGTTTAAATGGATTAAAATAATGTTCTATGACATCGCGAATCTACTGTGTGTGCAGAACAAGGGTTTAAATGGATTAAAATAATGTTCTATGACATCGCGAATCTACTGTGTGTGCAGAACAAGCATTTAAATGGTTTAAAATAATGTTCTCTGAGATCGCGCATCGACTGTGTGTGCAGAACAAGCGTTTAAATGGTTAAAATAATGTTCTATGACATCGCGAATCGACTGTGTGTGCAGAACAAGCGTTTAAATGGATTAAAATAATGTTCTATGACATCGCGAATCTACTGTGTGTGCAGAACAAGCATTTAAATGGTTTAAAATAATGTTCTCTGAGATCGCGCATCGACTGTGTGTGCAGAACAAGCGTTTAAATGGTTAAAATAATGTTCTGTGAGATCGCGAATCGACTGTGTGTGCAGAACAAGCGTTTAAATGGTTAAAATAATGTTCTATGACATCGCGAATCGACTGTGTGTGCAGAACAAGCGTTTAAATGTTTAAAATAATGTTCTATGACATCGCGAATCTACTGTGTGTGCAGAACAAGCGTTTAAAGGGTTAAAATAATGTTCTATGACATCGCGAATCTACTGTGTGTGCAGAACAAGCGTTTAAAGGGTTAAAATAATGTTCTATGACATCGCGAATCTACTGTGTGTGCAGAACAAGCGTTTAAATTGTTAAAATAATGTTCTATGACATCGCGAATCTACTGTGTGTGCAGAACAAGTGTTTAAATGGTTAAAATAATGTTCTATGACATCGCGAATCTACTGTGTGTGCAGAACAAGCGTTTAAATGGTTTAAAATAATGTTCTATGACATCGCGAATCTACTGTGTGTGCAGAACAAGCGTTTAAATGGTTAAAATAATGTTCTATGACATCGCGAATCGACTGTGTGTGCAGAACAAGCGTTTAAATTGTTAAAATAATGTTCTATGACATCGCGAATCGACTGTGTGTGCAGAACAAGCGTTTAAATGGTTAAAATAATGTTCTATGACATCGCGAATCTACTGTGTGTGCAGAACAAGCGTTTAAATGGATTAAAGTAATGTTCTATGACATCGCGAATCTACTGTGTGTGCAGAACAAGCGTTTAAAGGGTTAAAATAATGTTCTATGACATCGCGAATCTACTGTGTGTGCAGAACAAGCGTTTAAATGGATTAAATGAATGTTCTATGACATCGCGAATCTACTGTGTGTGCAGAACAAGCGTTTAAATTGTTAAAATAATGTTCTATGACATCGCGAATCGACTGTGTGTGCAGAACAAGCGTTTAAATGGTTTAAAATAATGTTCTATGACATCGCGAATCTACTGTGTGTGCAGAACAAGCATTTAAATGGTTAAAATAATGTTCTATGACATCGCGAATCGACTGTGTGTGCAGAACAAGCGTTTAAATGGATTAAAGTAATGTTCTATGACATCGCGAATCGACTGTGTGTGCAGAACAAGCGTTTAAATGGATTAAAGTAATGTTCTATGACATCGCGAATCGACTGTGTGTGCAGAACAAGCGTTTAAATTGTTAAAATAATGTTCTATGACATCGCGAATCGACTGTGTGTGCAGAACAAGCATTTAAATGGTTAAAATAATGTTCTATGACATCGCGAATCTACTGTGTGTGCAGAACAAGCGTTTAAATGGTTAAAATAATGTTCTATGACATCGCGAATCTACTGTGTGTGCAGAACAAGCGTTTAAATGGTTAAAATAATGTTCTGTGAGATCGCGCATGGACTGTGTGTGCAGAACAAGCATTTAAATGGTTTAAAATAATGTTCTATGAGATCGCGAATCGACTGTGTGTGCAGAACAAGCGTTTAAATGGATTAAAATAATGTTCTATGACATCGCGAATCTACTGTGTGTGCAGAACAAGCGTTTAAATGGATTAAAATAATGTTCTATGACATCGCGAATCTACTGTGTGTGCAGAACAAGCATTTAAATGGTTTAAAATAATGTTCTGTGAGATCGCGCATGGACTGTGTGTGCAGAACAAGCATTTAAATGGATTAAAATAATGTTCTATGACATCGCGAATCTACTGTGTGTGCAGAACAAGCATTTAAATGGTTAAAATAATGTTCTATGACATCGCGAATCGACTGTGTGTGCAGAACAAGCGTTTAAATGGTTTAAAATAATGTTCTATGACATCGCCAATCGACTGTGTGTGCAGAACAAGCATTTAAATGGTTTAAAATAATGTTCTATGAGATCGCGAATCGACTGTGTGTGCAGAACAAGCGTTTAAATGGTTTAAAATAATGTTCTATGACATCGCGAATCGACTGTGTGTGCAGAACAAGCGTTTAAATGGATTAAAATAATGTTCTATGACATCGCGAATCGACTGTGTGTGCAGAACAAGCATTTAAATGGTTTAAAATAATGTTCTCTGAGATCGCGCATCGACTGTGTGTGCAGAACAAGCGTTTAAATGGTTAAAATAATGTTCTATGACATCGCGAATCGACTGTGTGTGCAGAACAAGCGTTTAAATGTTTAAAATAATGTTCTCTGAGATCGCGCATCGACTGTGTGTGCAGAACAAGCGTTTAAATGGTTAAAATAATGTTCTATGACATCGCGAATCGACTGTGTGTGCAGAACAAGCGTTTAAATGGTTAAAATAATGTTCTATGACATCGCGAATCGACTGTGTGTGCAGAACAAGCGTTTAAATGGTTAAAATAATGTTCTATGACATCGCGAATCGACTGTGTGTGCAGAACAAGCATTTAAATGGTTTAAAATAATGTTCTCTGAGATCGCGCATCGACTGTGTGTGCAGAACAAGCGTTTAAATGGTTAAAATAATGTTCTATGACATCGCGAATCGACTGTGTGTAGAACAAGCATTTAAATGGATTAAAGTAATGTTCTATGACATCGCGAATCTACTGTGTGTGCAGAACAAGCGTTTAAATGGTTAAAATAATGTTCTATGACATCGCGAATCTACTGTGTGTGCAGAACAAGCGTTTAAATGGTTTAAAATAATGTTCTATGACATCGCGAATCTACTGTGTGTGCAGAACAAGCGTTTAAATGGTTAAAATAATGTTCTATGACATCGCGAATCTACTGTGTGTGCAGAACAAGCATTTAAATGGTTAAAATAATGTTCTATGACATCGCGAATCGACTGTGTGTGCAGAACAAGCGTTTAAATGGATTAAAGTAATGTTCTATGACATCGCGAATCGACTGTGTGTGCAGAACAAGCGTTTAAATTGTTAAAATAATGTTCTATGACATCGCGAATCGACTGTGTGTGCAGAACAAGCATTTAAATGGTTAAAATAATGTTCTATGACATCGCGAATCTACTGTGTGTGCAGAACAAGCGTTTAAATGGTTAAAATAATGTTCTATGACATCGCGAATCTACTGTGTGTGCAGAACAAGCGTTTAAATGGTTAAAATAATGTTCTGTGAGATCGCGCATGGACTGTGTGTGCAGAACAAGCATTTAAATGGTTTAAAATAATGTTCTATGAGATCGCGAATCGACTGTGTGTGCAGAACAAGCGTTTAAATGGATTAAAATAATGTTCTATGACATCGCGAATCTACTGTGTGTGCAGAACAAGCGTTTAAATGGATTAAAATAATGTTCTATGACATCGCGAATCTACTGTGTGTGCAGAACAAGCATTTAAATGGTTTAAAATAATGTTCTGTGAGATCGCGCATGGACTGTGTGTGCAGAACAAGCATTTAAATGGATTAAAATAATGTTCTATGACATCGCGAATCTACTGTGTGTGCAGAACAAGCATTTAAATGGTTAAAATAATGTTCTATGACATCGCGAATCGACTGTGTGTGCAGAACAAGCGTTTAAATGGTTTAAAATAATGTTCTATGACATCGCCAATCGACTGTGTGTGCAGAACAAGCATTTAAATGGTTTAAAATAATGTTCTATGAGATCGCGAATCGACTGTGTGTGCAGAACAAGCGTTTAAATGGTTTAAAATAATGTTCTATGACATCGCGAATCGACTGTGTGTGCAGAACAAGCGTTTAAATGGATTAAAATAATGTTCTATGACATCGCGAATCGACTGTGTGTGCAGAACAAGCATTTAAATGGTTTAAAATAATGTTCTCTGAGATCGCGCATCGACTGTGTGTGCAGAACAAGCGTTTAAATGGTTAAAATAATGTTCTATGACATCGCGAATCGACTGTGTGTGCAGAACAAGCGTTTAAATGTTTAAAATAATGTTCTCTGAGATCGCGCATCGACTGTGTGTGCAGAACAAGCGTTTAAATGGTTAAAATAATGTTCTATGACATCGCGAATCGACTGTGTGTGCAGAACAAGCGTTTAAATGGTTAAAATAATGTTCTATGACATCGCGAATCGACTGTGTGTGCAGAACAAGCGTTTAAATGGTTAAAATAATGTTCTATGACATCGCGAATCGACTGTGTGTGCAGAACAAGCATTTAAATGGTTTAAAATAATGTTCTCTGAGATCGCGCATCGACTGTGTGTGCAGAACAAGCGTTTAAATGGTTAAAATAATGTTCTATGACATCGCGAATCGACTGTGTGTAGAACAAGCATTTAAATGGATTAAAGTAATGTTCTATGACATCGCGAATCTACTGTGTGTGCAGAACAAGCGTTTAAATGGTTAAAATAATGTTCTATGACATCGCGAATCTACTGTGTGTGCAGAACAAGCGTTTAAATGGTTTAAAATAATGTTCTATGACATCGCGAATCTACTGTGTGTGCAGAACAAGCGTTTAAATGGTTAAAATAATGTTCTATGACATCGCGAATCTACTGTGTGTGCAGAACAAGCGTTTAAATGGTTAAAATAATGTTCTATGACATCGCGAATCTACTGTGTGTGCAGAACAAGCGTTTAAATGGTTTAAAATAATGTTCTATGAGATCGCGAATCGACTGTGTGTGCAGAACAAGCGTTTAAATGGTTTAAAATAATGTTCTATGACATCGCGAATCGACTGTGTGTGCAGAACAAGCGTTTAAATGGATTAAAATAATGTTCTATGACATCGCGAATCTACTGTGTGTGCAGAACAAGGGTTTAAATGGATTAAAATAATGTTCTATGACATCGCGAATCTACTGTGTGTGCAGAACAAGCATTTAAATGGTTTAAAATAATGTTCTCTGAGATCGCGCATCGACTGTGTGTGCAGAACAAGCGTTTAAATGGTTAAAATAATGTTCTATGACATCGCGAATCGACTGTGTGTGCAGAACAAGCGTTTAAATGGATTAAAATAATGTTCTATGACATCGCGAATCTACTGTGTGTGCAGAACAAGCATTTAAATGGTTTAAAATAATGTTCTCTGAGATCGCGCATCGACTGTGTGTGCAGAACAAGCGTTTAAATGGTTAAAATAATGTTCTGTGAGATCGCGAATCGACTGTGTGTGCAGAACAAGCGTTTAAATGGTTAAAATAATGTTCTATGACATCGCGAATCGACTGTGTGTGCAGAACAAGCGTTTAAATGTTTAAAATAATGTTCTATGACATCGCGAATCGACTGTGTGTGCAGAACAAGCGTTTAAATGGATTAAAATAATGTTCTATGACATCGCGAATCTACTGTGTGTGCAGAACAAGCATTTAAATGGTTTAAAATAATGTTCTCTGAGATCGCGCATCGACTGTGTGTGCAGAACAAGCGTTTAAATGGTTAAAATAATGTTCTGTGAGATCGCGAATCGACTGTGTGTGCAGAACAAGCGTTTAAATGGTTAAAATAATGTTCTATGACATCGCGAATCTACTGTGTGTGCAGAACAAGCGTTTAAATGGTTAAAATAATGTTCTATGACATCGCGAATCTACTGTGTGTGCAGAACAAGCGTTTAAATGGTTTAAAATAATGTTCTATGACATCGCGAATCTACTGTGTGTGCAGAACAAGCGTTTAAATGGTTAAAATAATGTTCTATGACATCGCGAATCTACTGTGTGTGCAGAACAAGCGTTTAAATGGTTAAAATAATGTTCTATGACATCGCGAATCTACTGTGTGTGCAGAACAAGCGTTTAAATGGTTTAAAATAATGTTCTATGAGATCGCGAATCGACTGTGTGTGCAGAACAAGCGTTTAAATGGTTTAAAATAATGTTCTATGACATCGCGAATCGACTGTGTGTGCAGAACAAGCGTTTAAATGGATTAAAATAATGTTCTATGACATCGCGAATCTACTGTGTGTGCAGAACAAGGGTTTAAATGGATTAAAATAATGTTCTATGACATCGCGAATCTACTGTGTGTGCAGAACAAGCGTTTAAATGGTTTAAAATAATGTTCTCTGAGATCGCGCATCGACTGTGTGTGCAGAACAAGCGTTTAAATGGTTAAAATAATGTTCTATGACATCGCGAATCGACTGTGTGTGCAGAACAAGCGTTTAAATGGATTAAAATAATGTTCTATGACATCGCGAATCTACTGTGTGTGCAGAACAAGCATTTAAATGGTTTAAAATAATGTTCTCTGAGATCGCGCATCGACTGTGTGTGCAGAACAAGCGTTTAAATGGTTAAAATAATGTTCTATGACATCGCGAATCGACTGTGTGTGCAGAACAAGCGTTTAAATGGTTAAAATAATGTTCTGTGAGATCGCGAATCGACTGTGTGTGCAGAACAAGCGTTTAAATGGTTAAAATAATGTTCTATGACATCGCGAATCGACTGTGTGTGCAGAACAAGCGTTTAAATGTTTAAAATAATGTTCTATGACATCGCGAATCGACTGTGTGTAGAACAAGCATTTAAATGGATTAAAGTAATGTTCTATGACATCGCGAATCTACTGTGTGTGCAGAACAAGCGTTTAAATGGTTAAAATAATGTTCTATGACATCGCGAATCTACTGTGTGTGCAGAACAAGCGTTTAAATGGTTTAAAATAATGTTCTATGACATCGCGAATCGACTGTGTGTGCAGAACAAGCGTTTAAATGGTTTAAAATAATGTTCTATGACATCGCGAATCTACTGTGTGTGCAGAACAAGCATTTAAATGGTTTAAAATAATGTTCTCTGAGATCGCGCATCGACTGTGTGTGCAGAACAAGCGTTTAAATGGTTAAAATAATGTTCTATGACATCGCGAATCGACTGTGTGTGCAGAACAAGCGTTTAAATGTTTAAAATAATGTTCTATGACATCGCGAATCGACTGTGTGTAGAACAAGCATTTAAATGGATTAAAGTAATGTTCTATGACATCGCGAATCTACTGTGTGTGCAGAACAAGCGTTTAAATGGTTAAAATAATGTTCTATGACATCGCGAATCTACTGTGTGTGCAGAACAAGCGTTTAAATGGTTTAAAATAATGTTCTATGACATCGCGAATCGACTGTGTGTGCAGAACAAGCGTTTAAATGGTTTAAAATAATGTTCTATGACATCGCGAATCGACTGTGTGTGCAGAACAAGCGTTTAAATGGATTAAAATAATGTTCTATGACATCGCGAATCTACTGTGTGTGCAGAACAAGGGTTTAAATGGATTAAAATAATGTTCTATGACATCGCGAATCTACTGTGTGTGCAGAACAAGCATTTAAATGGTTTAAAATAATGTTCTCTGAGATCGCGCATCGACTGTGTGTGCAGAACAAGCGTTTAAATGGTTAAAATAATGTTCTATGACATCGCGAATCGACTGTGTGTGCAGAACAAGCGTTTAAATGGATTAAAATAATGTTCTATGACATCGCGAATCTACTGTGTGTGCAGAACAAGCATTTAAATGGTTTAAAATAATGTTCTCTGAGATCGCGCATCGACTGTGTGTGCAGAACAAGCGTTTAAATGGTTAAAATAATGTTCTGTGAGATCGCGAATCGACTGTGTGTGCAGAACAAGCGTTTAAATGGTTAAAATAATGTTCTATGACATCGCGAATCGACTGTGTGTGCAGAACAAGCATTTAAATGTTTAAAATAATGTTCTATGACATCGCGAATCTACTGTGTGTGCAGAACAAGCGTTTAAAGGGTTAAAATAATGTTCTATGACATCGCGAATCTACTGTGTGTGCAGAACAAGCGTTTAAAGGGTTAAAATAATGTTCTATGACATCGCGAATCTACTGTGTGTGCAGAACAAGCGTTTAAATTGTTAAAATAATGTTCTATGACATCGCGAATCTACTGTGTGTGCAGAACAAGTGTTTAAATGGTTAAAATAATGTTCTATGACATCGCGAATCTACTGTGTGTGCAGAACAAGCGTTTAAATGGTTTAAAATAATGTTCTATGACATCGCGAATCTACTGTGTGTGCAGAACAAGCGTTTAAATGGTTAAAATAATGTTCTATGACATCGCGAATCGACTGTGTGTGCAGAACAAGCGTTTAAATTGTTAAAATAATGTTCTATGACATCGCGAATCGACTGTGTGTGCAGAACAAGCGTTTAAATGGTTAAAATAATGTTCTATGACATCGCGAATCTACTGTGTGTGCAGAACAAGCGTTTAAATGGATTAAAGTAATGTTCTATGACATCGCGAATCTACTGTGTGTGCAGAACAAGCGTTTAAAGGGTTAAAATAATGTTCTATGACATCGCGAATCTACTGTGTGTGCAGAACAAGCGTTTAAATGGATTAAATGAATGTTCTATGACATCGCGAATCTACTGTGTGTGCAGAACAAGCGTTTAAATTGTTAAAATAATGTTCTATGACATCGCGAATCGACTGTGTGTGCAGAACAAGCGTTTAAATGGTTTAAAATAATGTTCTATGACATCGCGAATCTACTGTGTGTGCAGAACAAGCATTTAAATGGTTAAAATAATGTTCTATGACATCGCGAATCGACTGTGTGTGCAGAACAAGCGTTTAAATGGATTAAAGTAATGTTCTATGACATCGCGAATCGACTGTGTGTGCAGAACAAGCGTTTAAATGGATTAAAGTAATGTTCTATGACATCGCGAATCGACTGTGTGTGCAGAACAAGCGTTTAAATTGTTAAAATAATGTTCTATGACATCGCGAATCGACTGTGTGTGCAGAACAAGCATTTAAATGGTTAAAATAATGTTCTATGACATCGCGAATCTACTGTGTGTGCAGAACAAGCGTTTAAATGGTTAAAATAATGTTCTATGACATCGCGAATCTACTGTGTGTGCAGAACAAGCGTTTAAATGGTTAAAATAATGTTCTGTGAGATCGCGCATGGACTGTGTGTGCAGAACAAGCATTTAAATGGTTTAAAATAATGTTCTATGAGATCGCGAATCGACTGTGTGTGCAGAACAAGCGTTTAAATGGATTAAAATAATGTTCTATGACATCGCGAATCTACTGTGTGTGCAGAACAAGCGTTTAAATGGATTAAAATAATGTTCTATGACATCGCGAATCTACTGTGTGTGCAGAACAAGCATTTAAATGGTTTAAAATAATGTTCTGTGAGATCGCGCATGGACTGTGTGTGCAGAACAAGCATTTAAATGGATTAAAATAATGTTCTATGACATCGCGAATCTACTGTGTGTGCAGAACAAGCATTTAAATGGTTAAAATAATGTTCTATGACATCGCGAATCGACTGTGTGTGCAGAACAAGCGTTTAAATGGTTTAAAATAATGTTCTATGACATCGCCAATCGACTGTGTGTGCAGAACAAGCATTTAAATGGTTTAAAATAATGTTCTATGAGATCGCGAATCGACTGTGTGTGCAGAACAAGCGTTTAAATGGTTTAAAATAATGTTCTATGACATCGCGAATCGACTGTGTGTGCAGAACAAGCGTTTAAATGGATTAAAATAATGTTCTATGACATCGCGAATCGACTGTGTGTGCAGAACAAGCATTTAAATGGTTTAAAATAATGTTCTCTGAGATCGCGCATCGACTGTGTGTGCAGAACAAGCGTTTAAATGGTTAAAATAATGTTCTATGACATCGCGAATCGACTGTGTGTGCAGAACAAGCGTTTAAATGTTTAAAATAATGTTCTCTGAGATCGCGCATCGACTGTGTGTGCAGAACAAGCGTTTAAATGGTTAAAATAATGTTCTATGACATCGCGAATCGACTGTGTGTGCAGAACAAGCGTTTAAATGGTTAAAATAATGTTCTATGACATCGCGAATCGACTGTGTGTGCAGAACAAGCGTTTAAATGGTTAAAATAATGTTCTATGACATCGCGAATCGACTGTGTGTGCAGAACAAGCATTTAAATGGTTTAAAATAATGTTCTCTGAGATCGCGCATCGACTGTGTGTGCAGAACAAGCGTTTAAATGGTTAAAATAATGTTCTATGACATCGCGAATCGACTGTGTGTAGAACAAGCATTTAAATGGATTAAAGTAATGTTCTATGACATCGCGAATCTACTGTGTGTGCAGAACAAGCGTTTAAATGGTTAAAATAATGTTCTATGACATCGCGAATCTACTGTGTGTGCAGAACAAGCGTTTAAATGGTTTAAAATAATGTTCTATGACATCGCGAATCTACTGTGTGTGCAGAACAAGCGTTTAAATGGTTAAAATAATGTTCTATGACATCGCGAATCTACTGTGTGTGCAGAACAAGCGTTTAAATGGTTAAAATAATGTTCTATGACATCGCGAATCTACTGTGTGTGCAGAACAAGCGTTTAAATGGTTTAAAATAATGTTCTATGAGATCGCGAATCGACTGTGTGTGCAGAACAAGCGTTTAAATGGTTTAAAATAATGTTCTATGACATCGCGAATCGACTGTGTGTGCAGAACAAGCGTTTAAATGGATTAAAATAATGTTCTATGACATCGCGAATCTACTGTGTGTGCAGAACAAGGGTTTAAATGGATTAAAATAATGTTCTATGACATCGCGAATCTACTGTGTGTGCAGAACAAGCATTTAAATGGTTTAAAATAATGTTCTCTGAGATCGCGCATCGACTGTGTGTGCAGAACAAGCGTTTAAATGGTTAAAATAATGTTCTATGACATCGCGAATCGACTGTGTGTGCAGAACAAGCGTTTAAATGGATTAAAATAATGTTCTATGACATCGCGAATCTACTGTGTGTGCAGAACAAGCATTTAAATGGTTTAAAATAATGTTCTCTGAGATCGCGCATCGACTGTGTGTGCAGAACAAGCGTTTAAATGGTTAAAATAATGTTCTGTGAGATCGCGAATCGACTGTGTGTGCAGAACAAGCGTTTAAATGGTTAAAATAATGTTCTATGACATCGCGAATCGACTGTGTGTGCAGAACAAGCGTTTAAATGTTTAAAATAATGTTCTATGACATCGCGAATCGACTGTGTGTGCAGAACAAGCGTTTAAATGGATTAAAATAATGTTCTATGACATCGCGAATCTACTGTGTGTGCAGAACAAGCATTTAAATGGTTTAAAATAATGTTCTCTGAGATCGCGCATCGACTGTGTGTGCAGAACAAGCGTTTAAATGGTTAAAATAATGTTCTGTGAGATCGCGAATCGACTGTGTGTGCAGAACAAGCGTTTAAATGGTTAAAATAATGTTCTATGACATCGCGAATCTACTGTGTGTGCAGAACAAGCGTTTAAATGGTTAAAATAATGTTCTATGACATCGCGAATCTACTGTGTGTGCAGAACAAGCGTTTAAATGGTTTAAAATAATGTTCTATGACATCGCGAATCTACTGTGTGTGCAGAACAAGCGTTTAAATGGTTAAAATAATGTTCTATGACATCGCGAATCTACTGTGTGTGCAGAACAAGCGTTTAAATGGTTAAAATAATGTTCTATGACATCGCGAATCTACTGTGTGTGCAGAACAAGCGTTTAAATGGTTTAAAATAATGTTCTATGACATCGCGAATCGACTGTGTGTGCAGAACAAGCGTTTAAATGGTTTAAAATAATGTTCTATGACATCGCGAATCGACTGTGTGTGCAGAACAAGCGTTTAAATGGTTAAAATAATGTTCTATGACATCGCGAATCGACTGTGTGTGCAGAACAAGCGTTTAAATGGATTAAAATAATGTTCTGTGACATCGCGAATCGACTGTGTGTGCAGAACAAGCATTTAAATGGTTTAAAATAATGTTCTATGACATCGCGAATCGACTGTGTGTGCAGAACAAGCATTTAAATGGTTTAAAATAATGTTCTATGACATCGCGAATCTACTGTGTGTGCAGAACAAGCGTTTAAATGGTTAAAATAATGTTCTATGACATCGCGAATCTACTGTGTGTGCAGAACAAGCGTTTAAATGGTTAAAATAATGTTCTATGACATCGCGAATCTACTGTGTGTGCAGAACAAGCGTTTAAATGGTTTAAAATAATGTTCTATGAGATCGCGAATCGACTGTGTGTGCAGAACAAGCGTTTAAATGGTTTAAAATAATGTTCTATGACATCGCGAATCGACTGTGTGTGCAGAACAAGCGTTTAAATGGATTAAAATAATGTTCTATGACATCGCGAATCTACTGTGTGTGCAGAACAAGGGTTTAAATGGATTAAAATAATGTTCTATGACATCGCGAATCTACTGTGTGTGCAGAACAAGCATTTAAATGGTTTAAAATAATGTTCTCTGAGATCGCGCATCGACTGTGTGTGCAGAACAAGCGTTTAAATGGTTAAAATAATGTTCTATGACATCGCGAATCGACTGTGTGTGCAGAACAAGCGTTTAAATGGATTAAAATAATGTTCTATGACATCGCGAATCTACTGTGTGTGCAGAACAAGCATTTAAATGGTTTAAAATAATGTTCTCTGAGATCGCGCATCGACTGTGTGTGCAGAACAAGCGTTTAAATGGTTAAAATAATGTTCTGTGAGATCGCGAATCGACTGTGTGTGCAGAACAAGCGTTTAAATGGTTAAAATAATGTTCTATGACATCGCGAATCGACTGTGTGTGCAGAACAAGCGTTTAAATGTTTAAAATAATGTTCTATGACATCGCGAATCGACTGTGTGTGCAGAACAAGCGTTTAAATGGATTAAAATAATGTTCTATGACATCGCGAATCTACTGTGTGTGCAGAACAAGCATTTAAATGGTTTAAAATAATGTTCTCTGAGATCGCGCATCGACTGTGTGTGCAGAACAAGCGTTTAAATGGTTAAAATAATGTTCTGTGAGATCGCGAATCGACTGTGTGTGCAGAACAAGCGTTTAAATGGTTAAAATAATGTTCTATGACATCGCGAATCTACTGTGTGTGCAGAACAAGCGTTTAAATGGTTAAAATAATGTTCTATGACATCGCGAATCTACTGTGTGTGCAGAACAAGCGTTTAAATGGTTTAAAATAATGTTCTATGACATCGCGAATCTACTGTGTGTGCAGAACAAGCGTTTAAATGGTTAAAATAATGTTCTATGACATCGCGAATCTACTGTGTGTGCAGAACAAGCGTTTAAATGGTTAAAATAATGTTCTATGACATCGCGAATCTACTGTGTGTGCAGAACAAGCGTTTAAATGGTTTAAAATAATGTTCTATGACATCGCGAATCGACTGTGTGTGCAGAACAAGCGTTTAAATGGTTTAAAATAATGTTCTATGACATCGCGAATCGACTGTGTGTGCAGAACAAGCGTTTAAATGGTTAAAATAATGTTCTATGACATCGCGAATCGACTGTGTGTGCAGAACAAGCGTTTAAATGGATTAAAATAATGTTCTGTGACATCGCGAATCGACTGTGTGTGCAGAACAAGCATTTAAATGGTTTAAAATAATGTTCTATGACATCGCGAATCGACTGTGTGTGCAGAACAAGCATTTAAATGGTTTAAAATAATGTTCTGTGAGATCGCGAATCGACTGTGTGAAGAACAAGCGTTTAAATGGTTAAAATTATGTTCTATGACATCGCGAATCTACTGTGTGTGCAGAACAAGCGTTTAAATGGTTTAAAATAATGTTCTATGACATCGCGAATCTACTGTGTGTGCAGAACAAGCATTTAAATGGTTTAAAATAATGTTCTATGACATCGCGAATCTACTGTGTGTGCAGAACAAGCATTTAAATGGTTAAAATAATGTTCTATGACATCGCGAATCGACTGTGTGTGCAGAACAAGCGTTTAAATGGTTTAAAATAATGTTCTGTGAGATCGCGAATCGACTGTGTGAAGAACAAGCGTTTAAATGGTTAAAATAATGTTCTATGACATCGCGAATCGACTGTGTGTGCAGAACAAGCATTTAAATGGTTTAAAATAATGTTCTGTGAGATCGCGAATCGACTGTGTGAAGAACAAGCGTTTAAATGGTTAAAATTATGTTCTATGACATCGCGAATCGACTGTGTGTGCAGAACAAGCGTTTAAATGGTTTAAAATAATGTTCTATGACATCGCGAATCGACTGTGTGTGCAGAACAAGCATTTAAATGGTTTAAAATAATGTTCTGTGAGATCGCGAATCGACTGTGTGAAGAACAAGCGTTTAAATGGTTAAAATTATGTTCTATGACATCGCGAATCTACTGTGTGTGCAGAACAAGCGTTTAAATGGTTTAAAATAATGTTCTATGACATCGCGAATCTACTGTGTGTGCAGAACAAGCATTTAAATGGTTTAAAATAATGTTCTATGACATCGCGAATCTACTGTGTGTGCAGAACAAGCATTTAAATGGTTAAAATAATGTTCTATGACATCGCGAATCGACTGTGTGTGCAGAACAAGCGTTTAAATGGTTTAAAATAATGTTCTGTGAGATCGCGAATCGACTGTGTGAAGAACAAGCGTTTAAATGGTTAAAATAATGTTCTATGACATCGCGAATCGACTGTGTGTGCAGAACAAGCATTTAAATGGTTTAAAATAATGTTCTGTGAGATCGCGAATCTACTGTGTGTGCAGAACAAGCGTTTAAATGGTTAAAATAATGTTCTATGACATCGCGAATCTACTGTGTGTGCAGAACAAGCGTTTAAATGGTTTAAAATAATGTTCTATGACATCGCGAATCTACTGTGTGTGCAGAACAAGCATTTAAATGGTTAAAATAATGTTCTATGACATCGCGAATCGACTGTGTGTGCAGAACAAGTGTTTAAATGGTTAAAATAATGTTCTATGACATCGCGAATCTACTGTGTGTGCAGAACAAGCGTTTAAATGGTTTAAAATAATGTTCTATGACATCGCGAATCGACTGTGTGTGCAGAACAAGCGTTTAAATGGTTTAAAATAATGTTCTATGACATCGCGAATCTACTGTGCGTGCAGAACAAGCATTTAAATGGTTTAAAATAATGTTCTATGACATCGCGAATCTACTGTGTGTGCAGAACAAGCGTTTAAAGGGTTAAAATAATGTTCTATGACATCGCGAATCTACTGTGTGTGCAGAACAAGCGTTTAAAGGGTTAAAATAATGTTCTATGACATCGCGAATCTACTGTGTGTGCAGAACAAGCGTTTAAATTGTTAAAATAATGTTCTATGACATCGCGAATCTACTGTGTGTGCAGAACAAGTGTTTAAATGGTTAAAATAATGTTCTATGACATCGCGAATCTACTGTGTGTGCAGAACAAGCGTTTAAATGGTTTAAAATAATGTTCTATGACATCGCGAATCTACTGTGTGTGCAGAACAAGCGTTTAAATGGTTAAAATAATGTTCTATGACATCGCGAATCGACTGTGTGTGCAGAACAAGCGTTTAAATTGTTAAAATAATGTTCTATGACATCGCGAATCGACTGTGTGTGCAGAACAAGCGTTTAAATGGTTAAAATAATGTTCTATGACATCGCGAATCTACTGTGTGTGCAGAACAAGCGTTTAAATGGATTAAAGTAATGTTCTATGACATCGCGAATCTACTGTGTGTGCAGAACAAGCGTTTAAAGGGTTAAAATAATGTTCTATGACATCGCGAATCTACTGTGTGTGCAGAACAAGCGTTTAAATTGTTAAAATAATGTTCTATGACATCGCGAATCGACTGTGTGTGCAGAACAAGCGTTTAAATGGTTTAAAATAATGTTCTATGACATCGCGAATCTACTGTGTGTGCAGAACAAGCATTTAAATGGTTAAAATAATGTTCTATGACATCGCGAATCGACTGTGTGTGCAGAACAAGCGTTTAAATGGATTAAAGTAATGTTCTATGACATCGCGAATCGACTGTGTGTGCAGAACAAGCGTTTAAATTGTTAAAATAATGTTCTATGACATCGCGAATCGACTGTGTGTGCAGAACAAGCATTTAAATGGTTAAAATAATGTTCTATGACATCGCGAATCTACTGTGTGTGCAGAACAAGCGTTTAAATGGTTAAAATAATGTTCTATGACATCGCGAATCTACTGTGTGTGCAGAACAAGCGTTTAAATGGTTAAAATAATGTTCTGTGAGATCGCGCATGGACTGTGTGTGCAGAACAAGCATTTAAATGGTTTAAAATAATGTTCTATGAGATCGCGAATCGACTGTGTGTGCAGAACAAGCGTTTAAATGGATTAAAATAATGTTCTATGACATCGCGAATCTACTGTGTGTGCAGAACAAGCGTTTAAATGGATTAAAATAATGTTCTATGACATCGCGAATCTACTGTGTGTGCAGAACAAGCATTTAAATGGTTTAAAATAATGTTCTGTGAGATCGCGCATGGACTGTGTGTGCAGAACAAGCATTTAAATGGATTAAAATAATGTTCTATGACATCGCGAATCTACTGTGTGTGCAGAACAAGCATTTAAATGGTTAAAATAATGTTCTATGACATCGCGAATCGACTGTGTGTGCAGAACAAGCGTTTAAATGGTTTAAAATAATGTTCTATGACATCGCCAATCGACTGTGTGTGCAGAACAAGCATTTAAATGGTTTAAAATAATGTTCTATGAGATCGCGAATCGACTGTGTGTGCAGAACAAGCGTTTAAATGGTTTAAAATAATGTTCTATGACATCGCGAATCGACTGTGTGTGCAGAACAAGCGTTTAAATGGATTAAAATAATGTTCTATGACATCGCGAATCGACTGTGTGTGCAGAACAAGCATTTAAATGGTTTAAAATAATGTTCTCTGAGATCGCGCATCGACTGTGTGTGCAGAACAAGCGTTTAAATGGTTAAAATAATGTTCTATGACATCGCGAATCGACTGTGTGTGCAGAACAAGTGTTTAAATGGTTAAAATAATGTTCTATGACATCGCGAATCGACTGTGTGTGCAGAACAAGCGTTTAAATGGTTAAAATAATGTTCTATGACATCGCGAATCGACTGTGTGTGCAGAACAAGCATTTAAATGGTTTAAAATAATGTTCTCTGAGATCGCGCATCGACTGTGTGTGCAGAACAAGCGTTTAAATGGTTAAAATAATGTTCTATGACATCGCGAATCGACTGTGTGTAGAACAAGCATTTAAATGGATTAAAGTAATGTTCTATGACATCGCGAATCTACTGTGTGTGCAGAACAAGCGTTTAAATGGTTAAAATAATGTTCTATGACATCGCGAATCTACTGTGTGTGCAGAACAAGCGTTTAAATGGTTTAAAATAATGTTCTATGACATCGCGAATCTACTGTGTGTGCAGAACAAGCGTTTAAATGGTTAAAATAATGTTCTATGACATCGCGAATCTACTGTGTGTGCAGAACAAGCGTTTAAATGGTTAAAATAATGTTCTATGACATCGCGAATCTACTGTGTGTGCAGAACAAGCGTTTAAATGGTTTAAAATAATGTTCTATGAGATCGCGAATCGACTGTGTGTGCAGAACAAGCGTTTAAATGGTTTAAAATAATGTTCTATGACATCGCGAATCGACTGTGTGTGCAGAACAAGCGTTTAAATGGATTAAAATAATGTTCTATGACATCGCGAATCTACTGTGTGTGCAGAACAAGGGTTTAAATGGATTAAAATAATGTTCTATGACATCGCGAATCTACTGTGTGTGCAGAACAAGCATTTAAATGGTTTAAAATAATGTTCTCTGAGATCGCGCATCGACTGTGTGTGCAGAACAAGCGTTTAAATGGTTAAAATAATGTTCTATGACATCGCGAATCGACTGTGTGTGCAGAACAAGCGTTTAAATGGATTAAAATAATGTTCTATGACATCGCGAATCTACTGTGTGTGCAGAACAAGCATTTAAATGGTTTAAAATAATGTTCTCTGAGATCGCGCATCGACTGTGTGTGCAGAACAAGCGTTTAAATGGTTAAAATAATGTTCTGTGAGATCGCGAATCGACTGTGTGTGCAGAACAAGCGTTTAAATGGTTAAAATAATGTTCTATGACATCGCGAATCGACTGTGTGTGCAGAACAAGCGTTTAAATGTTTAAAATAATGTTCTATGACATCGCGAATCGACTGTGTGTGCAGAACAAGCGTTTAAATGGATTAAAATAATGTTCTATGACATCGCGAATCTACTGTGTGTGCAGAACAAGCATTTAAATGGTTTAAAATAATGTTCTCTGAGATCGCGCATCGACTGTGTGTGCAGAACAAGCGTTTAAATGGTTAAAATAATGTTCTGTGAGATCGCGAATCGACTGTGTGTGCAGAACAAGCGTTTAAATGGTTAAAATAATGTTCTATGACATCGCGAATCTACTGTGTGTGCAGAACAAGCGTTTAAATGGTTAAAATAATGTTCTATGACATCGCGAATCTACTGTGTGTGCAGAACAAGCGTTTAAATGGTTTAAAATAATGTTCTATGACATCGCGAATCTACTGTGTGTGCAGAACAAGCGTTTAAATGGTTAAAATAATGTTCTATGACATCGCGAATCTACTGTGTGTGCAGAACAAGCGTTTAAATGGTTAAAATAATGTTCTATGACATCGCGAATCTACTGTGTGTGCAGAACAAGCGTTTAAATGGTTTAAAATAATGTTCTATGAGATCGCGAATCGACTGTGTGTGCAGAACAAGCGTTTAAATGGTTTAAAATAATGTTCTATGACATCGCGAATCGACTGTGTGTGCAGAACAAGCGTTTAAATGGATTAAAATAATGTTCTATGACATCGCGAATCTACTGTGTGTGCAGAACAAGGGTTTAAATGGATTAAAATAATGTTCTATGACATCGCGAATCTACTGTGTGTGCAGAACAAGCATTTAAATGGTTTAAAATAATGTTCTCTGAGATCGCGCATCGACTGTGTGTGCAGAACAAGCGTTTAAATGGTTAAAATAATGTTCTATGACATCGCGAATCGACTGTGTGTGCAGAACAAGCGTTTAAATGGTTTAAAATAATGTTCTATGACATCGCGAATCGACTGTGTGTGCAGAACAAGCGTTTAAATGGTTTAAAATAATGTTCTGTGAGATCGCGAATCGACTGTGTGAAGAACAAGCGTTTAAATGGTTAAAATTATGTTCTATGACATCGCGAATCGACTGTGTGTGCAGAACAAGCGTTTAAATGGTTTAAAATAATGTTCTATGACATCGCGAATCGACTGTGTGTGCAGAACAAGCATTTAAATGGTTTAAAATAATGTTCTGTGAGATCGCGAATCGACTGTGTGAAGAACAAGCGTTTAAATGGTTAAAATTATGTTCTATGACATCGCGAATCTACTGTGTGTGCAGAACAAGCGTTTAAATGGTTTAAAATAATGTTCTATGACATCGCGAATCTACTGTGTGTGCAGAACAAGCATTTAAATGGTTTAAAATAATGTTCTATGACATCGCGAATCTACTGTGTGTGCAGAACAAGCATTTAAATGGTTAAAATAATGTTCTATGACATCGCGAATCGACTGTGTGTGCAGAACAAGCGTTTAAATGGTTTAAAATAATGTTCTGTGAGATCGCGAATCGACTGTGTGAAGAACAAGCGTTTAAATGGTTAAAATAATGTTCTATGACATCGCGAATCGACTGTGTGTGCAGAACAAGCATTTAAATGGTTTAAAATAATGTTCTGTGAGATCGCGAATCTACTGTGTGTGCAGAACAAGCGTTTAAATGGTTAAAATAATGTTCTATGACATCGCGAATCTACTGTGTGTGCAGAACAAGCGTTTAAATGGTTTAAAATAATGTTCTATGACATCGCGAATCTACTGTGTGTGCAGAACAAGCATTTAAATGGTTAAAATAATGTTCTATGACATCGCGAATCGACTGTGTGTGCAGAACAAGTGTTTAAATGGTTAAAATAATGTTCTATGACATCGCGAATCTACTGTGTGTGCAGAACAAGCGTTTAAATGGTTTAAAATAATGTTCTATGACATCGCGAATCGACTGTGTGTGCAGAACAAGCGTTTAAATGGTTTAAAATAATGTTCTATGACATCGCGAATCTACTGTGCGTGCAGAACAAGCATTTAAATGGTTTAAAATAATGTTCTATGACATCGCGAATCTACTGTGTGTGCAGAACAAGCGTTTAAAGGGTTAAAATAATGTTCTATGACATCGCGAATCTACTGTGTGTGCAGAACAAGCGTTTAAAGGGTTAAAATAATGTTCTATGACATCGCGAATCTACTGTGTGTGCAGAACAAGCGTTTAAATTGTTAAAATAATGTTCTATGACATCGCGAATCTACTGTGTGTGCAGAACAAGTGTTTAAATGGTTAAAATAATGTTCTATGACATCGCGAATCTACTGTGTGTGCAGAACAAGCGTTTAAATGGTTTAAAATAATGTTCTATGACATCGCGAATCTACTGTGTGTGCAGAACAAGCGTTTAAATGGTTAAAATAATGTTCTATGACATCGCGAATCGACTGTGTGTGCAGAACAAGCGTTTAAATTGTTAAAATAATGTTCTATGACATCGCGAATCGACTGTGTGTGCAGAACAAGCGTTTAAATGGTTAAAATAATGTTCTATGACATCGCGAATCTACTGTGTGTGCAGAACAAGCGTTTAAATGGATTAAAGTAATGTTCTATGACATCGCGAATCTACTGTGTGTGCAGAACAAGCGTTTAAAGGGTTAAAATAATGTTCTATGACATCGCGAATCTACTGTGTGTGCAGAACAAGCGTTTAAATTGTTAAAATAATGTTCTATGACATCGCGAATCGACTGTGTGTGCAGAACAAGCGTTTAAATGGTTTAAAATAATGTTCTATGACATCGCGAATCTACTGTGTGTGCAGAACAAGCATTTAAATGGTTAAAATAATGTTCTATGACATCGCGAATCGACTGTGTGTGCAGAACAAGCGTTTAAATGGATTAAAGTAATGTTCTATGACATCGCGAATCGACTGTGTGTGCAGAACAAGCGTTTAAATTGTTAAAATAATGTTCTATGACATCGCGAATCGACTGTGTGTGCAGAACAAGCATTTAAATGGTTAAAATAATGTTCTATGACATCGCGAATCTACTGTGTGTGCAGAACAAGCGTTTAAATGGTTAAAATAATGTTCTATGACATCGCGAATCTACTGTGTGTGCAGAACAAGCGTTTAAATGGTTAAAATAATGTTCTGTGAGATCGCGCATGGACTGTGTGTGCAGAACAAGCATTTAAATGGTTTAAAATAATGTTCTATGAGATCGCGAATCGACTGTGTGTGCAGAACAAGCGTTTAAATGGATTAAAATAATGTTCTATGACATCGCGAATCTACTGTGTGTGCAGAACAAGCGTTTAAATGGATTAAAATAATGTTCTATGACATCGCGAATCTACTGTGTGTGCAGAACAAGCATTTAAATGGTTTAAAATAATGTTCTGTGAGATCGCGCATGGACTGTGTGTGCAGAACAAGCATTTAAATGGATTAAAATAATGTTCTATGACATCGCGAATCTACTGTGTGTGCAGAACAAGCATTTAAATGGTTAAAATAATGTTCTATGACATCGCGAATCGACTGTGTGTGCAGAACAAGCGTTTAAATGGTTTAAAATAATGTTCTATGACATCGCCAATCGACTGTGTGTGCAGAACAAGCATTTAAATGGTTTAAAATAATGTTCTATGAGATCGCGAATCGACTGTGTGTGCAGAACAAGCGTTTAAATGGTTTAAAATAATGTTCTATGACATCGCGAATCGACTGTGTGTGCAGAACAAGCGTTTAAATGGATTAAAATAATGTTCTATGACATCGCGAATCGACTGTGTGTGCAGAACAAGCATTTAAATGGTTTAAAATAATGTTCTCTGAGATCGCGCATCGACTGTGTGTGCAGAACAAGCATTTAAATGGTTTAAAATAATGTTCTCTGAGATCGCGCATCGACTGTGTGTGCAGAACAAGCGTTTAAATGGTTAAAATAATGTTCTATGACATCGCGAATCGACTGTGTGTGCAGAACAAGCGTTTAAATGGTTAAAATAATGTTCTATGACATCGCGAATCGACTGTGTGTGCAGAACAAGCGTTTAAATGGTTAAAATAATGTTCTATGACATCGCGAATCGACTGTGTGTGCAGAACAAGCATTTAAATGGTTTAAAATAATGTTCTCTGAGATCGCGCATCGACTGTGTGTGCAGAACAAGCGTTTAAATGGTTAAAATAATGTTCTATGACATCGCGAATCGACTGTGTGTAGAACAAGCATTTAAATGGATTAAAGTAATGTTCTATGACATCGCGAATCTACTGTGTGTGCAGAACAAGCGTTTAAATGGTTAAAATAATGTTCTATGACATCGCGAATCTACTGTGTGTGCAGAACAAGCGTTTAAATGGTTTAAAATAATGTTCTATGACATCGCGAATCTACTGTGTGTGCAGAACAAGCGTTTAAATGGTTAAAATAATGTTCTATGACATCGCGAATCTACTGTGTGTGCAGAACAAGCGTTTAAATGGTTAAAATAATGTTCTATGACATCGCGAATCTACTGTGTGTGCAGAACAAGCGTTTAAATGGTTTAAAATAATGTTCTATGAGATCGCGAATCGACTGTGTGTGCAGAACAAGCGTTTAAATGGTTTAAAATAATGTTCTATGACATCGCGAATCGACTGTGTGTGCAGAACAAGCGTTTAAATGGATTAAAATAATGTTCTATGACATCGCGAATCTACTGTGTGTGCAGAACAAGGGTTTAAATGGATTAAAATAATGTTCTATGACATCGCGAATCTACTGTGTGTGCAGAACAAGCATTTAAATGGTTTAAAATAATGTTCTCTGAGATCGCGCATCGACTGTGTGTGCAGAACAAGCGTTTAAATGGTTAAAATAATGTTCTATGACATCGCGAATCGACTGTGTGTGCAGAACAAGCGTTTAAATGGATTAAAATAATGTTCTATGACATCGCGAATCTACTGTGTGTGCAGAACAAGCATTTAAATGGTTTAAAATAATGTTCTCTGAGATCGCGCATCGACTGTGTGTGCAGAACAAGCGTTTAAATGGTTAAAATAATGTTCTGTGAGATCGCGAATCGACTGTGTGTGCAGAACAAGCGTTTAAATGGTTAAAATAATGTTCTATGACATCGCGAATCGACTGTGTGTGCAGAACAAGCGTTTAAATGTTTAAAATAATGTTCTATGACATCGCGAATCGACTGTGTGTGCAGAACAAGCGTTTAAATGGATTAAAATAATGTTCTATGACATCGCGAATCTACTGTGTGTGCAGAACAAGCATTTAAATGGTTTAAAATAATGTTCTCTGAGATCGCGCATCGACTGTGTGTGCAGAACAAGCGTTTAAATGGTTAAAATAATGTTCTGTGAGATCGCGAATCGACTGTGTGTGCAGAACAAGCGTTTAAATGGTTAAAATAATGTTCTATGACATCGCGAATCTACTGTGTGTGCAGAACAAGCGTTTAAATGGTTAAAATAATGTTCTATGACATCGCGAATCTACTGTGTGTGCAGAACAAGCGTTTAAATGGTTTAAAATAATGTTCTATGACATCGCGAATCTACTGTGTGTGCAGAACAAGCGTTTAAATGGTTAAAATAATGTTCTATGACATCGCGAATCTACTGTGTGTGCAGAACAAGCGTTTAAATGGTTAAAATAATGTTCTATGACATCGCGAATCTACTGTGTGTGCAGAACAAGCGTTTAAATGGTTTAAAATAATGTTCTATGAGATCGCGAATCGACTGTGTGTGCAGAACAAGCGTTTAAATGGTTTAAAATAATGTTCTATGACATCGCGAATCGACTGTGTGTGCAGAACAAGCGTTTAAATGGATTAAAATAATGTTCTATGACATCGCGAATCTACTGTGTGTGCAGAACAAGGGTTTAAATGGATTAAAATAATGTTCTATGACATCGCGAATCTACTGTGTGTGCAGAACAAGCATTTAAATGGTTTAAAATAATGTTCTCTGAGATCGCGCATCGACTGTGTGTGCAGAACAAGCGTTTAAATGGTTAAAATAATGTTCTATGACATCGCGAATCGACTGTGTGTGCAGAACAAGCGTTTAAATGGATTAAAATAATGTTCTATGACATCGCGAATCTACTGTGTGTGCAGAACAAGCATTTAAATGGTTTAAAATAATGTTCTCTGAGATCGCGCATCGACTGTGTGTGCAGAACAAGCGTTTAAATGGTTAAAATAATGTTCTGTGAGATCGCGAATCGACTGTGTGTGCAGAACAAGCGTTTAAATGGTTAAAATAATGTTCTATGACATCGCGAATCGACTGTGTGTGCAGAACAAGCGTTTAAATGTTTAAAATAATGTTCTATGACATCGCGAATCGACTGTGTGTAGAACAAGCATTTAAATGGATTAAAGTAATGTTCTATGACATCGCGAATCTACTGTGTGTGCAGAACAAGCGTTTAAATGGTTAAAATAATGTTCTATGACATCGCGAATCTACTGTGTGTGCAGAACAAGCGTTTAAATGGTTTAAAATAATGTTCTATGACATCGCGAATCGACTGTGTGTGCAGAACAAGCGTTTAAATGGTTTAAAATAATGTTCTATGACATCGCGAATCTACTGTGTGTGCAGAACAAGCATTTAAATGGTTTAAAATAATGTTCTCTGAGATCGCGCATCGACTGTGTGTGCAGAACAAGCGTTTAAATGGTTAAAATAATGTTCTATGACATCGCGAATCGACTGTGTGTGCAGAACAAGCGTTTAAATGTTTAAAATAATGTTCTATGACATCGCGAATCGACTGTGTGTAGAACAAGCATTTAAATGGATTAAAGTAATGTTCTATGACATCGCGAATCTACTGTGTGTGCAGAACAAGCGTTTAAATGGTTAAAATAATGTTCTATGACATCGCGAATCTACTGTGTGTGCAGAACAAGCGTTTAAATGGTTTAAAATAATGTTCTATGACATCGCGAATCGACTGTGTGTGCAGAACAAGCGTTTAAATGGTTTAAAATAATGTTCTATGACATCGCGAATCGACTGTGTGTGCAGAACAAGCGTTTAAATGTTTAAAATAATGTTCTATGACATCGCGAATCGACTGTGTGTAGAACAAGCATTTAAATGGATTAAAGTAATGTTCTATGACATCGCGAATCTACTGTGTGTGCAGAACAAGCGTTTAAATGGTTAAAATAATGTTCTATGACATCGCGAATCTACTGTGTGTGCAGAACAAGCGTTTAAATGGTTTAAAATAATGTTCTATGACATCGCGAATCGACTGTGTGTGCAGAACAAGCGTTTAAATGGTTAAAGTAATGTTCTATGACATCGCGAATCGACTGTGTGTGCAGAACAAGCGTTTAAATGGTTAAAATAATGTTCTATGACATCGCGAATCGACTGTGTGTGCAGAACAAGCGTTTAAATGGTTTAAAATAATGTTCTATGACATCGCGAATCGACTGTGTGTGCAGAACAAGCGTTTAAATGGTTTAAAATAATGTTCTATGACATCGCGAATCGACTGTGTGTGCAGAACAAGCGTTTAAATGGATTAAAATAATGTTCTATGACATCGCGAATCTACTGTGTGTGCAGAACAAGGGTTTAAATGGATTAAAATAATGTTCTATGACATCGCGAATCGACTGTGTGTGCAGAACAAGCATTTAAATGGTTTAAAATAATGTTCTATGACATCGCGAATCGACTGTGTGTGCAGAACAAGCGTTTAAATGGATTAAAATAATGTTCTATGACATCGCGAATCGACTGTGTGTGCAGAACAAGCGTTTAAATGGATTAAAATAATGTTCTATGACATCGCGAATCGACTGTGTGTGCAGAACAAGCGTTTAAATGGTTAAAATAATGTTCTATGACATCGCGAATCGACTGTGTGTGCAGAACAAGCGTTTAAATGGATTAAAATAATGTTCTATGACATCGCGAATCTACTGTGTGTGCAGAACAAGCATTTAAATGGTTTAAAATAATGTTCTCTGAGATCGCGCATCGACTGTGTGTGCAGAACAAGCGTTTAAATGTTTAAAATAATGTTCTATGACATCGCGAATCGACTGTGTGTAGAACAAGCATTTAAATGGATTAAAGTAATGTTCTATGACATCGCGAATCTACTGTGTGTGCAGAACAAGCGTTTAAATGGTTAAAATAATGTTCTATGACATCGCGAATCTACTGTGTGTGCAGAACAAGCGTTTAAATGGTTTAAAATAATGTTCTATGACATCGCGAATCGACTGTGTGTGCAGAACAAGCGTTTAAATGGTTTAAAATAATGTTCTATGACATCGCGAATCGACTGTGTGTGCAGAACAAGCGTTTAAATGTTTAAAATAATGTTCTATGACATCGCGAATCGACTGTGTGTAGAACAAGCATTTAAATGGATTAAAGTAATGTTCTATGACATCGCGAATCTACTGTGTGTGCAGAACAAGCGTTTAAATGGTTAAAATAATGTTCTATGACATCGCGAATCTACTGTGTGTGCAGAACAAGCGTTTAAATGGTTTAAAATAATGTTCTATGACATCGCGAATCGACTGTGTGTGCAGAACAAGCGTTTAAATGGTTAAAGTAATGTTCTATGACATCGCGAATCGACTGTGTGTGCAGAACAAGCGTTTAAATGGTTAAAATAATGTTCTATGACATCGCGAATCTACTGTGTGTGCAGAACAAGCGTTTAAATGGTTTAAAATAATGTTCTATGACATCGCGAATCGACTGTGTGTGCAGAACAAGCGTTTAAATGGTTTAAAATAATGTTCTATGACATCGCGAATCGACTGTGTGTGCAGAACAAGCGTTTAAATGGATTAAAATAATGTTCTATGACATCGCGAATCTACTGTGTGTGCAGAACAAGGGTTTAAATGGATTAAAATAATGTTCTATGACATCGCGAATCGACTGTGTGTGCAGAACAAGCATTTAAATGGTTTAAAATAATGTTCTATGACATCGCGAATCGACTGTGTGTGCAGAACAAGCGTTTAAATGGATTAAAATAATGTTCTATGACATCGCGAATCGACTGTGTGTGCAGAACAAGCGTTTAAATGGATTAAAATAATGTTCTATGACATCGCGAATCGACTGTGTGTGCAGAACAAGCGTTTAAATGGTTAAAATAATGTTCTATGACATCGCGAATCGACTGTGTGTGCAGAACAAGCGTTTAAATGGATTAAAATAATGTTCTATGACATCGCGAATCTACTGTGTGTGCAGAACAAGCATTTAAATGGTTTAAAATAATGATCTGTGAGATCGCGAATCGACTGTGTGTGCAGAACAAGCGTTTAAATGGATTAAAATAATGTTCTATGACATCGCGAATCGACTGTGTGTGCAGAACAAGCGTTTAAATGGTTAAAATAATGTTCTATGACATCGCGAATCGACTGTGTGTGCAGAACAAGCGTTTAAATGGATTAAAATAATGTTCTATGACATCGCGAATCTACTGTGTGTGCAGAACAAGCATTTAAATGGTTTAAAATAATGTTCTCTGAGATCGCGCATCGACTGTGTGTGCAGAACAAGCGTTTAAATGGTTTAAAATAATGTTCTATGACATCGCGAATCGACTGTGTGTGCAGAACAAGCGTTTAAATGGTTTAAAATAATGTTCTATGACATCGCGAATCGACTGTGTGTGCAGAACAAGCGTTTAAATGGTTAAAATAATGTTCTATGACATCGCGAATCTACTGTGTGTGCAGAACAAGCGTTTAAATGTTTAAAATAATGTTCTATGACATCGCGAATCGACTGTGTGTAGAACAAGCATTTAAATGGATTAAAGTAATGTTCTATGACATCGCGAATCTACTGTGTGTGCAGAACAAGCGTTTAAATGGTTAAAATAATGTTCTATGACATCGCGAATCTACTGTGTGTGCAGAACAAGCGTTTAAATGGTTTAAAATAATGTTCTATGACATCGCGAATCGACTGTGTGTGCAGAACAAGCGTTTAAATGGTTTAAAATAATGTTCTATGACATCGCGAATCTACTGTGTGTGCAGAACAAGCATTTAAATGGTTTAAAATAATGTTCTCTGAGATCGCGAATCGACTGTGTGTGCAGAACAAGCGTTTAAATGTTTAAAATAATGTTCTATGACATCGCGAATCGACTGTGTGTAGAACAAGCATTTAAATGGATTAAAGTAATGTTCTATGACATCGCGAATCTACTGTGTGTGCAGAACAAGCGTTTAAATGGTTAAAATAATGTTCTATGACATCGCGAATCTACTGTGTGTGCAGAACAAGCGTTTAAATGGTTTAAAATAATGTTCTATGACATCGCGAATCGACTGTGTGTGCAGAACAAGCGTTTAAATGGTTTAAAATAATGTTCTATGACATCGCGAATCTACTGTGTGTGCAGAACAAGCATTTAAATGGTTTAAAATAATGTTCTATGACATCGCGAATCGACTGTGTGTGCAGAACAAGCGTTTAAATGGTTAAAATAATGTTCTATGACATCGCGAATCGACTGTGTGTGCAGAACAAGCGTTTAAATGGTTTAAAATAATGTTCTATGACATCGCGAATCGACTGTGTGTGCAGAACAAGCGTTTAAATGGTTTAAAATAATGTTCTATGACATCGCGAATCGACTGTGTGTGCAGAACAAGCATTTAAATGGTTTAAAATAATGTTCTATGACATCGCGAATCTACTGTGTGTGCAGAACAAGCGTTTAAATGGTTAAAATAATGTTCTATGACATAGCGAATCTACTGTGTGTGCAGAACAAGCGTTTAAATGGTTAAAATAATGTTCTATGACATAGCGAATCGACTGTGTGTGCAGAACAAGCGTTTAAATGGTTTAAAATAATGTTCTATGACATCGCGAATCGACTGTGTGTGCAGAACAAGCGTTTAAATGGTTTAAAATAATGTTCTATGACATCGCGAATCGACTGTGTGTGCAGAACAAGCGTTTAAATGGTTTAAAATAATGTTCTATGACATCGCGAATCGACTGTGTGTGCAGAACAAGCGTTTAAATGGTTAAAATAATGTTCTGTGACATCGCGAATCGACTGTGTGTGCAGAACAAGCATTTAAATGGTTTAAAATAATGTTCTGTGAGATCGCGCATGGACTGTGTGTGCAGAACAAGCATTTAAATGGATTAAAATAATGTTCTATGACATCGCGAATCTACTGTGTGTGCAGAACAAGCATTTAAATGGTTTAAAATAATGTTCTATGACATCGCCAATCGACTGTGTGTGCAGAACAAGCATTTAAATGGTTTAAAATAATGTTCTATGAGATCGCGAATCGACTGTGTGTGCAGAACAAGCGTTTAAATGGTTTAAAATAATGTTCTATGACATCGCGAATCGACTGTGTGTGCAGAACAAGCATTTAAATGGATTAAAATAATGTTCTATGACATCGCGAATCTACTGTGTGTGCAGAACAAGCATTTAAATGGATTAAAATAATGTTCTATGACATCGCGAATCGACTGTGTGTGCAGAACAAGCATTTAAATGGTTTAAAATAATGTTCTGTGAGATCGCGCATGGACTGTGTGTGCAGAACAAGCATTTAAATGGATTAAAATAATGTTCTATGACATCGCGAATCTACTGTGTGTGCAGAACAAGCATTTAAATGGTTAAAATAATGTTCTATGACATCGCGAATCGACTGTGTGTGCAGAACAAGCATTTAAATGGTTAAAATAATGTTCTATGACATCGCGAATCGACTGTGTGTGCAGAACAAGCGTTTAAATGGATTAAAATAATGTTCTATGACATCGCGAATCTACTGTGTGTGCAGAACAAGCATTTAAATGGTTTAAAATAATGTTCTCTGAGATCGCGCATCGACTGTGTGTGCAGAACAAGCGTTTAAATGGTTAAAATAATGTTCTGTGAGATCGCGAATCGACTGTGTGTGCAGAACAAGCGTTTAAATGGTTAAAATAATGTTCTATGACATCGCGAATCGACTGTGTGTGCAGAACAAGCGTTTAAATGTTTAAAATAATGTTCTATGACATCGCGAATCGACTGTGTGTAGAACAAGCATTTAAATGGATTAAAGTAATGTTCTATGACATCGCGAATCTACTGTGTGTGCAGAACAAGCGTTTAAATGGTTAAAATAATGTTCTATGACATCGCGAATCTACTGTGTGTGCAGAACAAGCGTTTAAATGGTTTAAAATAATGTTCTATGACATCGCGAATCGACTGTGTGTGCAGAACAAGCGTTTAAATGGTTTAAAATAATGTTCTATGACATCGCGAATCTACTGTGTGTGCAGAACAAGCATTTAAATGGTTTAAAATAATGTTCTCTGAGATCGCGCATCGACTGTGTGTGCAGAACAAGCGTTTAAATGGTTAAAATAATGTTCTATGACATCGCGAATCGACTGTGTGTGCAGAACAAGCGTTTAAATGTTTAAAATAATGTTCTATGACATCGCGAATCGACTGTGTGTAGAACAAGCATTTAAATGGATTAAAGTAATGTTCTATGACATCGCGAATCTACTGTGTGTGCAGAACAAGCGTTTAAATGGTTAAAATAATGTTCTATGACATCGCGAATCTACTGTGTGTGCAGAACAAGCGTTTAAATGGTTTAAAATAATGTTCTATGACATCGCGAATCGACTGTGTGTGCAGAACAAGCGTTTAAATGGTTTAAAATAATGTTCTATGACATCGCGAATCTACTGTGTGTGCAGAACAAGCATTTAAATGGTTTAAAATAATGTTCTATGACATCGCGAATCGACTGTGTGTGCAGAACAAGCGTTTAAATGGTTAAAATAATGTTCTATGACATCGCGAATCGACTGTGTGTGCAGAACAAGCGTTTAAATGGTTTAAAATAATGTTCTATGACATCGCGAATCGACTGTGTGTGCAGAACAAGCGTTTAAATGGTTTAAAATAATGTTCTATGACATCGCGAATCGACTGTGTGTGCAGAACAAGCATTTAAATGGTTTAAAATAATGTTCTATGACATCGCGAATCTACTGTGTGTGCAGAACAAGCGTTTAAATGGTTAAAATAATGTTCTATGACATAGCGAATCTACTGTGTGTGCAGAACAAGCGTTTAAATGGTTAAAATAATGTTCTATGACATAGCGAATCGACTGTGTGTGCAGAACAAGCGTTTAAATGGTTTAAAATAATGTTCTATGACATCGCGAATCGACTGTGTGTGCAGAACAAGCGTTTAAATGGTTTAAAATAATGTTCTATGACATCGCGAATCGACTGTGTGTGCAGAACAAGCGTTTAAATGGTTTAAAATAATGTTCTATGACATCGCGAATCGACTGTGTGTGCAGAACAAGCGTTTAAATGGTTAAAATAATGTTCTGTGACATCGCGAATCGACTGTGTGTGCAGAACAAGCATTTAAATGGTTTAAAATAATGTTCTGTGAGATCGCGCATGGACTGTGTGTGCAGAACAAGCATTTAAATGGTTTAAAATAATGTTCTATGACATCGCCAATCGACTGTGTGTGCAGAACAAGCATTTAAATGGTTTAAAATAATGTTCTATGAGATCGCGAATCGACTGTGTGTGCAGAACAAGCGTTTAAATGGTTTAAAATAATGTTCTATGACATCGCGAATCGACTGTGTGTGCAGAACAAGCATTTAAATGGATTAAAATAATGTTCTATGACATCGCGAATCTACTGTGTGTGCAGAACAAGCATTTAAATGGATTAAAATAATGTTCTATGACATCGCGAATCGACTGTGTGTGCAGAACAAGCATTTAAATGGTTTAAAATAATGTTCTGTGAGATCGCGCATGGACTGTGTGTGCAGAACAAGCATTTAAATGGATTAAAATAATGTTCTATGACATCGCGAATCTACTGTGTGTGCAGAACAAGCATTTAAATGGTTAAAATAATGTTCTATGACATCGCGAATCGACTGTGTGTGCAGAACAAGCATTTAAATGGTTAAAATAATGTTCTATGACATCGCGAATCGACTGTGTGTGCAGAACAAGCGTTTAAATGGTTTAAAATAATGTTCTATGACATCGCGAATCGACTGTGTGTGCAGAACAAGCGTTTAAATGGATTAAAATAATGTTCTATGACATCGCGAATCGACTGTGTGTGCAGAACAAGCGTTTAAATGGATTAAAATAATGTTCTATGACATCGCGAATCGACTGTGTGTGCAGAACAAGCATTTAAATGGTTTAAAATAATGTTCTCTGAGATCGCGCATCGACTGTGTGTGCAGAACAAGCGTTTAAATGGTTAAAATAATGTTCTATGACATCGCGAATCGACTGTGTGTGCAGAACAAGCGTTTAAATGTTTAAAATAATGTTCTCTGAGATCGCGCATCGACTGTGTGTGCAGAACAAGCGTTTAAATGGTTAAAATAATGTTCTATGACATCGCGAATCGACTGTGTGTGCAGAACAAGCGTTTAAATGGTTAAAATAATGTTCTATGACATCGCGAATCGACTGTGTGTGCAGAACAAGCATTTAAATGGTTTAAAATAATGTTCTCTGAGATCGCGCATCGACTGTGTGTGCAGAACAAGCGTTTAAATGGTTAAAATAATGTTCTATGACATCGCGAATCGACTGTGTGTAGAACAAGCATTTAAATGGATTAAAGTAATGTTCTATGACATCGCGAATCTACTGTGTGTGCAGAACAAGCGTTTAAATGGTTAAAATAATGTTCTATGACATCGCGAATCTACTGTGTGTGCAGAACAAGCGTTTAAATGGTTTAAAATAATGTTCTATGACATCGCGAATCTACTGTGTGTGCAGAACAAGCGTTTAAATGGTTAAAATAATGTTCTATGACATCGCGAATCTACTGTGTGTGCAGAACAAGCGTTTAAATGGTTAAAATAATGTTCTATGACATCGCGAATCTACTGTGTGTGCAGAACAAGCGTTTAAATGGTTTAAAATAATGTTCTATGAGATCGCGAATCGACTGTGTGTGCAGAACAAGCGTTTAAATGGTTTAAAATAATGTTCTATGACATCGCGAATCGACTGTGTGTGCAGAACAAGCGTTTAAATGGATTAAAATAATGTTCTATGACATCGCGAATCTACTGTGTGTGCAGAACAAGGGTTTAAATGGATTAAAATAATGTTCTATGACATCGCGAATCTACTGTGTGTGCAGAACAAGCATTTAAATGGTTTAAAATAATGTTCTCTGAGATCGCGCATCGACTGTGTGTGCAGAACAAGCGTTTAAATGGTTAAAATAATGTTCTATGACATCGCGAATCGACTGTGTGTGCAGAACAAGCGTTTAAATGGATTAAAATAATGTTCTATGACATCGCGAATCTACTGTGTGTGCAGAACAAGCATTTAAATGGTTTAAAATAATGTTCTCTGAGATCGCGCATCGACTGTGTGTGCAGAACAAGCGTTTAAATGGTTAAAATAATGTTCTGTGAGATCGCGAATCGACTGTGTGTGCAGAACAAGCGTTTAAATGGTTAAAATAATGTTCTATGACATCGCGAATCGACTGTGTGTGCAGAACAAGCGTTTAAATGTTTAAAATAATGTTCTATGACATCGCGAATCGACTGTGTGTAGAACAAGCATTTAAATGGATTAAAGTAATGTTCTATGACATCGCGAATCTACTGTGTGTGCAGAACAAGCGTTTAAATGGTTAAAATAATGTTCTATGACATCGCGAATCGACTGTGTGTGCAGAACAAGCGTTTAAATGTTTAAAATAATGTTCTATGACATCGCGAATCTACTGTCTGTGCAGAACAAGCGTTTAAATGGTTAAAATAATGTTCTATGACATCGCGAATCTACTGTGTGTGCAGAACAAGCGTTTAAATGGTTTAAAATAATGTTCTATGACATCGCGAATCGACTGTGTGTGCAGAACAAGCGTTTAAATGGTTTAAAATAATGTTCTATGACATCGCGAATCTACTGTGTGTGCAGAACAAGCATTTAAATGGTTTAAAATAATGTTCTCTGAGATCGCGCATCGACTGTGTGTGCAGAACAAGCGTTTAAATGGTTAAAATAATGTTCTATGACATCGCGAATCGACTGTGTGTGCAGAACAAGCGTTTAAATGTTTAAAATAATGTTCTATGACATCGCGAATCTACTGTGTGTGCAGAACAAGCGTTTAAATGGTTTAAAATAATGTTCTATGACATCGCGAATCGACTGTGTGTGCAGAACAAGCGTTTAAATGGTTTAAAATAATGTTCTATGACATCGCGAATCGACTGTGTGTGCAGAACAAGCGTTTAAATGGATTAAAATAATGTTCTATGACATCGCGAATCTACTGTGTGTGCAGAACAAGGGTTTAAATGGATTAAAATAATGTTCTATGACATCGCGAATCTACTGTGTGTGCAGAACAAGCATTTAAATGGTTTAAAATAATGTTCTCTGAGATCGCGCATCGACTGTGTGTGCAGAACAAGCGTTTAAATGGTTAAAATAATGTTCTGTGAGATCGCGAATCGACTGTGTGTGCAGAACAAGCGTTTAAATGGTTAAAATAATGTTCTATGACATCGCGAATCGACTGTGTGTGCAGAACAAGCGTTTAAATGTTTAAAATAATGTTCTATGACATCGCGAATCTACTGTGTGTGCAGAACAAGCGTTTAAATGGATTAAAGTAATGTTCTATGACATCGCGAATCTACTGTGTGTGCAGAACAAGCGTTTAAATGGTTAAAATAATGTTCTATGACATCGCGAATCTACTGTGTGTGCAGAACAAGCGTTTAAATGGTTTAAAATAATGTTCTATGACATCGCGAATCGACTGTGTGTGCAGAACAAGCGTTTAAATGGTTTAAAATAATGTTCTATGACATCGCGAATCTACTGTGTGTGCAGAACAAGCATTTAAATGGTTTAAAATAATGTTCTCTGAGATCGCGCATCGACTGTGTGTGCAGAACAAGCGTTTAAATGGTTAAAATAATGTTCTATGACATCGCGAATCGACTGTGTGTGCAGAACAAGCGTTTAAATGTTTAAAATAATGTTCTATGACATCGCGAATCGACTGTGTGTAGAACAAGCATTTAAATGGATTAAAGTAATGTTCTATGACATCGCGAATCTACTGTGTGTGCAGAACAAGCGTTTAAATGGTTAAAATAATGTTCTATGACATCGCGAATCTACTGTGTGTGCAGAACAAGCGTTTAAATGGTTTAAAATAATGTTCTATGACATCGCGAATCGACTGTGTGTGCAGAACAAGCGTTTAAATGGTTTAAAATAATGTTCTATGACATCGCGAATCTACTGTGTGTGCAGAACAAGCATTTAAATGGTTTAAAATAATGTTCTCTGAGATCGCGCATGGACTGTGTGTGCAGAACAAGCATTTAAATGGTTTAAAATAATGTTCTCTGAGATCGCGCATCGACTGTGTGTGCAGAACAAGCGTTTAAATGGTTTAAAATAATGTTCTATGACATCGCGAATCGACTGTGTGTGCAGAACAAGCGTTTAAATGGTTAAAATAATGTTCTATGACATCGCGAATCGACTGTGTGTGCAGAACAAGCGTTTAAATGGTTTAAAATAATGTTCTATGACATCGCGAATCGACTGTGTGTGCAGAACAAGCGTTTAAATGGTTTAAAATAATGTTCTATGACATCGCGAATCGACTGTGTGTGCAGAACAAGCATTTAAATGGTTTAAAATAATGTTCTATGACATCGCGAATCTACTGTGTGTGCAGAACAAGCGTTTAAATGGTTAAAATAATGTTCTATGACATAGCGAATCTACTGTGTGTGCAGAACAAGCGTTTAAATGGTTAAAATAATGTTCTATGACATAGCGAATCGACTGTGTGTGCAGAACAAGCGTTTAAATGGTTAAAATAATGTTCTATGACATCGCGAATCGACTGTGTGTGCAGAACAAGCGTTTAAATGGTTAAAATAATGTTCTATGACATCGCGAATCGACTGTGTGTGCAGAACAAGCGTTTAAATGGTTAAAATAATGTTCTATGACATCGCGAATCGACTGTGTGTGCAGAACAAGCGTTTAAATGGTTTAAAATAATGTTCTATGACATCGCGAATCGACTGTGTGTGCAGAACAAGCGTTTAAATGGTTTAAAATAATGTTCTATGACATCGCGAATCGACTGTGTGTGCAGAACAAGCGTTTAAATGGTTAAAATAATGTTCTGTGACATCGCGAATCGACTGTGTGTGCAGAACAAGCATTTAAATGGTTTAAAATAATGTTCTGTGAGATCGCGCATGGACTGTGTGTGCAGAACAAGCATTTAAATGGATTAAAATAATGTTCTATGACATCGCGAATCTACTGTGTGTGCAGAACAAGCATTTAAATGGTTTAAAATAATGTTCTATGACATCGCCAATCGACTGTGTGTGCAGAACAAGCATTTAAATGGTTTAAAATAATGTTCTATGAGATCGCGAATCGACTGTGTGTGCAGAACAAGCGTTTAAATGGTTTAAAATAATGTTCTATGACATCGCGAATCGACTGTGTGTGCAGAACAAGCATTTAAATGGATTAAAATAATGTTCTATGACATCGCGAATCGACTGTGTGTGCAGAACAAGCATTTAAATGGTTTAAAATAATGTTCTGTGAGATCGCGCATGGACTGTGTGTGCAGAACAAGCATTTAAATGGATTAAAATAATGTTCTATGACATCGCGAATCTACTGTGTGTGCAGAACAAGCATTTAAATGGTTAAAATAATGTTCTATGACATCGCGAATCGACTGTGTGTGCAGAACAAGCATTTAAATGGTTAAAATAATGTTCTATGACATCGCGAATCGACTGTGTGTGCAGAACAAGCGTTTAAATGGTTTAAAATAATGTTCTATGACATCGCCAATCGACTGTGTGTGCAGAACAAGCATTTAAATGGTTTAAAATAATGTTCTGTGACATCGCGAATCGACTGTGTGTGCAGAACAAGCATTTAAATGGATTAAAATAATGTTCTATGACATCGCGAATCGACTGTGTGTGCAGAACAAGCATTTAAATGGATTAAAATAATGTTCTATGACATCGCGAATCGACTGTGTGTGCAGAACAAGCGTTTAAATGGTTTAAAATAATGTTCTATGAGATCGCGAATCGACTGTGTGTGCAGAACAAGCGTTTAAATGGTTTAAAATAATGTTCTATGACATCGCGAATCTACTGTGTGTGCAGAACAAGCATTTAAATGGATTAAAATAATGTTCTATGACATCGCGAATCTACTGTGTGTGCAGAACAAGGGTTTAAATGGATTAAAATAATGTTCTATGACATCGCGAATCTACTGTGTGTGCAGAACAAGCATTTAAATGGTTTAAAATAATGTTCTCTGAGATCGCGCATCGACTGTGTGTGCAGAACAAGCGTTTAAATGGTTAAAATAATGTTCTATGACATCGCGAATCGACTGTGTGTGCAGAACAAGCGTTTAAATGTTTAAAATAATGTTCTATGACATCGCGAATCGACTGTGTGTAGAACAAGCATTTAAATGGATTAAAGTAATGTTCTATGACATCGCGAATCTACTGTGTGTGCAGAACAAGCGTTTAAATGGTTAAAATAATGTTCTATGACATCGCGAATCTACTGTGTGTGCAGAACAAGCGTTTAAATGGTTTAAAATAATGTTCTATGACATCGCGAATCTACTGTGTGTGCAGAACAAGCGTTTAAATGGTTAAAATAATGTTCTATGACATCGCGAATCTACTGTGTGTGCAGAACAAGCGTTTAAATGGTTAAAATAATGTTCTATGACATCGCGAATCTACTGTGTGTGCAGAACAAGCGTTTAAATGGTTTAAAATAATGTTCTATGACATCGCGAATCTACTGTGTGTGCAGAACAAGCGTTTAAATGGTTTAAAATAATGTTCTATGACATCGCGAATCTACTGTGTGTGCAGAACAAACGTTTAAATGGTTAAAATAATGTTCTATGACATCGCGAATCTACTGTGTGTGCAGAACAAGCGTTTAAATGGTTAAAATAATGTTCTATGACATAGCGAATCGACTGTGTGCAGAACAAGCGTTTAAATGGTTTAAAATAATGTTCTATGACATCGCGAATCGACTGTGTGTGCAGAACAAGCGTTTAAATGGTTTAAAATAATGTTCTATGACATCGCGAATCGACTGTGTGTGCAGAACAAGCGTTTAAATGGTTTAAAATAATGTTCTATGACACCGCGAATCGACTGTGTGTGCAGAACAAGCGTTTAAATGGTTTAAAATAATGTTCTGTGACATCGCGAATCGACTGTGTGTGCAGAACAAGCGTTTAAATGGTTAAAATAATGTTCTATGACATCGCGAATCTACTGTGTGTGCAGAACAAGCATTTAAATGGTTTAAAATAATGTTCTATGACATCGCGAATCGACTGTGTGTGCAGAACAAGCGTTTAAATGGTTAAAATAATGTTCTATGACATCGCGAATCGACTGTGTGTGCAGAACAAGCGTTTAAATGGATTAAAATAATGTTCTGTGACATCGCGAATCGACTGTGTGTGCAGAACAAGCATTTAAATGGTTTAAAATAATGTTCTGTGACATCGCGAATCGACTGTGTGTACAGAACAAGCGTTTAAATGGTTAAAATTATGTTCTATGACATCGCGAATCGACTGTGTGTGCAGAACAAGCGTTTAAATGGTTAAAATAATGTTCTATGACATCGCGAATCGACTGTGTGTGCAGAACAAGCGTTTAAATGGTTAAAATAATGTTCTATGACATCGCGAATCTACTGTGTGTGCAGAACAAGCGTTTAAATGGTTAAAATAATGTTCTATGACATCGCGAATCGACTGTGTGTGCAGAACAAGCGTTTAAATGGATTAAAATAATGTTCTATGACATCGCGAATCTACTGTGTGTGCAGAACAAGCGTTTAAATGGTTAAAATAATGTTCTATGACATCGCGCATCGACTGTGTGTGCAGAACAAGCGTTTAAATGGTTAAAATAATGTTCTATGACATCGCGAATCGACTGTGTGTGCAGAACAAGCGTTTAAATGGTTAAAATAATGTTCTGTGAGATCGCGAATCGACTGTGTGTGCAGAACAAGCGTTTAAATGGTTAAAATAATGTTCTATGAGATCGCGCATCGACTGCGCGTGCAGAACAAGCGTTTAAATGGTTTAAAATAATGTTCCATGAGATCGCGCATGGACTGCGCGTGCAGAACAAGCGTTTAAATGGTTAAAATAATGTTCCATGAGATCGCGCATCGACTGCGCGTGCAGAACAAGCGTTTAAATGGTTTAAAATAATGTTCCATGAGATCGCGCATGGACTGCGCGTGCAGAACAAGCGTTTAAATGGTTAAAATAATGTTCCATGAGATCGCGCATCGACTGCGCGTGCAGAACAAGAGTTTAAATGGTTTACAATAATGTTCCATGAGATCGCGCATGGACTGCGCGTGCAGAACAAGCTTTTAAATGGTTAAAATAATGTTCTCTGAGATCGCGCATCGACTGCGCGTGCAGAACCAGAGTTTAAATGGTTTAAAATAATGTTCCATGAGATCGCGCATGGACTGCGCGTGCAGAACAAGCGTTTAAATGGTTAAAATAATGTTCTCTGAGATCGCGCATCGACTGTGTGTGCAGAACAAGCGTTTAGATGGATTAAAATAATGTTCTCTGAGATCGCGCATCGACTGCGCGTGCAGAACCAGAGTTTAAATGGTTTAAAATAATGTTCTCTGAGATCGCGCATCGACTGAGCGTGCAGAACCAGAGTTTAAATGGTTTAAAATAATGTTCCATGAGATCGCGCATGGACTGCGCGTGCAGAACAAGCGTTTAAATGGTTAAAATAATGTTCTCTGAGATCGCGCATCGACTGTGTGTGCAGAACAAGCGTTTAAATGTTTTAAAATAATGTTCTATGACATCGCGAATCGACTGTGTGTGCAGAACAAGCCTTTAAATGTTTAAAATAATGTTCTATGAGATCGCGAATCGACTGTGTGTGCAGAACAAGCGTTTAAATGGTTTAAAATAATGTTCTATGAGATCGCGAATCGACTGTGTGCAGAACAAGCGTTTAAATGGTTAAAATAATGTTCTATGACATCGCGAATCTACTGTGTGTGCAGAACAAGCGTTTAAATGGTTAAAATAATGTTCTATGACATCGCGAATCGACTGTGTGTGCAGAACAAGCGTTTAAATGGTTTAAAATAATGTTCTATGACATCGCGAATCGACTGTGTGTGCAGAACAAGCGTTTAAATGTTTAAAATAATGTTCTATGAGATCGCGAATCGACTGTGTGTGCAGAACAAGCGTTTAAATGGTTAAAATAATGTTCTATGAGATCGCGAATCGACTGTGTGTGCAGAACAAGCATTTAAATGGTTTAAAATAATGTTCTATGACATCGCGAATCGACTGTGTGTGCAGAACAAGCATTTAAATGGTTTAAAATAATGTTCCATGAGATCGCGCATCGACTGCGCGTGCAGAACAAGCGTTTAAATGGTTTAAAAATAATGTTCCATGAGATCGCGCATTGACTGTGCGTGCAGAACAAGCGTTTAAATGGTTTAAAATAATGTTCCATGAGATCGCGCATCGACTGCGCGTGCAGAACAAGCGTTTAAATGGATTAAAATAATGTTCTCTGAGATCGCGCATCGACTGCGCGTGCAGAACCAGAGTTTAAATGGTTTAAAATAATGTTCTCTGAGATCGCGCATCGACTGCGCGTGCAGAACCAGAGTTTAAATGGTTTAAAATAATGTTCCATGAGATCGCGCATGGACTGCGCGTGCAGAACAAGCGTTTAAATGGTTAAAATAATGTTCTCTGAGATCGCGCATCGACTGTGTGTGCAGAACAAGCGTTTAGATGGATTAAAATAATGTTCTCTGAGATCGCGCATCGACTGCGCGTGCAGAACCAGAGTTTAAATGGTTTAAAATAATGTTCTCTGAGATCGCGCATCGACTGCGCGTGCAGAACCAGAGTTTAAATGGTTTAAAATAATGTTCTCTGAGATCGCGCATCGACTGCGCGTGCAGAACCAGAGTTTAAATGGTTTAAAATAATGTTCCATGAGATCGCGCATGGACTGCGCGTGCAGAACAAGCGTTTAAATGGTTAAAATAATGTTCTCTGAGATCGCGCATCGACTGTGTGTGCAGAACAAGCGTTTAAATGGTTAAAATAATGTTCTCTGAGATCGCGCATCGACTGCGCGTGCAGAACAAGCGTTTAAATGGATTAAAATAATGTTCTCTGAGATCGCGCATCGACTGCGCGTGCAGAACCAGAGTTTAAATTGTTTAAAATAATGTTCTCTGAGATCGCGCATCGACTGTGCGTGCAGAACAAGCGTTTAAATGGTTTAAAATAATGTTCCATGAGATCGCGCATGGACTGCGCGTGCAGAACAAGAGTTTAAATGGTTTAAAATAATGTTCCATGAGATCGGGCATCGACTGTGCGTGCAGAACAAGCGTTTAAATGGTTTAAAATAATGTTCCATGAGATCGCGCATGGACTGCGCGTGCAGAACAAGCGTTTAAATGGTTAAAATAATGTTCTCTGAGATCGCGCATCGACTGTGTGTGCAGAACAAGCGTTTAAATGGATTAAAATAATGTTCTCCGAGATCGCGCATCGACTGCGCGTGCAGAACCAGAGTTTAAATTGTTTAAAATAATGTTCTCTGAGATCGCGCATCGACTGCGCGTGCAGAACCAGAGTTTAAATGGTTTAAAATAATGTTCTCTGAGATCGCGCATCGACTGCGCGTGCAGAACCAGAGTTTAAATGGTTTAAAATAATGTTCTATGACATCGCGAATCGACTGTGTGTGCAGAACAAGCGTTTAAATGGTTAAAATAATGTTCTCTGAGATCGCGCATCGACTGTGTGTGCAGAACAAGCGTTTAGATGGATTAAAATAATGTTCTCTGAGATCGCGCATCGACTGCGCGTGCAGAACCAGAGTTTAAATGGTTTAAAATAATGTTCTCTGAGATCGCGCATCGACTGCGCGTGCAGAACCAGAGTTTAAATGGTTTAAAATAATGTTCCATGAGATCGCGCATGGACTGCGCGTGCAGAACAAGCGTTTAAATGGTTAAAATAATGTTCTCTGAGATCGCGCATCGACTGTGTGTGCAGAACAAGCGTTTAAATGGATTAAAATAATGTTCTCTGAGATCGCGCATCGACTGCGCGTGCAGAACAAGCGTTTAAATGGATTAAAATAATGTTCTCTGAGATCGCGCATCGACTGCGCGTGCAGAACCAGAGTTTAAATTGTTTAAAATAATGTTCTCTGAGATCGCGCATCGACTGCGCGTTCAGAGCCAGAGTTTAAATGGTTTAAAATAATGTTCTCTGAGATCGCGCATCGACTGCGCGTGCAGAATCAGAGTTTAAATGGTTTAAAATAATGTTCCATGAGATCGCGCATCCACTGCGCGTGCAGAAGAAGCGTTTAAATGGTTTAAAATACTGTTCCATGAGATCGCGCATGGACTGCGCGTGCAGAACAAGCGTTTAAATGGTTTAAAATAATGTTCTCTGAGATCGCGCATGGACTGCGCGTGCAGAACCAGAGTTTAAATGGTTTAAAATAATGTTCCATGAGATCGCGCATCGACTGTGTGTGCAGAACAAGCGTTTAAATGGTTTAAAATAATGTTCCATGAGATCGCGCATGGACTGTGCGTGCAGAACAAGCGTTTAAATGGTTTAAAATACTGTTCCATGAGATCGCGCATGGACTGCGCGTGCAGAACAAGCGTTTAAATGGTTTAAAATAATGTTCTCTGAGATCGCGCATGGACTGCGCGTGCAGAACCAGAGTTTAAATGGTTTAAAATAATGTTCTCTGAGATCGCGCATCGACTGTGTGTGCAGAACAAGCGTTTAAATGGTTTAAAATAATGTTCCATGAGATCGCGCATGGACTATGCGTGCAGAACAAGCGTTTAAATGGTTTAAAATAATGTTCCATGAGATCGCGCATGGACTGCGCGTGCAGAACAAGCGTTTATATGGTTTAAAATAATGTTCCATGAGATCGCGCATCGACTGCGCGTGCAGAACAAGCGTTTAAATGGTTTAAAATAATGTTCTATGAGATCGCGCATCGACTGTGCGTAGAACAATCGACCACAACATTCTTTTGAATAGACTCGAAAATGATGTTGGCATTAGTGGAATTGCATTGGCATGGTATAATCATACTTATCTGATCGTTATCAGTTTGTAGCAGTAAATGAAGAGATGTCACACCGATCACAAGTTCAGTATGGAGTACCGCCTTCAGTTTATTGACCTTATTATTATCTCATTAGTTTCTTAGACAGAGTGTAAGTCTCTTCTTTGTTTGTAGCCAGTGAAGTTGTTGTTCAACTTTCCAATCAAAATTAAAACATTGCTGCCCATTTCCTTAAGTTCTACACATTTCTTTGAAGTGAGGGCTTCAGAGCAGAGCTGCTTACAGCGTTTGCTCTCGTTCGTCTCACAATACTTATCCCGACTAATCAAGTAACTGATCATGTCACTCAAATTGTTAGCCATAATTTAGTCAAACTTCATACTCAACTGAAATTATGCCATTATGCAGAGATGGAGGTGGTGATTTTTTTAACAACACAGCTGTGGCTTCTGCATGATAAGACAACATTTTCCTTTCCCTGTTATCTGGGAAATACGTTTACATTTCCCACAACAGCCTCTTCTGAAATTATACCCCTCTTCAACTGACTCTTTCACCACTTTCAGTCTGGTGACACTCAGCGTTCCCTCTTTTGGGAAATCATGATATTTAATTAACTGTACCTTGCATGCATTTTTGGCCATATCATTTTCTCATTTGACAAAATACCGGTGTATCATATTCGGCTAGCTTGCTTTGAGATTTCCCCATGTTGGCAGTCTGTCTCTGTGGCTGTTCGCGCATGCTAATAATCTGTCGGACGTCTCCTTTCAGATCTGATTTCTTCACCCAAGACCAGATGGCTGGGCACTTGAAATAGCACCCTATGACCTCTTTACCTAAGACCAACAGGTTGATCTCTTCACCCAAGACCAAAAGGTTGGGCACTCGCAATAGCGCCCCAATTATTAATAGCCCACGTGATTTCAGCCCTTTTTTCTACCTCATAAAAAGCATCAATTCACGTTGCTTAGCACACGTGATTGCAGTCTTTTTTTTCTCTACCTAGTAAAAAAACAACCCCGCTGCTTTTGCCACAGAGTCAGGCTCCCCCTATGGTTTATCCCTACTATTTCCAATTTTTTAATTCAACCAAAAATTCTTCCCCGAATTTTAAGTTTGTCTCTTACCAGAAGCTTCCCGTTGCCGCCTCGGGTTCGTTTTCTCTAATTCCAGTGGTCGGACTCCCGGACCCCCTGAGCGGTCTGCCCATCTCCCTCAATCTGTCGGGGTAGGGCTGTGACTCTAACGTCCAGAATGACCAGTCACTATCCGCTCTCGGGGTCCAGAAGGCACATCCAAGGAATCCCACTTCCTGACACCAAATTGTCGTGGCAAAAATTAACTCAGTTGCACCACTGAATAAGAGACAAACCTTAGCCAATTGTCTTTTATAAAGATTTATTTTCTTGCAAGAAAAGAGTCACAGTCATACAGCCATCCTGAATGTCTGCAGAGTGATAACTAACACACTAAACAATTGAGTTCCCTTTTAAACCCTTTCCAAGGTCAACATCTCTGCACTCCTCCTTTAATTTTCCACACATACTCAAAAATGTCACTGTGGCTCCCTCTGTTGATTTTAACAGTCAGGCATAGCAAACAGAAAACATGCATAATGATTAGAATTAATTTTCTTCTATGATTAAATTTTTTCCACCACACATGATACTGACTAATAATAAATTTGATTTTATTCTGACTTGCTCTCAAATGATTGTTCCCCTGAAAGTTCCTAAACTTTGAAAAAGTACTACCTCACGAGCAGGGCTGTTTTGAGTGGGACATTTTTACCCAGAACTTTATTTAGACCCCCAGTTTGCTATACGGCCTGAGAAGGCCTTAGACTTTCTATCACGTAATAGAACAGATAAAGAGAAAGAGACAGGCACACTGGGTTCCCGCTTGTTCTGTAAACATTTGATAAAATTATTGTTATTACAGTGGGGACCCGACACACATCACTGAGAGCTGGTATCAGTTGTTTTTGGTTCACCTTCAACAGATGGAGGAGAGTGTGGGCCCTGGCATTGTGACCGAAGAAATCTCACAGGAGGAGGGGGAGGGCAAGCTGGGCCCACAGGCTTTGGTGGTTGTGGGGCTCAACGCTTTTTGGTTGATATCTGGGGGCTCGCAGTGATCAAGTGTGATAGTCTGGTTCCAGCATACACCAGTTCCTCCATTTTCTCTGAGAAGCTCAGAAGCAGGGATGCTGGAGAGAGGTATAACATATCTGGTGAGAAGGGCTGTTGCTCTGTTGTTACTGGAGGATGTAATATGTTGTCCTGCCTGTCCTGGCTTCCCTGGCTGTTTTCCAGAAAGTCATCTTTGGGTGCTGAATCTTGGAGCAGTTCTAATCTGTCACAGTCTGTCTGTGGTGAGCTCTGTGGGCAGGGCTCAGCTGGGAGTGTTTCCGTGAGCAGTGGTTGTTGTGGCTGTGTGGTGTTATCGTTGTCCTTGTGGGGTGTGTCAATCGCATGTCCTGAAATGAAGTCCTGTGGTCATTCATATTCTGTCCAGGTGTGTGTTTGCCATTCAGATTGAGTGGGTTGGCACACACTGCTGAAGGATGGAAAGGAAAAGTAAATATTGACTTTTAGCACTCTTGTACCAAGTTTGTTTGGGTGGAGGCCATTTGATGTAAACAGTTGTCTCTGACTCCAGAAGAGATTGGAGTTGTCGATAAAGTTCAGTCCCTTCATGGTGTAGGTGTTTTTCCTTCTCCGGAATGTAAGTCGATGGCAGTGGGAGGCTGGTCGGATAAAAGATTCCGCTTTTTTGTAGTAATCTTCTAGTCACCGGAGTTTCTAATTTTATCATTGAAAACAAGCTTTGTCGTTTGAGCACTGTGCTGATTTGCTTAAGTTAAAATTATGAGATAAAATATAGAAGCGATAGAGCAGTAAGCAAGAGTGTCCGAACTGTAGCTAAGCAGAGTAAAATATAAGAGTTACATAGAATAATCAAATGTCTAGTTAAATGATTAAATAAATTACTAATAACAAACTGAAAAACTGCCCTTCCAACTGAAAATCGATGTTGTAATACAATGGCATCAGATAAATACCTAATTGAAATTAAATTACTTTGCACACCGAAAAGACGCAGGAAACCTTCAACCACACCATTGGATACCGACTTTTGGCCAGTTGGGTGTAGCTTGCACAGGGTTGAGTGAAACATGTAGGAAAGATAATGTTAATAAAAAATTGCCATGATTACTCTAGACTTTGAGTATGTAATATTTCTAAAGACACTGCAAGCTTGAACTGGAATGCAGGAAATTTGCTTGAGTTTGTGTGCATGCATATGAATAGAAGTTAATGAAAAGAAAATTGGCTCAACCCCTGAAAAACAACCCCACCCCATAATCCCTCCTCCACCAAACTTTACACTTGGCACAATGCAGTCAGGCAAGTCCCGTTCTCCTGGCAACTGCCAAACCCAGACTCGTCCATGGGATTGGCAGACAGAGAAGCATGATTGGTCACTCCAGAGAACACATTTCCACTGCTCTAGAGTCCAGTGGCGGCGTGCTTTACACCACTGCATCCCACGCTTTGCATTGCACTTGGTGATGTAAGGCTTGGATGAGCTGCTCGGCCATGGAAACCCATTCCATGAAGCTCTCTACGCACTGTTCTTGAGCTCATCTGAAGGCCACAGAAGTTGGGAGGTCTGTAGCTATTGACTCTGCAGAAAGTTGGCGACTTCTGCGCACTGTGACCCTCAGCATGCACTGACCCCGCTCTGTGATTTTACATGGCCTATCACTTCATGGCTGAGTTGCTGTTGTTCCAATTGCTTCCACTTTGTTATAATACCACTAACAGTTGAGCGTGGAATATTTAGTAGTGAGGAAATTTCACGAATGGACAGGTGGCAACCTATCATGGTACCACGCTTGAGTTCACTGAGCTCCTGAGAGCGACCCATTCTTTCACAAATGTTTGTAGAAGCGTCTGCATGCCTAGTGCTTGATTTATACACCTGTGGCCATGAAGTGATTGAACACCTGAATTCAGTGATTTGGAGGGACGTCCTAATACTTTTGGCAATATAGTGTATTTAAAGTTAATATTATGTTATATAATTGCCATTGATCAAATATTTAAAGTCTACACTCAAACGCTGGGGGCGTGTCCGCTGTCTGCACTGAAACCACGGCCACTTGCGGGAAAGCTGCCGTTAGCACACAAGAAAACACTCACATACAGCTCACGACGGCACCAGATGTCGGTGTGACGGGAGGATGAAGGCTGGGGCGGAAGATAGTCGGTTCGGCCCCATTCTGCAGTGGATTATCCGTGAATCCCAGTTGTCTCTGATGAAAGTTTGTAAAACTATCCAGTGTAAAGTCACTGCAGAGGCAGGTGTTGGTGGTGATCCTCAGCTCTCCATCAAGGTAGCTGTTCACAAAATTAATCCACCTTTGTTTTGTTTTGTTTTGTAAGCTGTTTTGTAAGTTGTAGGCTGTAGTAACTAATGGTACTGACAGTAACTCGCAATTGAATGTGCTCTAGTAATGATGGTGGTAGGGGAGGGGCCAGGCTCAGTGACTCCAGTGCATCATCGAGCCACCGTTTTAGCCCCGGCCAAAAAATCCTGAACACAGCAATGATGAAAAACTGTTTAACGGTCTAACTCCACAATTCAGTACTACACAGTTCACAGTCTTTGTAACGTGTTTCAGCAATACATTTCTAACATTTATAACGTGTATAGACACAAATCTCAGAATTGCCTTTACAGGAACTTTAATATTTCTCACTACATAAACATAGGGTTTGTGCCTGTAATTAAAAAAAAACAAAAAAACATTCATTTATCTTTGAATTATTTTTCTTAATTTCAGACCTGATTGAAGAGCGTGAGGCGAGTGAGGAGCTGAGTGAAGTGAAGGAGGAACATCATGTCAAACCTGGAGAAAAACCTTTGAGTCGCTCAAAGACTAAAAACACATTTATAAAAAAAACAAGAGCCAAGAAATCTACAACCTGCACTCAGAGTGGAAAGAGTTTCACTAACACACGTAATCTTAAACTTCACATTAGAGTTCACACTGGAGAGAAGCCATTTGAATGTGATCAGTGTGGGAAGAGCTTCACGCAATCATCACACCTTAAGGGACACATGAAGATCCACACTGGAGAGAAGCCATTCATGTGTGAATGGTGTGATAAGAGATTCTCAAACAAAATCTAAAGCTTCACATGAGAGTTCATACTGGAGAGAAGCCATTCGAATGTGATCAGTGTGGGAAGAGTTATACCCAACCAGCACACCTTAAGGGACACATGAGGATCCACACTGGAGAGAAGCCTTTCATGTGTGATCAGTGTGAAAAGAGATTCCAATACAAGCATCATCTTGAGCGTCACATGGGAGTTCACATTGGAGAGAAGCCGTTCGAATGTGATCAGTGTGGGAAGAGCTTCACATATAAAAATAATCTTAATGCTCACGTCAGATTTCACACTGGAGAGACGCCGTTCACATGTGATCAGTGTGGGAAGAGATTCTCAAACAAACGAAGTCTTGAGATTCACAAGAGAGTTCATACCGAAGAGATGCCATTCCCGTGTAATCAATGTGAAAAGAGTTTCTCACACAAACAAAGTCTTGAGATTCACATGAGGATCCACACGGGAGAGAAGCCGTTCACATGTGATCAGTGTGGAAAAACATTTCTTGCGGCATCACACCTGAAATCACACCTGACAGTTCATACGAAGGAGAAGCCACATTCATGCTCTGTGTGTGGAAAGATTTTTTCACAGCTGCAAAATTTAAAAGAACAACATGCTGATGCTCACCAGATTTACATTGTTTCAGGACCAAACCAGTGATTTATAACACAAATCATCTTCATGACATTAGAATAGATCATAATCGTGCACAGCAGTTGTCGAGCAGATTTGATGGGATTAAAATGACTATTGAACTTTTCAGTGATCTTGACTTTGAGCTTTACTTTTCACTTCATTTTTGTCTCTCATTTGAAATCTCAAATGATTTAATGTTTCTTTTAGACCTGATGGACGTGATCAAGAAAGGACAAACAGAAGCCAAAGAATCTGTCACATGAAGTCATTCAAGAGATGAAGAAGAGGCCTTGACACTTTTAACAGAGACATGAATCTAGATGTTCCGATGAAAAACAATGAAGAACCAGTTTCTCTTCCACTTCTACTCTTCCATGCTAATGTAAGATATTATTTCATGTATCTTTGAAACTGGACACTCTTCTCTTGAGATGCTTTGGCTCTTATAAGCCAGTGAAGAGAGAGATCTGTCTCATTCACTTTCACTTTTGCTTAATTTTTTTTTGTTGTATTTGCTTCAAGTAATGATTGATTAAACTCTTTACTCACTTTATCAACAACTCATTGTCTTTTTCCTTTTTTTATTTTATGAATATTCTTCCTGCATTGGGAATCATTTTAGTTCTGAAAGTCATGAAGAGGCCTATTATTGGGGCTTTCAATTTTTTAATTTTCCCAATAGAGCTTTTAAATGCCTAATAAATGATATTTCACCCCACACATGAATGACATTGAATGAGATTCCATTAATGATAACCTCAACATGAGGTCACAGTGTAAAACTGCCAAACAAGTGTTTAAAAATGCAACAAATTAAAAAAAAAAAAAACAACATTTAAATTAAAATCTGGTGTAATCATTTCTGTAAATAGTTGTGGAATAAATCTTGCCATATGTTTATTAAGGCAGCTACAACTGAGGAAAAAAAACTAAATCACTTCACTGTTGGTTAAGGTGGAAAAACATCAGATTTTTTCAACTTCGTCTGGTAAGCTGATGACAAGTGCTCATAAAACACAGACTTGTTGGTTCAGCACATCCCACAGATGCTCAATTGGATTGAGATCTGGGCCCATATGTACAACACTTCTCAGAAATGCTCCTAAGAATAGTCTTAAGCTTTGACTTACGTGTCTTAGTAAAAATAGGACTTGTCTAAGAGTAGGAGACTGTTATAAAGAAGTAAAAAACATCTTTCAGTAGAGTCTAATACTGATTCTTAAGTGCTGACTGAGGTGTTGTGAACTCAGGACTACAATGATGTCAACCCAAAATGGCCGCCCTCAACCACTGAATCTGCCAATAGTGAGGCTGCAAGGGTGAAGTAACAGGAGCATGACACCAATCATTTAATGTAATTATAATAAACTTTAATATTTAAATTAATTAGAAAAAAATGCATTGTGCAAAATTATCATGAATTAGTATTGATGCTGTGTGATCTTTTCTATTTATATACGTCTGCTCATTTACAGTCGGAGCAATGATGTGAACACGAGTTCCCTCAACAACTCCAGGGAAGACCGAAATCCCCATAAAAGTGTCTTGCTTTTGCCGCATGGTTTGAATGTTTGTTGGGAAGTCAATGAACTGCCATACAGTAGTGGCCCAAAGTGATCTTCACCCTTTATTATTATTATATATATACACTCACCTAAAGGATTATTAGGAACACCATACTAATACTGTGTTTGACCCCCTTTCGCCTTCAGAACTGCCTTAATTCTACGTGGCATTGATTCAACAAGGTGCTGAAAGCATTCTTTAGAAATGTTGGCCCATATTGATAGGATAGCATCTTGCAGTTGATGGAGATTTGTGGGATGCACATCCAGGGCACGAAGCTCCCGTTCCACCACATCCCAAAGATGCTCTATTGGGTTGTGATCTGGTGACTGTGGGGGCCATTTTAGTACAGTGAACTCATTGTCATGTTCAAGAAACCAATTTGAAATGATTTGAGCTTTGTGACATGGTGCATTATCCTGCTGGAAGAAGCCATCAGAGGATGGGTACATGGTGGTCATAAAGGGATGGACATGGTCAGAAACAATGCTCAGGTAGGCCGTGGCATTTAAACGATGCCCAATTGGCACTAAGGGGCCTAAAGTGTGCCAAGAAAACATCCCCCACACCATTACACCACCACCACCAGCCTGCACAGTGGTAACAAGGCATGATGGATCCATGTTCTCATTCTGTTTACGCCAAATTCTGACTCTACCATCTGAATGTCTCAACAGAAATCGAGACTCATCAGACCAGGCAACATTTTTCCAGTCTTCAACTGTCCAATTTTGGTGAGCTTGTGGAAATTGTAGCCTCTTTTTCCTATTTGTAGTGGAGATGAGTGGTACCCGGTGGGGTCTTCTGCTGTAGTAGCCCATCCGCCTCAAGGTTGTGCGTGTTGTGGCTTCACAAATGCTTTGCTGCATACCTCGGTTGTAACGAGTGGTTATTTCAGTCAAAGTTGCTCTTCTATCAGCTTGAATCAGTCGGCCCATTCTCCTCTGACCTCTAGCATCAACAAGACATTTTCGCCCACAGGACTGCCGCATACTGGATGTTTTTCCCTTTTCACACCATTCTTTGTAAACTCTAGAAATGGTTGTGCGTGAAAATCCCAGTTACTGAGCAGATTGTGAAATACTCAGACCGGCCTGTCTGGCACCAACAACCATGCCACGCTCAAAATTGCTTAAATCACCTTTCTTTCCCATTCTGACATTCAGTTTGGAGTTCAGGAGATTGTCTTGACCAGGACCACACCCCTAAATGCATTGAAGCAACTGCCATGTGATTGGTTGATTAGATAATTGCATTAATGAGAAATTGAACGGGTGTTCCTAATAATCCTTTAGGTGAGTGTATTTATTTATGAAGAAAAGAAGGCAACCAGTATTTACGTTTTCAAACAGCCATTCAGATTTTTGTATTCGCTTTAGTGTTTATCAAACAACTCCACATATTTAAATAGGCCTTCTTAAATACATTTCAAACGTGTTTTTAATCTGGACTAAAACATGCCAGCTCAGAACAGTATTTCTTCTCTATTATTATAGATATTATTAATATACTATTCTCTATTGTAAGGTTAAATCTGACTGCAAGCTTACTATTGGTGATGAAAATTGTGTCATGTAAAAACTGAAGTAGGAATATTCTGGAAGTGTCTCTGTATTCTTGATAAGCACCACAGCAAATACAAAAATCAGAAAAAATACTGTTTGATGTTCTTCTCTGTAAAAAGTCACTCATCATGGCTGTTAGGAAACTAATAGATTTCTCCAGTAAGTGGTTTCTCCACTGCATGGATCCTCATGTGTTTCTTCAGGTGACTTTTAATAGAGAAACTCTTCCCGCACTGATCACACGTGTGCGGCTTCGCTCTGCTGTGGATCCTCTCATGTCTTTTCAGAGTTGATGACTGATTGAATCTCTTGTCACAGTGTGAACACTTGTAAGGTTTCTCTCCAGTGTGGATCCTCTGGTGCAGTTTTAAACTGCTCCCTGTAGTAAAAGTCTTCTCACACTCAAAGCACATGTACTCTCTCACACCAGTGTGTATTTTCTGATGTGTTTGTAAAGTTTGCAGCCTTGAAAAACTCTTTCCACACACAGAACATGAATGTGGCTTCTCCTTCGTATGAACTCTCAGGTGTTTCTTAAGGTTTGATGACCCAAAAAATGTTTTCCTGCAGTGATCACATGCGTACGGCTTCTCTCCAGTGTGGATCCTCATGTGAGCATTAAGATTTTGTCTATGAGCGAATCTCTTTTCACACTGAACACACATGAACGGCTTCTCTCCAGTGTGGATTCTCATGTGTTTCTTGAGGTATCCTGATTCCGTGAAACTCTTCCCACATTGATCACATGAGAATGGCTTCTCTCCAGTGTGAACTCTCAAGTGATCATCAAGATTGTGTTTGTTTGAGAATCTCTTTTCACACTGATCACACATGAATGGCTTTTCTCCGGTGTGAATCCTCATGTGACTCTTAAGGTGTCCTGAATCTGTGAAACTTTTCCCACATTTATCGCATGTGTGCGGCTTCTCTCCGGTGTGGCTCCTCATGTGAATCTTCAGGTGTTTTTTTTGTGTGAAGCTCTTCGGACATTGATCACAGGTGAACGGCTTCTGTCCAGCATGAACTCTCATGTGACCCTCAAGACTTTGTTTGTATGGAAAACTCTTCCCACACTGATCGCATGTGAACGGCTTCTCTCCAGAGTGGATTGTCATGTGTTTCTTAAGATTTACTTTTAGTGTGAAGCTGGTCCAACATTGATCACATGTGAACGGCTTCTCTCCGGTGTGGACTCTCATGTGAAGCTCAAGACCACATTTCCTTGAGAATCTCTTCCCACACTGAGTGCAGGTTGTAGATTTCTTGGCTCTTGTTTTCTTTATAAATGTCTTTTTAGTCTTTGAGCGACTCAAAGGTTTTTCTCCAGGTTTGACATGATGTTCCTCCTCCACTTCACACATTTCTTCTCTCTCCTCGCTCTCTTCCATCACGTCTGAAATCAAAGAGGAAAATTAATTTAATTTTCAGTAAATCAAAATAATTCAAAGAGAGATGGGTTAAATGAGGATGTCATGTTGATGCGGCATTTACAGGGGGGAGTTTAATTGATTCTGTAGGATCAAGTGGCGTTTTTTTAATAAGTGGTTTAATAATAGCTAACTTAAGTTTTCGGTACATATCCTAAAGTCAAGGATGAATTAATGATATTAAGAAGAGGATCTATGACCTCTGGAAGCAGAAATAAGCAGATCTAGCAGTTTTTACAGCCTTTCTGTATGAAATCATGCTCTCTTTCCACAAAATACGAAAAACTTCCAGTTTTGTTTTCTTCCAGCTGCGCTCCATTTTTCTGGCTGCTGTTTTAAGGGCCCGGGTGTGCTCGTTGTACCACGGTGTTGGACTATCTTCTTTAATCTTCTTTAAGCGCAGAGGAGCAACTGTGTCTAAAGTGCTGGAAAAGAGAGAGTCAATAGTTTCTGTTGCAACATCAAGTTCCTCTGGGCTATCTGGGATGCTGAGGAGATGAAACTGATGAGGAAGTTTATTTATAAAGAAATCTTTAGTCGCAGCAGTGATAGTCCTGCCATATTTGAAGCGAGGGGACGGCTTTGCAGCCTTTGCTAAATTGAGTATACATGATACTAGGTAATGATCTGAGATGTCATCGCTCTGCTGCAGAATTTCAACGGTATCAACATTTATTCCATGTGACAATATTAGGTCTAGAGTATGATTACGGCGATGAGTGGGTCCTGATACGTCTTGCCTAACTCCAATAGAGTTTAGAATGTCTCTAAATGCCAATCCCAATGCGTCTTTTTCATTGTCTACATGGATATTAAAACCACCAACAATTAGTACTTTATTTGCCACCAGTACTAACTCCGATAGAAAATCACCAAATTCTTTGATAAAGTATGTATGGTGCCCTGGTGGCCTGGTGCCTATACATCATTTTTCTCCAGTTTGAAATTGACAATCTTCAGTCTATATTGGAGGTGTCTCTTCTTCAAAAATGGAGTTTTTCTTTGCCAGCAACCTCGCTGTTCATTCCTGTGCAGGGCTCTACTGACCGTCTTCTTGAGACATCAATCCCAAACTTGGCTAAATCATTCACTAGTGTCTTGGTAGTTGTTCTCTGGTCCTCTCCCATTCGTTTTCTTTCCAAAGTTTTTGAAATCTTTCGCTTCCTGCCTCTGCCATTCTTTGATAAACATGTACATCCTTCTCCTCCTCTTTTGTGAGCATTTTACGGGACATGTAAATGTCTTTCACTTATTCCACAAGTTTTGATGCGCATCTTCTTGTATTCACAACTTAAAGTCCATAGTTCTTTTATCACGGTTTATTCTTCCAATAAAGAATCTAATTTCTTCAGTTTAGAAGGTGAAGTGAGAAGTTTGATCAAAGAAATGAGGTTTGAATAGAGAGTCATCAGTAATTACAATAAAGAAAAAAGAATAATCATTAGAGCCATAACCAGGCCGGAGGGGTGTGAATGTGTGCTGGGGAGACTGAAACTGAATGGGGCAGTTTGCACAACAAAACAATAGAGACAATACACTGGATGAATGCTTAGAAGATGACAATAAACATCAGTTAGCATTTTAGAGTTTTCTCAAAATAAAATCAAATGACATGATCTTGAAAAACATCAAATTCAGAGTTTTAGACTTAGACTCATCTTCAGATTTGAAATATAACATGGTCAGACTTGTGGCTTTACCTGTGGTGCATTTTTAGATTGCAACAAGGCCAACAACTTAACAAAACTTTGAAGCTTATTATAGCTATTTTTTTCATTATGAAAATAAGTAAACTGCAAAGTGTCTGCTTTCAAATAAGACTTTTAGTGCAAAGCATTCGTGAACTGTATCTGTTTTAGTCTGGGTGTGCCATTTCTTTGGATTTTTCAAAAGCGGGGGGGCTGGCTAACAGGTATTTTAGCAGGGTAAAATTTGTGTAATAATTTGAATGAAATTTCTCTAACCTTGTTAGTGATTATGTATTTCAAAGGCAGAGTCCATACTTTTTTCCAATCAATATGATCAACCAAATTCTTCCATTATGACGCCACATATGGAATTGTTACAAGCTCCTTTTGAAAGAGAGATCTAATTCTATAATTACGTGATGATGTGATAAAAAACACAGTTTTCCTACTGGAAGTTCAAATGGGTCTGAGGAAATAGTGAAGTGTGAGATGATTTAACAGACTATCTTAGAAGCGTAACAACTCCTTTAGGAACAGCGTCCATTACAATGGAAAATTCCCTGGGAGTAACTGGGAAATTAAATTTACATAAAAAATTCTTCATAATTTAAAATATGACTTGAATAACTGGAAGACAGTCAATTTTTTTCCTGAAACCAATTAACAAAAAACAAGGACTTATTCTTATATACAATATCTCGATTGTTCCAAATAAAGTACTGGTGAGGGGAAAAGTTGTGCTTAAAAATTAATGACCATGTAAGTAATGCTTGCCTGTGGAATTTAGATAAGTTGTAAGGGATTCTAGCAATATTATAATTACAGATCAATATGAAAGGGAGACCACCTAATTTGGAAAAGAAGACATTAGGAATAAAATTTCAAATTGAATTTGGATTACACAAAACTGTCTAACCCAATTCATTTTTAAAGTATTGTAAGAGATGAGAAATCAAGAAAATTCAACCCACCATTAACCATTCTCCATTCCCACCATTCACATATGAATTCATTATTACTGACTTCTTAACATTGTGTATTTTGTTTTTACAAATAAAGTTGAAGAAGGTTTTATCGACCCACCTACATATGTTGTTGTCCACATACAGAGAGAGTGCAGCATATGTAAACCTAGAGATGCCCTCAGCCTTAGCAAGCCTCTCAAGGTCAAGTCTCTCTGCAACCATGCATTATTATTCAAAAATCCCAAAAAGGGTCAAAGTTCAGGGTACTTCTATTATTTAGATTTTTAGTGATCATGATGCCTAAATATGTAACTTCAGATCTAACTGGAATATTGTAAAAGGAGGGTGCTGTACAGTCTTTAATAGACAATAATTCACATTTTCTTATGTTTAGATAAAGTACTGAAGCTTTAGAGAATAGTTTTATGTTATCAATTGCTATAGGGATTATAGGGCTATGTGAATCCCCTGAATACCACTTTCACAGATAAACGTTGAGAGTAGCTGCACACAAAGGAAAAATAAATAGGAGGAAATGGGACACCCTTGTCTGACTCCTCTAGATAAACTAAACCTTGGGGAAGTGCCATTTTTTTGTTTAATCGAACAGCTTCCATTATTTTAAAGGGTTTTAATTACTTTACAAAACATCACCAAAACCAAAACTATGTAATGACTTAATAAGAACTGTAAGCTCCACCTACTGGCCCAAAAAGAACGGAATCCAGCAGCTGGTTGAAGGGCTTCTGCATGTATGTCTTTTCTGGCACTTCTGGAAAAATCACTTAATTTATTAAAATGTGAATATCCAATCCAATTCATTCCAATCCAAGTCATTATCTGACTCCATGAATAATTGTATCTGACTCCAATGGTATGTGATTCCGTAAAATTTGTTACGTTTATAAATTAACGGCTGATCATAGGTTTAGTTGTGATTTAATTTAGATTGTTGATTTTCTTAGTATATCTTATTTTCAAATATTCGTTCATCAAGGGACCCAATATCACACAGAGACTGAATGCTCGCGAAATTACATTAGCTCACGGACACAAACTAGCCAGTTCTGATATTAGTCAGAGGATTGCAGAGTGAATATTTTACCTTTAAGTGGTCGCACCTGCTTACTCAACAAAAAGTGTAATTTGATTAATAGACACGAAAGCTGCAACTTGCTAATACAGTAATAGTCAGAAATCAGATTATCCCGCATGCTGCGCTCCATGCTTCAGTCATGGGGTCCTCAGTTTGATCTATCGTGGCAAAAGATTTGCGGAAATAACGGACTCCACATTGATCCATACTAGAATAATGATTTCAGAAAAATACAAGATAAATCAAGATGAATGTTTATTTAGCCAGGCAAAATCAAATAAAGGAATTAAAAAGAATCCATTCTACACAACTGATTCAGCTGCTGAAAACACTCTTTATTTCATCTCAATAGTTCCTGTTTTCACCTCATTCATTATGATGATGTCTTCACATCTCCTGTAAATTCACACTTAAAGCTCATTTCATTGAGGGGGTTTGATGACTACAAATATGTAGTATGTATACATTTATTTCTGTGGTTATGCATTCACTTGGGGCCCGTTTCAGAAAGGAGGTTAAGTAAAAAATTTTGAGTATGTTAACCCTGAAATGAGGGAAACTCTGGGTTTTCTGTTTCAGAATAGAAGGTATGTTAAACGGGTAAGTCAAGCCCGTTCCTGAAAGAGAGGTAACTGACTCTGTGAACATAACCTGGTCTGGAGCAGGTTTTCTTCAGTAAACTCAGAGTTTCTTTCAGTCTTTCCCCACTTTTAAAGCATCAGCAGTGTTTAAATACTTCACCTTTTACCTGAGCTATTTAGGAGCGGTGAGAAATTGACTTTATTTCTGATTGGACTCAAACATGTGGTTAGGCTTTAGTGCTCTAACAAAAGGTAGTTGTGAATTTTCCTTTTTTCTTTGGATGTAATATTTGGTTGACAAATATGCAGCAGCAACAATATGTTTGTTTGGGTTATCTTCTAGTCAAAACTCAAATATACTTAACTCTGCTCTTGGAGGATTGGATCCCCTTCATGTTTATATGTGACCAAAATAAGTGTTACAACGTTGACGTGATTGGTTAAAAGGTAGTTTGTGACATCAGAAACACCAGAGATTTCAAACCACGTTTTTGAGACTGTCACTGCAGTTTTTAAAGAGAAAATACTCAGCAATGGTGTTGCACATGGTTTGTCTTAAAGCATATTAAAAACACCACATATAACAGCATGTAAACAGCATTAAAAACTTGATTTTAAGATGTGTCAGTTAGTATAAAAACAAATATATATATTTTTTATTTTTTATTTTGGCAGATCAGCTCCTCCCATGCTGCAATTCAAAATCAGCAATGCTCCGCCCCCTGCAATTACATCATTAATGAAGCTCCTCCCACACAATCACATCATCAGTGAAGCTCCTCCCACATCAGTTCATCAATAAATGCTGGAATATTCCCATCAGGCTACAAGTGAAGACGAGCATCAGAGCATCAGGAAGAGCTGAAATCTGCAAAGACTGAGTTTATTAAAGAGGACAGTGAGAACACGAGTGATCCAGAACCTGCAGAATGAAACACACTGAAGATCCTGAAGAACAAAGAGGTTGGTGTTTATTCTTCATTCATTCATGATGCTGGAGAACATCCATGTTAGAAAGACTCAAGCGCTTCAGCACATTTAGAGAAATATAAATGGGATTTTTGTTGTTTTTACCTAACCACCAAGCTGTATCAAGTAAATTAAGTTTCCAAAATGGTGGACAGGCATGTAGGCATAACTCAAGCAAAATCTTATTTATAGTTACTGATAAAGCTGTATTTTTCATAAATGATAAAAGTCATCCACAGTAGATTATTCTTCTTACAATAACTTTGGTAAGAGTGTTTCTACGGACACTGTAAAGTCGAACAGGAATGCAGTGAGAATCACTTGAGCTTGTGTGTCAGTGTCCCGTATTCACATGTGTATGAATGGAAGTCAATGCAACTGTTTGAAATTCAGACACAAAGACCAGGGATACTTGACGTATCTTCAGCAGGATTCTTTGAGAATGAGCTTTGTGAGGCTCCAGTCATCAGTTCAACTAAAGTCTCATTGTAGTTTATACACACTTTACGTGGTCAGTGTTTGGAGATGGAGACAAAACTTGTTAAAGACACCATGCAAATGAAGTATTCAGGTGTAGTTGCCTGTCCCAGACTGTAGAGTTTCACAAGTCCTAATCCAATCTGCATAACTATTCAAAGAATGGGATGGGCTCCACGAGCCATTAAAGACAATAGGTGAGAGTCTCTGTAATCCTGGACATTTGACTTACAATGACGAGAAACCTCATGCTAGAGACATTTCTTAACAGAATCAATTACCTTTATGGATGTATCCAGGATATTATTAGACAATAGATGTATAGCTATTTGTACTTGTTATTCTATTAGCTGCACTATATACAGGAATTTGGCTCTTTGCTTGGTTTTGTCCTGAATTTCCCAAGCAACTGGTGTCCACCGATCATGCTGTTTAAAGGGTAATTTTGATATAATGGTTTTTTATATTGAAGGTTTCCAGTTCCCCCATAGACCCAGTGTTCTGCCTTGTGTTGAAACATCCTCGAAAGGAACAAATCATATGCTTGCAAAGCCTTGCAATCTTCAGCTATAATAACTGACCAATTTAGACATTTTCCATCAATGCATTACTGCTCTTTATTGCGTCCAATTCAATTCAAACTGAAGAAGATTATCATAAAGCACTGGTGTTTCTCTAGAACAGTGGTTCCCAACCACGTTCCTGGAGGCCCACCAACAGTGCACATTTTGCATGTCACCCATATCAGGTTTTGGGAGTCACTACTAATGAGCTGATGACCTGAATCAGGTGTGTTTGATTGAGGAGACATGCAAAATGTGCACTGTCGGTGGGCCTCCAGGAACGTGGTTGGGAACCAGTGCTCTAGAAGGCAGCAATGAGAGTTGATGAGTCTTGACTAGTAGTTCAGTGATATCAGTTTGTCTGCGCATCACATCTTCAAAACATAAATTATTACCATCATTGGTAGCAACATGCCTTTGGCTACTTGACACAAGACAATAGGGTGTTACTTGTCCAGAATTTTGATCTGCAGGGTGTACAAGTACAGAACGACTGCTATGACTGAATTGTTCAAAGGGCTCAGGAGTTCTTGACTGACTTCGTAAATGTTGTCTTCAAGCTTGGTCATCTTGTCCATTGCAATTTCAGATTTCTTTTGAGACACGTAAAAGGTTGCCTTTAGCCTCCACTTGGACACGTACAGAAGATGCAAGTGACTGTTTACTTGATGTGTTGTCAGAAATGCTTCCGCATGACTTCCACATCTTCACCAGCATATACCAACGCTATGACCTCAATCTTTTTCTGTGTGAACACACCAAGTCTTGCTCTTTGTCACCCAATCAATTTATGACTCTTCAGAAACCCCTTCTGAAGCACAATGGCAGAACTTTTCAAACACAAATTCCCAAGCCACACTCTTTCTTCATATTGCTAGCTTCAAACTGCCACGTAAACAAGCTTAGGAATCAGGTGTGAAGGTGGAGAGAGCACAGCTTTCGACCACACATTGTTTGATTGACCTTTTCATCTCTTTCTTTTGAAAATAAATACTTTAGCATTAACATTGGGGATGAGGGCCATTTATGGTATTATGTGCATCAAAGTATCCTTCAATCTTTAAACAAGATGGGTGGCTTTTAGCAGTTGTCGATTACATCACAGCTGTTTCATTTCACTTCATATTTCTCTCTTTCAATTATTTTGCTGTACTGAAAATAATTATTTTATCTTTGATTTCAGACGTGATGGAAGAGAGCAAGGAGAGTGAAGTGGAGGAGGAACATCATGTCAAACCTGGAGAAAAACCTTTGAGTCGCTCAAAGACTAAAAACACATTTATAAAGAAAACAAGAGCCAAGAAATCTTTCATCTGCACTCAGTGTGGGAAGAGTTTCCTCTACAGAAAAAATCTTGAGATTCACATGAGGACCCACACCGGAGAGAAGCCGTTCTCATGTGATCAGTGCGGGCATAGTTTCACGCATTCATCACACCTAAATAGACACATGAGGATCCACACCGGAGAGAAGCCGTTCACATGTGATCAATGCGGGAAGGGTTTCACAGAAAAATGAAGTCTTGAGATTCATGTAAGAGTTCACACTGGAGAGAAGCCGTTCACATGTGATCAATGCGGGAAGGGTTTCACGGAAAAACGAAGTCTTGAGATTCATGTAAGAGTTCATACTGGAGAGAAGCCGCACACGTGTGATCAGTGCGGGAAGAGTTTTGCTTTTAAAAGCTATCTTAAGCTACACATGAGGATCCATACAGTAGAGAAATCATATCATTGCTATCCATGCAGAGAGAGTTTCGCTCAGTTATCTTCTTTGTTCACTCATATGAAGAACAATCATGGCACAGCTACCAAAGAGCATCTGGAAGGAAAGGACAGAGGGAACGCCAGTGGTCCATGCAGAATGAAACATCATGAGACTGAAGAACAAAGAGGTTGGTGTTTATTCTTCATTCCTCATTCATTCATCATGAGACTGAACAACATGCTGATGCTCACCAGATTTACATTGTTTCAGGACCAAACTAGTGATTTATAACACAAATCATCTTCATGACATTAAAGGGACAGTTCACCCAAAAATGAAAATGTGATGTTTATCTGCTTACCCCCAGGGCATCCAAGATGTAGGTGTCTTTGTTTCTTCAGTAGAACACAAATGAAGATTTTTAGGTCAAACCTTTGCTGTGTGCCAGTCGTATAATGCATGTCAATGGTCATATTTTAGAGTATGAGAGCTATGAGAGTAAAAAAACATAGACATACGAATTCATATTAAACCCTGCGGCTCGTGACGACACACGGATGTCTTAAGACACGAAACTAAAGGTTTGTGCGAGAAACCCAACAGTATTTATATCACGTTTTACCTCAAATACAACACAATGTACATCAGCCGCCTGCGCCATCACTTCCGGTGGGTGAGGATATGCAATGGTTGGAGTTAAAAATCTTTATTTGTGTTCTACTGAAGAAACAAAGCTTGGATGCCCTGGTGGTAAGCAGATAAACATCACATTTTCATTTTTGGGTGAACTATCCCTTTAAAATAGATCATAAGCGTGCACAGCAGTTGTCGAGCAGATTTGATGGCATTAAAATGACTATTGAACTCTTCAGCGATCTTGACTTTGAGCTTCACTTTTGTCTCTCATTTGAAATCTCACATGATTTAATGTTTCTTTTAGACCTCATAGACATGAACAAGAAAGGGAAAACAGAAGCCATAAAATCTGTCTCCTGCCCTCAGTGTAAAAAAAGACTTGCAGATAACTCAAGCCTGAAGATTCACATGAGGATCCACACCGTATAGAGAAGCCCTTCACATGTGATCAGTGTGGGAAGAGCTTCACAATTAAAGGAAACTTTCAGAGGCACATGAAGATCCACACTGGAGAGAGACCATACACATGCGATCAGTGTGGGCATAGTTTCCCAAGTAAACGAAACCTTAAGAATCACATGAGGATCCACAGCGGAGAGAGACCTTACACCTGTAATCAATGCGGGAAGAGTTTCTCTCAGTCCTCCATGCTGAAATCACATCTTCTCACTCATTCTGAAGAAAGACCGTTTAACTGTGATCAGTGTGGTAAACAGTTTCGTTGGATCTCAGTCCTGAAGAAACACCTGAAAATTCACACAAAGGAGAAGATTCATTCATAATATTACAGCAGAAAAGACATGGCAGTGTGTGTTTCAGTGCAAGTCCTTCACTACAGAAGATGAACTGAAAGAACACCAGAGGATTCACACTGGAAACAAACAACACTGAAGTCCTTCACTACAGATGATGAACTGAAAGAGCACCAGAGGATTCACACTGGAAACAAACAACACTGAAGTCCTTCACTACAGATGATGAACTGAAAGAGCACCAGAGGATTCACACTGGAAGCAAACAACACTGAAGTCCTTCACTACAGATGATGAACTGAAAGAACACCAGAGGATTCACACTGGAAACAAACAACACTGAAGTCCTTCACTACAGAAGATGAACTGAAAGAGCACCAGAGGATTCACACTGGATACAAACAACACTGAAGTCCTTCACTACAGATGATGAACTGAAAGAACACCAAAGGATTCACACTGGAAACAAACAACACTGAAGTCCTTCACTACAGATGATGAACTGAAAGCACACCAGAGGATTCACACTGGAAACAAACAACACTGAAGTCCTTCACTACAGATGATGAACTGAAAGAGCACCAGAGGATTCACACTGGAAACAAACAACACTGAAGTCCTTCACTACAGATGTTGAACTGAAAGAGCACCAGAGGATTCACACTGGAAACAAACAACACTGAAGTCCTTCACTACAGAAGATGAACTGAAAGAGCACCAGAGGATTCACACTGGAAACAAACAACACTGAAGTCCTTCACTACAAATGATGAACTGAAAGAGCACCAGAGGATTCCCACTGGAAACAAACAAGACTGAAGTCCTTCACTACAGAAGATGAACTGAAAGAACACCAGAGGATTCACACTGGAAACAAACAACACTGAAGTCCTTCACTACAGATGATGAACTGAAAGAGCACCAGAGGATTCACACTGGAAACAAACAACACTGAAGTCCTTCACTACAGATGATGAACTGAAAGAGCACCAGAGGATTCACACTGGAAACAAACAACACTGAAGTCCTTCACTACAGATGTTGAACTGAAAGAGTACCAGAGGATTCACACTGGAAACAAACAACACTGAAGTCCTTCACTACAGATGTTGAACTGAAAGAGCACCAGAGGATTCACACTGGAAACAAACAACACTGAAGTCCTTCACTACCGATGATGAACTGAAAGAGCACCAGATGATTCACACTGGAAACAAACAACACTGAAGTCCTTCACTACAAATGATGAACTGAAAGAGCACCAGAGGATTCACACTGGAAACAAACAAGACTGAAGTCCTTCACTACAGAAGATGAACTGAAAGAACACCAGAGGATTCACACTGGAAACAAACAACACTGAAGTCCTTCACTACAGATGATGAACTGAAAGAGCACCAGAGGATTCACACTGGAAACAAACAACACTGAAGTCCTTCACTACAGATGATGAACTGAAAGAGCACCAGAGGATTCACACTGGAAACAAACAACACTGAAGTCCTTCACTACAGATGTTGAACTGAAAGAGTACCAGAGGATTCACACTGGAAACAAACAACACTGAAGTCCTTCACTACAGATGATGAACTGAAAGAGCACCAGAGGATTCACACTGGAAACAAACAACACTGAAGTCCTTCACTACCGATGATGAACTGAAAGAACACCAGAGGATTCACACTGGAAACAAACAACACTGAAGTCCTTCACTACAGAAGATGAACTGAAAGAACACCAGAGGATTCACACTGGAAACAAACAACACTGAAGTCCTTCACTACAGATGATGAACTGAAAGAACACCAGAGGATTCACACTGGAAACAAACAACACTGAAGTCCTTCACTACAGATGATGAACTGAAAGAGCACCAGAGGATTCACACTGGAAACAAACAACACTGAAGTCCTTCACTAGAGAAGATGAACTGAAAGAGCACCAGAGGACTCACACTGGAAACAAACAACACTGAAGTCCTTCACTACAGATGTTGAACTGAAAGAGCACCAGAGGATTCACACTGGAAACAAACAACACTGAAGTCCTTCACTACAGAACATGAACTGAAAGAGCACCAGAGGATTCACACTGGAAACAAACAACACTGAAGTCCTTCACTACAGATGTTGAACTGAAAGAGCACCAGAGGATTCACACTGGAAACAAACAACACTGAAGTCCTTCACTACAGAAGATGAACTGAAAGAGCACCAGAGGATTCACACTGGAAACAAACAACACTGAAGTCCTTCACTACAGACGTTGAACTGAAAGAGCACCAGAGGATTCACACTGGAAACAAACAACACTGAAGTCCTTCACTACAGAAGATGAACTGAAAGAGCACCAGAGGATTCACACTGGAAACAAACAACACTGAAGTCCTTCACTACAGATGTTGAACTGAAAGAGCACCAGAGGATTCACAGTGGAAACAAACAACACTGAAGTCCTTCACTACAGATGATGAACTGAAAGAGCACCAGAGGATTCGCACTGGAAACAAACAACACTGACGTCCTTCACTACAGAAGATGAACTAAAAGAGCACCAGAGGATTCGCACTTGAAACAAACAAAACTGAAGTCCTTCACTACAGATGATGAACTGAAAGAGCACCAGAGGATGCGCACTGGAAACAAACAACCCTGAAGTCCGTCACTACAGATGATGAACTGAAAGAGCACCAGAGGATTCACACTGGAAACAAACAAGACTGAAGTCCTTCACTACAGAAGATGAACTGAAAGAGCACCAGAGGATTCACACTGGAAACAAACAACACTGAAGTCCTTCACTACAGATGTTGAACTGAAAGAGCACCAGAGGATTCACACTGGAAACAAACAACACTGAAGTCCTTCACTACAGATGTTGAACTGAAAGAGCACCAGAGGATTCACACTGGAAACAAACAACACTGAAGTCCTTCACTACAGATGTTGAACTGAAAGAGCACCAGAGGATTCACACTGGAAACAAACAACACTGAAGTCCTTCACTACAGATGTTGAACTGAAAGAGCACCAGAGGATTCACACTGGAAACAAACAACACTGAAGTCCTTCACTACAGAAGATGAACTGAAAGAGCACCAGAGGATTCACATTGGAAACAAACAACACTGACGTCCTTCACTACAGAAGATGAACTGAAAGAGCACCAGAGGATTCACACTGGAAACAAACAACACTGAAGTCCTTCACTACAGATGATGAACTGAAAGAGCACCAGAGGATTCACACTGGAAGCAAACAACACTGAAGTCCTTAACTACAGATGATGAACTGAAAGAACACCAGAGGATTCACACTGGAAACAAACAACACTGAAGTCCTTCACTACAGAAGATGAACTGAAAGAGCACCAGAGGATTCGCACTGGAAACAAACAACACCGAAGTCCTTCACTACAGATGATGAACTGAAAGAGCACCAGAGGATTCACACTGGAAACAAACAACACTGAAGTCCTTCACTACAGAAGATGAACTGAAAGAGCACCAGAGGATTCACACTGGAAACAAACAACACTGAAGTCCTTCACTACAGATGTTGAACTGAAAGAGCACCAGAGGATTCACACTGGAAACAAACAACACTGAAGTCCTTCACTACAGATGATGAACTGAAAGAGCACCAGAGGATTCGCACTGGAAACAAACAACACTGACGTCCTTCACTACAGAATATGAACTGAAAGAGCACCAGAGGATTCGCACTTGAAACAAACAAAACTGAAGTCCTTTACTACAGAAGATGAACTGAAAGAGCACCAGAGGATTCACACTGGAAACAAACAAGACTGAAGTCCTTCACTACAGATGATGAACTGAAAGAGCACCAGAGGATTCACACTGGAAACAAACAACACTGACGTCCTTCACTACAGAAGATGAACTGAAAGAGCACCAGAGGATTCGCACTTGAAACAAACAAAACTGAAGTCCTTCACTACAGATGATGAACTGAAAGAGCACCAGAGGATTCACACTGGAAACAAACAACACTGAAGTCCTTCACTACAGATGATGAACTGAAAGAGCACCAGAGGATTCACACTGGAAGCAAACAACACTGAAGTCCTTCACTATAGATGATGAACTAAAAGAACACCAGAGGATTCACACTGGAAACCAACAACACTGAAGTCCTTCACTACAGATGATGAACTGAAAGAGCACCAGAGGATTCACACTGGAAACAAACAACACTGAAGTCCTTCACTACAGATGTTGAACTGAAAGAGCACCAGAGGATTCACACTGGAAACAAACAACACTGAAGTCCTTCACTACAGATGTTGAACTGAAAGAGCACCAGAGGATTCACACTGGAAACAAACAACACTGAAGTCCTTCACTACAGAAGATGAACTGAAAGAGCACCAGAGGATTCACATTGGAAACAAACAACACTGACGTCCTTCACTACAGAAGATGAACTGAAAGAGCACCAGAGGATTCACACTGGAAACAAACAACACTGAAGTCCTTCACTACAGATGATGAACTGAAAGAGCACCAGAGGATTCACACTGGAAGCAAACAACACTGAAGTCCTTAACTACAGATGATGAACTGAAAGAACACCAGAGGATTCACACTGGAAACAAACAACACTGAAGTCCTTCACTACAGAAGATGAACTGAAAGAGCACCAGAGGATTCGCACTGGAAACAAACAACACCGAAGTCCTTCACTACAGATGATGAACTGAAAGAGCACCAGAGGATTCACACTGGAAACAAACAACACTGAAGTCCTTCACTACAGAAGATGAACTGAAAGAGCACCAGAGGATTCACACTGGAAACAAACAACACTGAAGTCCTTCACTACAGATGTTGAACTGAAAGAGCACCAGAGGATTCACACTGGAAACAAACAACACTGAAGTCCTTCACTACAGATGATGAACTGAAAGAGCACCAGAGGATTCGCACTGGAAACAAACAACACTGACGTCCTTCACTACAGAAGATGAACTGAAAGAGCACCAGAGGATTCGCACTTGAAACAAACAAAACTGAAGTCCTTTACTACAGAAGATGAACTGAAAGAGCACCAGAGGATTCACACTGGAAACAAACAAGACTGAAGTCCTTCACTACAGATGATGAACTGAAAGAGCACCAGAGGATTCACACTGGAAACAAACAACACTGACGTCCTTCACTACAGAAGATGAACTGAAAGAGCACCAGAGGATTCGCACTTGAAACAAACAAAACTGAAGTCCTTCACTACAGATGATGAACTGAAAGAGCACCAGAGGATTCACACTGGAAACAAACAACACTGAAGTCCTTCACTACAGATGATGAACTGAAAGAGCACCAGAGGATTCACACTGGAAACAAACAACACTAAAGTCCTTCACTACAGATGATGAACTGAAAGAACACCAGAGGATTCACACTGGATACAAACAACACTGAAGTCCTTCACTACAGATGATGAACTGAAAGAACACCAGAGGATTCACACTGGATACAAACAACACTGAAGTCCTTCACTACAGATGATGAACTGAAAGAACACCAGAGGATTCACACTGGAAACAAACAACACTGAAGTCCTTCACTACCGAAGATGAACTGAAAGAGCACCAGAGGATTCACACTGGAAACAAACAACACTGAAGTCCTTCACTACAGATGATGAACTGAAAGAGCACCAGAGGATTCACACTGGAAACAAACAAGACTGAAGTCCTTCACTACAGAAGATGAACTGAAAGAGCACCAGAGGATTCGCACTTGAAACAAACAAGACTGAAGTCCTTCACTACAAAAGATGAACTGAAAGAACACCAGAGGATTCACACTGGAAACAAACAACACTGAAGTCCTTCACTACAGATGATGAACTGAAAGAGCACCAGAGGATTCACACTGGAAACAAACAACACTGAAGTCCTTCACTACAGATGATGAACTGAAAGAGCACCAGAGGATTCACACTGGAAGCAAACAACACTGAAGTCCTTCACTACAGATGATGAACTGAAAGAACACCAGAGGATTCACACTGGAAACAAACAACACTGAAGTCCTTCACTACAGAAGATGAACTGAAAGAGCACCAGAGGATTCACACTGGAAACAAACAACACTGAAGTCCTTCACTACAGATGTTGAACTGAAAGAGCACCAGAGGATTCACACTGGAAACAAACAACACTGAAGTCCTTCACTACAGAAGATGAACTGAAAGAGCACCAGAGGATTCACACTGGAAACAAACAACACTGACGTCCTTCACTACAGATGATGAACTGAAAGAGCACCAGAGGAATCACACTGGAAACAAACAACACTGAAGTCCTTCACTACAGATGATGAACTGAAAGAACACCAGAGGATTCACACTGGAAACAAACAACACTAAAGTCCTTCACTACAGATGATGAACTGAAAGAACACCAGAGGATTCACACTGGATACAAACAACACTGAAGTCCTTCACTACAGATGTTGAACTGAAAGAGCCTCAGAGGATTCACATTGGAAACAAACAACACTGAAGTCCTTCACTACAGATGATGAACTGAAAGAGCACCAGAGGATTCACACTGGAAACAAACAACACTGAAGTCCTTCACTACAGATGATGAACTGAAAGAGCACCAGAGGATTCACACTGGAAACAAACAACACTGAAGTCCTTCACTACAGATGATGAACTGAAAGAGCACCAGAGGATTCACACTGGAAACAAACAACACTGAAGTCCTTCACTACAGATGTTGAACTGAAAGAGTACCAGAGGATTCACACTGGAAACAAGCAACACTGAAGTCCTTCACTACAGATGATGAACTGAAAGAGCACCAGAGGATTCACACTGGAAACAAACAACACTGAAGTCCTTCACTACAGATGATGAACTGAAAGAACACCAGAGGATTCACACTGGAAACAAACAACACTGAAGTCCTTCACTACAGAAGATGAACTGAAAGAACACCAGAGGATTCACACTGGAAACAAACAACACTGAAGTCCTTCAATACAGATGATGAACTGAAAGAACACCAGAGGATTCACACTGGAAACAAACAACACTGAAGTCCTTCACTACAGATGATGAACTGAAAGAGCACCAGAGGATTCACACTGGAAACAAACAACACTGAAGTCCTTCACTACAGATGTTGAACTGAAAGAGCACCAGAGGATTCACACTGGAAACAAACAACACTGAAGTCCTTCACTACAGAAGATGAACTGAAAGAGCACCAGAGGACTCACACTGTAAACAAACAACACTGAAGTCCTTCACTACAGATGTTGAACTGAAAGAGCACCAGAGGATTCACACTGGAAACAAACAACACTGAAGTCCTTCACTACAGAACATGAACTGAAAGAGCACCAGAGGATTCACACTGGAAACAAACAACACTGAAGTCCTTCACTACAGATGTTGAACTGAAAGAGCACCAGAGGATTCACACTGGAAACAAACAACACTGAAGTCCTTCACTACAGAAGATGAACTGAAAGAGCACCAGAGGATTCACACTGGAAACAAACAACACTGAAGTCCTTCACTACAGATGTTGAACTGAAAGAGCACCAGAGGATTCACACTGGAAACAAACAACACTGAAGGCCTTCACTACAGAAGATGAACTGAAAGAGCACCAGAGGATTCACACTGGAAACAAACAACACTGAAGTCCTTCACTACAGATGTTGAACTGAAAGAGCACCAGAGGATTCACACTGGAAACAAACAACACTGAAGTCCTTCACTACAGATGATGAACTGAAAGAGCACCAGAGGATTCGCACTGGAAACAAACAACACTGACGTCCTTCACTACAGAAGATGAACTGAAAGAACACCAGAGGATTCACACTGGAAACAAACAACACTGAAGTCCTTCACTACAGATGATGAACTGAAAGAACACCAGAGGATTCACACTGGAAACAAACAACACTGAAGTCCTTCACTACAGATGATGAACTGAAAGAGCACCAGAGGATTCACACTGGAAACAAACAACACTGAAGTCCTTCACTACAGATGTTGAACTGAAAGAGCACCAGAGGATTCACACTGGAAACAAACAACACTGAAGTCCTTCACTACAGATGATGAACTGAAAGAGCACCAGAGGATTCACACTGGAAGCAAACAACACTGAAGTCCTTCACTATAGATGATGAACTAAAAGAACACCAGAGGATTCACACTGGAAACCAACAACACTGAAGTCCTTCACTACAGATGATGAACTGAAAGAGCACCAGAGGATTCACACTGGAAACAAACAACACTGAAGTCCTTCACTACAGATGTTGAACTGAAAGAGCACCAGAGGATTCACACTGGAAACAAACAACACTGAAGTCCTTCACTACAGATGTTGAACTGAAAGAGCACCAGAGGATTCACACTGGAAACAAACAACACTGAAGTCCTTCACTACAGAAGATGAACTGAAAGAGCACCAGAGGATTCACATTGGAAACAAATAACACTGACGTCCTTCACTACAGAAGATGAACTGAAAGAGCACCAGAGGATTCACACTGGAAACAAACAACACTGAAGTCCTTCACTACAGATGATGAACTGAAAGAGCACCAGAGGATTCACACTGGAAGCAAACAACACTGAAGTCCTTCACTACAGATGTTGAACTGAAAGAGCACCAGAGGATTCACACTGGAAACAAACAACACTGAAGTCCTTCACTACAGATGATGAACTGAAAGAGCACCAGAGGATTCGCACTGGAAACAAACAACACTGACGTCCTTCACTACAGAAGATGAACTGAAAGAGCACCAGAGGATTCGCACTTGAAACAAACAAAACTGAAGTCCTTTACTACAGAAGATGAACTGAAAGAGCACCAGAGGATTCACACTGGAAACAAACAAGACTGAAGTCCTTCACTACAGATGATGAACTGAAAGAGCACCAGAGGATTCACACTGGAAACAAACAACACTGACGTCCTTCACTACAGAAGATGAACTGAAAGAGCACCAGAGGATTCGCACTTGAAACAAACAAAACTGAAGTCCTTCACTACAGATGATGAACTGAAAGAGCACCAGAGGATTCACACTGGAAACAAACAACACTGAAGTCCTTCACTACAGATGATGAACTGAAAGAGCACCAGAGGATTCACACTGGAAACAAACAACACTAAAGTCCTTCACTACAGATGATGAACTGAAAGAACACCAGAGGATTCACACTGGATACAAACAACACTGAAGTCCTTCACTACAGATGATGAACTGAAAGAACACCAGAGGATTCACACTGGATACAAACAACACTGAAGTCCTTCACTACAGATGATGAACTGAAAGAACACCAGAGGATTCACACTGGAAACAAACAACACTGAAGTCCTTCACTACCGAAGATGAACTGAAAGAGCACCAGAGGATTCACACTGGAAACAAACAACACTGAAGTCCTTCACTACAGATGATGAACTGAAAGAGCACCAGAGGATTCACACTGGAAACAAACAAGACTGAAGTCCTTCACTACAGAAGATGAACTGAAAGAGCACCAGAGGATTCGCACTTGAAACAAACAAGACTGAAGTCCTTCACTACAAAAGATGAACTGAAAGAACACCAGAGGATTCACACTGGAAACAAACAACACTGAAGTCCTTCACTACAGATGATGAACTGAAAGAGCACCAGAGGATTCACACTGGAAACAAACAACACTGAAGTCCTTCACTACAGATGATGAACTGAAAGAGCACCAGAGGATTCACACTGGAAGCAAACAACACTGAAGTCCTTCACTACAGATGATGAACTGAAAGAACACCAGAGGATTCACACTGGAAACAAACAACACTGAAGTCCTTCACTACAGAAGATGAACTGAAAGAGCACCAGAGGATTCACACTGGAAACAAACAACACTGAAGTCCTTCACTACAGATGTTGAACTGAAAGAGCACCAGAGGATTCACACTGGAAACAAACAACACTGAAGTCCTTCACTACAGATGATGAACTGAAAGAGCACCAGAGGATTCACACTGGAAGCAAACAACACTGAAGTCCTTCACTACAGATGTTGAACTGAAAGAGCACCAGAGGATTCGCACTGGAAACAAACAACACTGAAGTCCTTCACTACAGATGATGAACTGAAAGAGCACCAGAGGATTCGCACTGGAAACAAACAACACTGACGTCCTTCACTACAGAAGATGAACTGAAAGAGCACCAGAGGATTCGCACTTGAAACAAACAAAACTGAAGTCCTTTACTACAGAAGATGAACTGAAAGAGCACCAGAGGATTCACACTGGAAACAAACAAGACTGAAGTCCTTCACTACAGATGATGAACTGAAAGAGCACCAGAGGATTCACACTGGAAACAAACAACACTGACGTCCTTCACTACAGAAGATGAACTGAAAGAGCACCAGAGGATTCGCACTTGAAACAAACAAAACTGAAGTCCTTCACTACAGATGATGAACTGAAAGAGCACCAGAGGATTCACACTGGAAACAAACAACACTGAAGTCCTTCACTACAGATGATGAACTGAAAGAGCACCAGAGGATTCACACTGGAAACAAACAACACTAAAGTCCTTCACTACAGATGATGAACTGAAAGAACACCAGAGGATTCACACTGGATACAAACAACACTGAAGTCCTTCACTACAGATGATGAACTGAAAGAACACCAGAGGATTCACACTGGATACAAACAACACTGAAGTCCTTCACTACAGATGATGAACTGAAAGAACACCAGAGGATTCACACTGGAAACAAACAACACTGAAGTCCTTCACTACCGAAGATGAACTGAAAGAGCACCAGAGGATTCACACTGGAAACAAACAACACTGAAGTCCTTCACTACAGATGATGAACTGAAAGAGCACCAGAGGATTCACACTGGAAACAAACAAGACTGAAGTCCTTCACTACAGAAGATGAACTGAAAGAGCACCAGAGGATTCGCACTTGAAACAAACAAGACTGAAGTCCTTCACTACAAAAGATGAACTGAAAGAACACCAGAGGATTCACACTGGAAACAAACAACACTGAAGTCCTTCACTACAGATGATGAACTGAAAGAGCACCAGAGGATTCACACTGGAAACAAACAACACTGAAGTCCTTCACTACAGATGATGAACTGAAAGAGCACCAGAGGATTCACACTGGAAGCAAACAACACTGAAGTCCTTCACTACAGATGATGAACTGAAAGAGCACCAGAGGATTCACACTGGAAACAAACAACACTGAAGTCCTTCACTACAGATGATGAACTGAAAGAGCACCAGAGGATTCACACTGGAAACAAACAACACTGAAGTCCTTCACTACAGATGTTGAACTGAAAGAGTACCAGAGGATTCACACTGGAAACAAGCAACACTGAAGTCCTTCACTACAGATGATGAACTGAAAGAGCACCAGAGGATTCACACTGGAAACAAACAACACTGAAGTCCTTCACTACAGATGATGAACTGAAAGAACACCAGAGGATTCACACTGGAAACAAACAACACTGAAGTCCTTCACTACAGAAGATGAACTGAAAGAGCACCAGAGGATTCACACTGGAAACAAACAACACTGAAGTCCTTCACTACAGAAGATGAACTGAAAGAGCACCAGAGGATTCACACTGGAAACAAACAACACTGAAGTCCTTCACTACAGAAGATGAACTGAAAGAGCACCAGAGGATTCACATTGGAAACAAACAACACTGACGTCCTTCACTACAGAAGATGAACTGAAAGAGCACCAGAGGATTCACACTGGAAACAAACAACACTGAAGTCCTTCACTACAGATGATGAACTGAAAGAGCACCAGAGGATTCACACTGGAAGCAAACAACACTGAAGTCCTTAACTACAGATGATGAACTGAAAGAACACCAGAGGATTCACACTGGAAACAAACAACACTGAAGTCCTTCACTACAGATGATGAACTGAAAGAGCACCAGAGGATTCACACTGGAAGCAAACAACACTGAAGTCCTTCACTATAGATGATGAACTAAAAGAACACCAGAGGATTCACACTGGAAACCAACAACACTGAAGTCCTTCACTACAGATGATGAACTGAAAGAGCACCAGAGGATTCACACTGGAAACAAACAACACTGAAGTCCTTCACTACAGATGTTGAACTGAAAGAGCACCAGAGGATTCACACTGGAAACAAACAACACTGAAGTCCTTCACTACAGATGTTGAACTGAAAGAGCACCAGAGGATTCACACTGGAAACAAACAACACTGAAGTCCTTCACTACAGAAGATGAACTGAAAGAGCACCAGAGGATTCACATTGGAAACAAACAACACTGACGTCCTTCACTACAGAAGATGAACTGAAAGAGCACCAGAGGATTCACACTGGAAACAAACAACACTGAAGTCCTTCACTACAGATGATGAACTGAAAGAGCACCAGAGGATTCACACTGGAAGCAAACAACACTGAAGTCCTTAACTACAGATGATGAACTGAAAAAACACCAGAGGATTCACACTGGAAACAAACAACACTGAAGTCCTTCACTACAGAAGATGAACTGAAAGAGCACCAGAGGATTCGCACTGGAAACAAACAACACTGAAGTCCTTCACTACAGAAGATGAACTGAAAGAGCACCAGAGGATTCGCACTGGAAACAAACAACACCGAAGTCCTTCACTACAGAAGATGAACTGAAAGAGCACCAGAGGATTCACACTGGAAACAAACAACACTGAAGTCCTTCACTACAGATGTTGAACTGAAAGAGCACCAGAGGATTCACACTGGAAACAAACAACACTGAAGTCCTTCACTACAGATGATGAACTGAAAGAGCACCAGAGGATTCGCACTGGAAACAAACAACACTGACGTCCTTCACTACAGAAGATGAACTGAAAGAGCACCAGAGGATTCGCACTTGAAACAAACAAAACTGAAGTCCTTTACTACAGAAGATGAACTGAAAGAGCACCAGAGGATTCACACTGGAAACAAACAAGACTGAAGTCCTTCACTACAGATGATGAACTGAAAGAGCACCAGAGGATTCACACTGGAAACAAACAACACTGACGTCCTTCACTACAGAAGATGAACTGAAAGAGCACCAGAGGATTCGCACTTGAAACAAACAAAACTGAAGTCCTTCACTACAGATGATGAACTGAAAGAGCACCAGAGGATTCACACTGGAAACAAACAACACTGAAGTCCTTCACTACAGATGATGAACTGAAAGAGCACCAGAGGATTCACACTGGAAACAAACAACACTAAAGTCCTTCACTACAGATGATGAACTGAAAGAACACCAGAGGATTCACACTGGATACAAACAACACTGAAGTCCTTCACTACAGATGATGAACTGAAAGAACACCAGAGGATTCACACTGGATACAAACAACACTGAAGTCCTTCACTACAGATGATGAACTGAAAGAACACCAGAGAATTCACACTGGAAACAAACAACACTGAAGTCCTTCACTACAGAAGATGAACTGAAAGAGCACCAGAGGATTCACACTGGAAACAAACAACACTGAAGTCCTTCACTACAGATGTTGAACTGAAAGAGCACCAGAGGATTCACACTGGAAACAAACAACACTGAAGTCCTTCACTACAGAAGATGAACTGAAAGAGCACCAGAGGATTCACACTGGAAACAAACAACACTGAAGTCCTTCACTACAGATGTTGAACTGAAAGAGCACCAGAGGATTCACACTGGAAACAAACAACACTGAAGTCCTTCACTACAGAAGATGAACTGAAAGAGCACCAGAGGATTCACACTGGAAACAAACAACACTGAAGTCCTTCACTACAGATGTTGAACTGAAAGAGCACCAGAGGATTCGCACTGGAAACAAACAACACTGAAGTCCTTCACTACAGATGATGAACTGAAAGAGCACCAGAGGATTCGCACTGGAAACAAACAACACTGACGTCCTTCACTACAGAAGATGAACTGAAAGAGCACCAGAGGATTCGCACTTGAAACAAACAAAACTGAAGTCCTTCACTACAGATGATGAACTGAAAGAGCACCAGAGGATGCGCACTGGAAACAAACAACCCTGAAGTCCGTCACTACAGATGATGAACTGAAAGAGCACCAGAGGATTCACACTGGAAACAAACAAGACTGAAGTCCTTCACTACAGAAGATGAACTGAAAGAGCACCAGAGGATTCACACTGGAAACAAACAACACTGAAGTCCTTCACTACAGATGTTGAACTGAAAGAGCACCAGAGGATTCACACTGGAAACAAACAACACTGAAGTCCTTCACTACAGATGATGAACTGAAAGAGCACCAGAGGATTCACACTGGAAACAAACAACACTGAAGTCCTTCACTACAGATGATGAACTGAAAGAGCACCAGAGGATTCACACTGGAAACAAACAACACTGAAGTCCTTCACTACAGATGTTGAACTGAAAGAGCACCAGAGGATTCACACTGGAAACAAACAACACTGAAGTCCTTCACTACAGATGATGAACTGAAAGAGCACCAGAGGATTCACACTGGAAACAAACAACACTGAAGTCCTTCACTACAGATGATGAACTGAAAGAACACCAGAGGATTCACACTGGAAACAAACAACACTGAAGTCCTTCACTACAGAAGATGAACTGAAAGAACACCAGATGATTCACACTGGAAACAAACAACACTGAAGTCCTTCAATACAGATAATGAACTGATAGAACACCAGAGGATTCACACTGGAAACAAACAACACTGAAGTCCTTCACTACAGATGATGAACTGAAAGAGCACCAGAGGATTCACACTGGAAACAAACAACACTGAAGTCCTTCACTACAGATGTTGAACTGAAAGAGCACCAGAGGATTCACACTGGAAACAAACAACACTGAAGTCCTTCACTACAGAAGATGAACTGAAAGAGCACCAGAGGACTCACACTGGAAACAAACAACACTGAAGTCCTTCACTACAGATGTTGAACTGAAAGAGCACCAGAGGATTCACACTGGAAACAAACAACACTGAAGTCCTTCACTACAGAACATGAACTGAAAGAGCACCAGAGGATTCACACTGGAAACAAACAACACTGAAGTCCTTCACTACAGATGTTGAACTGAAAGAGCACCAGAGGATTCACACTGGAAACAAACAACACTGAAGTCCTTCACTACAGAAGATGAACTGAAAGAGCACCAGAGGATTCACACTGGAAACAAACAACACTGAAGTCCTTCACTACAGATGTTGAACTGAAAGAGCACCAGAGGATTCACACTGGAAACAAACAACACTGAAGGCCTTCACTACAGAAGATGAACTGAAAGAGCACCAGAGGATTCACACTGGAAACAAACAACACTGAAGTCCTTCACTACAGATGTTGAACTGAAAGAGCACCAGAGGATTCACACTGGAAACAAACAACACTGAAGTCCTTCACTACAGATGATGAACTGAAAGAGCACCAGAGGATTCGCACTGGAAACAAACAACACTGACGTCCTTCACTACAGAAGATGAACTGAAAGAACACCAGAGGATTCACACTGGAAACAAACAACACTGAAGTCCTTCACTACAGATGATGAACTGAAAGAGCACCAGAGGATTCACACTGGAAACAAACAACACTAAAGTCCTTCACTACAGATGATGAACTGAAAGAACACCAGAGGATTCACACTGGATACAAACAACACTGAAGTCCTTCACTACAGATGATGAACTGAAAGAACACCAGAGGATTCACACTGGATACAAACAACACTGAAGTCCTTCACTACAGATGATGAACTGAAAGAACACCAGAGAATTCACACTGGAAACAAACAACACTGAAGTCCTTCACTACAGAAGATGAACTGAAAGAGCACCAGAGGATTCACACTGGAAACAAACAACACTGAAGTCCTTCACTACAGATGTTGAACTGAAAGAGCACCAGAGGATTCACACTGGAAACAAACAACACTGAAGTCCTTCACTACAGAAGATGAACTGAAAGAGCACCAGAGGATTCACACTGGAAACAAACAACACTGAAGTCCTTCACTACAGATGTTGAACTGAAAGAGCACCAGAGGATTCACACTGGAAACAAACAACACTGAAGTCCTTCACTACAGAAGATGAACTGAAAGAGCACCAGAGGATTCACACTGGAAACAAACAACACTGAAGTCCTTCACTACAGATGTTGAACTGAAAGAGCACCAGAGGATTCGCACTGGAAACAAACAACACTGAAGTCCTTCACTACAGATGATGAACTGAAAGAGCACCAGAGGATTCGCACTGGAAACAAACAACACTGACGTCCTTCACTACAGAAGATGAACTGAAAGAGCACCAGAGGATTCGCACTTGAAACAAACAAAACTGAAGTCCTTCACTACAGATGATGAACTGAAAGAGCACCAGAGGATGCGCACTGGAAACAAACAACCCTGAAGTCCGTCACTACAGATGATGAACTGAAAGAGCACCAGAGGATTCACACTGGAAACAAACAAGACTGAAGTCCTTCACTACAGAAGATGAACTGAAAGAGCACCAGAGGATTCACACTGGAAACAAACAACACTGAAGTCCTTCACTACAGATGTTGAACTGAAAGAGCACCAGAGGATTCACACTGGAAACAAACAACACTGAAGTCCTTCACTACAGATGATGAACTGAAAGAGCACCAGAGGATTCACACTGGAAACAAACAACACTGAAGTCCTTCACTACAGATGATGAACTGAAAGAGCACCAGAGGATTCACACTGGAAACAAACAACACTGAAGTCCTTCACTACAGATGATGAACTGAAAGAGCACCAGAGGATTCACACTGGAAACAAACAACACTGAAGTCCTTCACTACAGATGTTGAACTGAAAGAGTACCAGAGGATTCACACTGGAAACAAACAACACTGAAGTCCTTCACTACAGATGATGAACTGAAAGAGCACCAGAGGATTCACACTGGAAACAAACAACACTGAAGTCCTTCACTACAGATGATGAACTGAAAGAACACCAGAGGATTCACACTGGAAACAAACAACACTGAAGTCCTTCACTACAGAAGATGAACTGAAAGAACACCAGATGATTCACACTGGAAACAAACAACACTGAAGTCCTTCAATACAGATAATGAACTGAAAGAACACCAGAGGATTCACACTGGAAACAAACAACACTGAAGTCCTTCACTACAGATGATGAACTGAAAGAGCACCAGAGGATTCACACTGGAAACAAACAACACTGAAGTCCTTCACTACAGATGTTGAACTGAAAGAGCACCAGAGGATTCACACTGGAAACAAACAACACTGAAGTCCTTCACTACAGAAGATGAACTGAAAGAGCACCAGAGGACTCACACTGGAAACAAACAACACTGAAGTCCTTCACTACAGATGTTGAACTGAAAGAGCACCAGAGGATTCACACTGGAAACAAACAACACTGAAGTCCTTCACTACAGAACATGAACTGAAAGAGCACCAGAGGATTCACACTGGAAACAAACAACACTGAAGTCCTTCACTACAGATGTTGAACTGAAAGAGCACCAGAGGATTCACACTGGAAACAAACAACACTGAAGTCCTTCACTACAGAAGATGAACTGAAAGAGCACCAGAGGATTCACACTGGAAACAAACAACACTGAAGTCCTTCACTACAGATGTTGAACTGAAAGAGCACCAGAGGATTCACACTGGAAACAAACAACACTGAAGGCCTTCACTACAGAAGATGAACTGAAAGAGCACCAGAGGATTCACACTGGAAACAAACAACACTGAAGTCCTTCACTACAGATGTTGAACTGAAAGAGCACCAGAGGATTCACACTGGAAACAAACAACACTGAAGTCCTTCACTACAGATGATGAACTGAAAGAGCACCAGAGGATTCGCACTGGAAACAAACAACACTGACGTCCTTCACTACAGAAGATGAACTGAAAGAACACCAGAGGATTCACACTGGAAACAAACAACACTGAAGTCCTTCACTACAGATGATGAACTGAAAGAACACCAGAGGATTCACACTGGAAACAAACAACACTGAAGTCCTTCACTACAGATGATGAACTGAAAGAGCACCAGAGGATTCACACTGGAAACAAACAACACTGAAGTCCTTCACTACAGATGTTGAACTGAAAGAGCACCAGAGGATTCACACTGGAAACAAACAACACTGAAGTCCTTCACTACAGAAGATGAACTGAAAGAGCACCAGAGGACTCACACTGGAAACAAACAACACTGAAGTCCTTCACTACAGATGTTGAACTGAAAGAGCACCAGAGGATTCACACTGGAAACAAACAACACTGAAGTCCTTCACTACAGAACATGAACTGAAAGAGCACCAGAGGATTCACACTGGAAACAAACAACACTGAAGTCCTTCACTACAGATGTTGAACTGAAAGAGCACCAGAGGATTCACACTGGAAACAAACAACACTGAAGTCCTTCACTACAGAAGATGAACTGAAAGAGCACCAGAGGATTCACACTGGAAACAAACAACACTGAAGTCCTTCACTACAGATGTTGAACTGAAAGAGCACCAGAGGATTCACACTGGAAACAAACAACACTGAAGTCCTTCACTACAGATGTTGAACTGAAAGAGCACCAGAGGATTCACACTGGAAACAAACAACACTGAAGTCCTTCACTACAGATGTTGAACTGAAAGAGCACCAGAGGATTCACACTGGAAACAAACAACACTGAAGTCCTTCACTACAGATGATGAACTGAAAGAGCACCAGAGGATTCACACTGGAAACAAACAACACTGAAGTCCTTCACTACAGATGATGAACTGAAAGAACACCAGAGGATTCACACTGGAAACAAACAACACTGAAGTCCTTCACTACAGAAGATGAACTGAAAGAACACCAGAGGATTCACACTGGAAACAAACAACACTGAAGTCCTTCACTACAGATGATGAACTGAAAGAACACCAGAGGATTCACACTGGAAACAAACAACACTGAAGTCCTTCACTACAGATGATGAACTGAAAGAGCACCAGAGGATTCACACTGGAAACAAACAACACTGAAGTCCTTCACTACAGATGTTGAACTGAAAGAGCACCAGAGGATTCACACTGGAAACAAACAACACTGAAGTCCTTCACTACAGAAGATGAACTGAAAGAGCACCAGAGGATTCACACTGGAAACAAACAACACTGAAGTCCTTCACTACAGATGTTGAACTGAAAGAGCACCAGAGGATTCACACTGGAAACAAACAACACTGAAGTCCTTCACTACAGAAGATGAACTGAAAGAGCACCAGAGGATTCACACTGGAAACAAACAACACTGAAGTGCTTCACTACAGATGTTGAACTGAAAGAGCACCAGAGGATTCACACTGGAAACAAACAACACTGAAGTCCTTCACTACAGATGATGAACTGAAAGAGCACCAGAGGATTCACACTGGAAACAAACAACACTGAAGTCCTTCACTACAGATGTTGAACTGAAAGAGCACCAGAGGATTCACACTGGAAACAAACAACACTGAAGTCCTTCACTACAGATGTTGAACTGAAAGAGCACCAGAGGATTCACACTGGAAACAAACAACACTGAAGTCCTTCACTACAGATGTTGAACTGAAAGAGCACCAGAGGATTCACACTGGAAACAAACAACACTGAAGTCCTTCACTACAGATGTTGAACTGAAAGAGCACCAGAGGATTCACACTGGAAACAAACAACACTGAAGTCCTTCACTACAGATGTTGAACTGAAAGAGCACCAGAGGATTCACACTGGAAACAAACAACACTGAAGTCCTTCACTACAGATGATGAACTGAAAGAGCACCAGAGGATTCACACTGGAAACAAACAACACTGAAGTCCTTCACTACAGATGATGAACTGAAAGAACACCAGAGGATTCACACTGGAAACAAACAACACTGAAGTCCTTCACTACAGAAGATGAACTGAAAGAACACCAGAGGATTCACACTGGAAACAAACAACACTGAAGTCCTTCACTACAGATGATGAACTGAAAGAACACCAGAGGATTCACACTGGAAACAAACAACACTGAAGTCCTTCACTACAGATGATGAACTGAAAGAGCACCAGAGGATTCACACTGGAAACAAACAACACTGAAGTCCTTCACTACAGATGATGAACTGAAAGAGCACCAGAGGATTCACACTGGAAGCAAACAACACTGAAGTCCTTCACTATAGATGATGAACTAAAAGAACACCAGAGGATTCACACTGGAAACCAACAACACTGAAGTCCTTCACTACAGATGATGAACTGAAAGAGCACCAGAGGATTCACACTGGAAACAAACAACACTGAAGTCCTTCACTACAGATGTTGAACTGAAAGAGCACCAGAGGATTCACACTGGAAACAAACAACACTGAAGTCCTTCACTACAGATGATGAACTGAAAGAGCACCAGAGGATTCACACTGGAAACAAACAACACTGAAGTCCTTCACTACAGATGATGAACTGAAAGAACACCAGAGGATTCACACTGGAAACAAACAACACTGAAGTCCTTCACTACAGAAGATGAACTGAAAGAACACCAGAGGATTCACACTGGAAACAAACAACACTGAAGTCCTTCACTACAGATGATGAACTGAAAGAACACCAGAGGATTCACACTGGAAACAAACAACACTGAAGTCCTTCACTACAGATGATGAACTGAAAGAGCACCAGAGGATTCACACTGGAAACAAACAACACTGAAGTCCTTCACTACAGATGTTGAACTGAAAGAGCACCAGAGGATTCACACTGGAAACAAACAACACTGAAGTCCTTCACTACAGAAGATGAACTGAAAGAGCACCAGAGGATTCACACTGGAAACAAACAACACTGAAGTCCTTCACTACAGATGTTGAACTGAAAGAGCACCAGAGGATTCACACTGGAAACAAACAACACTGAAGTCCTTCACTACAGAAGATGAACTGAAAGAGCACCAGAGGATTCACACTGGAAACAAACAACACTGAAGTGCTTCACTACAGATGTTGAACTGAAAGAGCACCAGAGGATTCACACTGGAAACAAACAACACTGAAGTCCTTCACTACAGATGATGAACTGAAAGAGCACCAGAGGATTCACACTGGAAACAAACAACACTGAAGTCCTTCACTACAGATGTTGAACTGAAAGAGCACCAGAGGATTCACACTGGAAACAAACAACACTGAAGTCCTTCACTACAGATGTTGAACTGAAAGAGCACCAGAGGATTCACACTGGAAACAAACAACACTGAAGTCCTTCACTACAGATGTTGAACTGAAAGAGCACCAGAGGATTCACACTGGAAACAAACAACACTGAAGTCCTTCACTACAGATGTTGAACTGAAAGAGCACCAGAGGATTCACACTGGAAACAAACAACACTGAAGTCCTTCACTACAGATGTTGAACTGAAAGAGCACCAGAGGATTCACACTGGAAACAAACAACACTGAAGTCCTTCACTACAGATGATGAACTGAAAGAGCACCAGAGGATTCACACTGGAAACAAACAACACTGAAGTCCTTCACTACAGATGATGAACTGAAAGAACACCAGAGGATTCACACTGGAAACAAACAACACTGAAGTCCTTCACTACAGAAGATGAACTGAAAGAACACCAGAGGATTCACACTGGAAACAAACAACACTGAAGTCCTTCACTACAGATGATGAACTGAAAGAACACCAGAGGATTCACACTGGAAACAAACAACACTGAAGTCCTTCACTACAGATGATGAACTGAAAGAGCACCAGAGGATTCACACTGGAAACAAACAACACTGAAGTCCTTCACTACAGATGATGAACTGAAAGAGCACCAGAGGATTCACACTGGAAGCAAACAACACTGAAGTCCTTCACTATAGATGATGAACTAAAAGAACACCAGAGGATTCACACTGGAAACCAACAACACTGAAGTCCTTCACTACAGATGATGAACTGAAAGAGCACCAGAGGATTCACACTGGAAACAAACAACACTGAAGTCCTTCACTACAGATGATGAACTGAAAGAGCACCAGAGGATTCACACTGGAAGCAAACAACACTGAAGTCCTTCACTATAGATGATGAACTAAAAGAACACCAGAGGATTCACACTGGAAACCAACAACACTGAAGTCCTTCACTACAGATGATGAACTGAAAGAGCACCAGAGGATTCACACTGGAAACCAACAACACTGAAGTCCTTCACTACAGATGTTGAACTGAAAGAGCACCAGAGGATTCACACTGGAAACAAACAACACTGAAGTCCTTCACTACAGATGTTGAACTGAAAGAGCACCAGAGGATTCACACTGGAAACAAACAACACTGAAGTCCTTCACTACAGAAGATGAACTGAAAGAGCACCAGAGGATTCACATTGGAAACAAACAACACTGACGTCCTTCACTACAGAAGATGAACTGAAAGAGCACCAGAGGATTCACACTGGAAACAAACAACACTGAAGTCCTTCACTACAGATGATGAACTGAAAGAGCACCAGAGGATTCACACTGGAAGCAAACAACACTGAAGTCCTTCACTATAGATGATGAACTAAAAGAACACCAGAGGATTCACACTGGAAACCAACAACACTGAAGTCCTTCACTACAGATGATGAACTGAAAGAGCACCAGAGGATTCACACTGGAAACAAACAACACTGAAGTCCTTCACTACAGATGTTGAACTGAAAGAGCACCAGAGGATTCACACTGGAAACAAACAACACTGAAGTCCTTCACTACAGATGTTGAACTGAAAGAGCACCAGAGGATTCACACTGGAAACAAACAACACTGAAGTCCTTCACTACAGAAGATGAACTGAAAGAGCACCAGAGGATTCACATTGGAAACAAACAACACTGACGTCCTTCACTACAGAAGATGAACTGAAAGAGCACCAGAGGATTCACACTGGAAACAAACAACACTGAAGTCCTTCACTAGAGAAGATGAACTGAAAGAGCACCAGAGGATTCACACTGGAAGCAAACAACACTGAAGTCCTTAACTACAGATGATGAACTGAAAGAACACCAGAGGATTCACACTGGAAACAAACAACACTGAAGTCCTTCACTACAGAAGATGAACTGAAAGAGCACCAGAGGATTCGCACTTGAAACAAACAACACTGAAGTCCTTCACTACAGAAGATGAACTGAAAGAGCACCAGAGGATTCGCACTGGAAACAAACAACACCGAAGTCCTTCACTACAGATGATGAACTGAAAGAGCACCAGAGGATTCACACTGGAAACAAACAACACTGAAGTCCTTCACTACAGAAGATGAACTGAAAGAGCACCAGAGGATTCACACTGGAAACAAACAACACTGAAGTCCTTCACTACAGATGTTGAACTGAAAGAGCACCAGAGGATTCACACTGGAAACAAACAACACTGAAGTCCTTCACTACAGAAGATGAACTGAAAGAGCACCAGAGGATTCGCACTTGAAACAAACAAAACTGAAGTCCTTCACTACAGAAGATGAACTGAAAGAGCACCAGAGGATTCACACTGGAAACAAACAAGACTGAAGTCCTTCACTACAGATGATGAACTGAAAGAGCACCAGAGGATTCACACTGGAAACAAACAACACTGACGTCCTTCACTACAGAAGATGAACTGAAAGAGCACCAGAGGATTCGCACTTGAAACAAACAAAACTGAAGTCCTTCACTACAGATGATGAACTGAAAGAGCACCAGAGGATTCACACTGGAAACAAACAACACTGAAGACCTTCACTACAGATGATGAACTGAAAGAGCACCAGAGGATTCACACTGGAAACAAACAACACTAAAGTCCTTCACTACAGATGATGAACTGAAAGAACACCAGAGGATTCACACTGGATACAAACAACACTGAAGTCCTTCACTACAGAAGATGAACTGAAAGAACACCAGAGGATTCACACTGGAAACAAACAACACTGAAGTCCTTCACTACAGATGATGAACTGAAAGAGCACCAGAGGATTCACACTGGAAACAAACAAGACTGAAGTCCTTCACTACAGATGATGAACTGAAAGAGCACCAGAGGATTCACACTGGAAACAAACAACACTGACGTCCTTCACTACAAAAGATGAACTGAAAGAGCACCAGAGGATTCGCACTTGAAACAAACAAGACTGAAGTCCTTCACTACAAAAGATGAACTGAAAGAACACCAGAGGATTCACACTGGAAACAAACAACACTGAAGTCCTTCACTACAGATGATGAACTGAAAGAGCACCAGAGGATTCACACTGGAAACAAAGAACACTGAAGTCCTTCACTACAGATGATGAACTGAAAGAACACCAGAGGATTCACACTGGAAACAAACAACACTGAAGTCCTTCACTACAGAAGATGAACTGAAAGAGCACCAGAGGATTCACACTGGAAACAAACAACACTGAAGTCCTTCACTACAGATGATGAACTGAAAGAGCACCAGAGGATTCGCACTGGAAACAAACAACACTGAAGTCCTTCACTACAGAAGATGAACTGAAAGAGCACCAGAGGATTCGCACTGGAAACAAACAAGACTGAAGTCCTTCACTACAGATGATGAACTGAAAGAGCACCAGAGGATTCACACTGGAAACAAACAACACTGAAGTCCTTCACTACAGAAGATGAACTGAAAGAGCACCAGAGGATTCACACTGGAAACAAACAACACTGAAGTCCTTCACTACAGAAGATGAACTGAAAGAGCACCAGAGGATTCACACTGGAAACAAACAACACTGACGTCCTTCACTACAGAAGATGAACTGAAAGAGCACCAGAGGATTCGCACTTGAAACAAACAAAACTGAAGTCCTTCACTACAGATGATGAAGTGAAAGAGCACCAGAGGATTCGCACTTGAAACAAACAAAACTGAAGTCCTTCACTACAGAAGATGAACTGAAAGAGCACCAGAGGATTCACACTGGAAACAAACAACACTGACGTCCTTCACTACAGAAGATGAACTGAAAGAGCACCAGAGGATTCGCACTTGAAACAAACAACCCTGAAGTCCTTCACTACAGATGATGAACTGAAAGAGCACCAAAGGATTCACACTGGAAACAAACAACACTGAAGTCCTTCACTACAGATCATGAACTGAAAGAGCACCAGAGGATTCGCACTTGAAACAAACAAAACTGAAGTCCTTCACTACAGATGATGAACTGAAAGAGCACCAGAGGATTCGCACTGGAAACAAACAACACTGAAGTCCTTCACTACAGAAGATGAACTGAAAGAGCACCAGAGGATTCGCACTGGAAACAAACAAGACTGAAGTCCTTCACTACAGATGATGAACTGAAAGAGCACCAGAGGATTCACACTGGAAACAAACAACACTGAAGTCCTTCACTACAGAAGATGAACTGAAAGAGCACCAGAGGATTCACACTGGAAACAAACAAGACTGAAGTCCTTCACTACAGATGATGAACTGAAAGAGCACCAGAGGATTCACACTGGAAACAAACAACACTGAAGTCCTTCACTACAGAAGATGAACTGAAAGAGCACCAGAGGATTCACACTGGAAACAAACAACACTGAAGTCCTTCACTACAGATGATGAACTGAAAGAGCACCAGAGGATTCACACTGGAAACAAACAACACTGAAGTCCTTCACTACAGAAGATGAACTGAAAGAGCACCAGAGGATTCACACTGGAAACAAACAACACTGAAGTCCTTCACTACAGATGATGAACTGAAAGAGCACCAGAGGATTCACACTGGAAACAAACAACACTGAAGTTCTTCACTACAGATGATGAACTGAAAGAGCACCAGAGGATTCGCACAGGAAACAAACAACACTGAAGTCCTTCACTACAGAAGATGAACTGAAAGAGCACCAGAGGATTCGCACTGGAAACAAACAAGACTGAAGTCCTTCACTACAGATGATGAACTGAAAGAGCACCAGAGGATTCACACTGGAAACAAACAACACTGAAGTCCTTCACTACAGAAGATGAACTGAAAGAGCACCAGAGGATTCACACTGGAAACAAACAACACTGAAGTCCTTCACTACAGATGATGAACTGAAAGAGCACCAGAGGATTCACACTGGAAACAAACAACACTGAAGTCCTTCACTACAGATGTTGAACTGAAAGAGCACCAGAGGATTCACACTGGAAACAAACAACACTGAAGTCCTTCACTACAGAAGATGAACTGAAAGTGCACCAGAGGATTCACACTGGAAACAAACAACACTGAAGTCCTTCACTACAGATGTTGAACTGAAAGAACACCAGAGGATTCACACTGGAAACAAACAACACTGAAGTCCTTCACTACAGAAGATGAACTGAAAGAGCACCAGAGGATTCACACTGGAAACAAACAACACTGAAGTCCTTCACTACAGAAGATGAACTGAAAGAGCACCAGAGGATTCACACTGGAAACAAACAACACTGACGTCCTTCACTACAGAAGATGAACTGAAAGAGCACCAGAGGATTCGCACTTGAAACAAACAAAACTGAAGTCCTTCACTACAGATGATGAAGTGAAAGAGCACCAGAGGATTCGCACTTGAAACAAACAAAACTGAAGTCCTTCACTACAGAAGATGAACTGAAAGAGCACCAGAGGATTCACACTGGAAACAAACAACACTGACGTCCTTCACTACAGAAGATGAACTGAAAGAGCACCAGAGGATTCGCACTTGAAACAAACAACCCTGAAGTCCTTCACTACAGATGATGAACTGAAAGAGCACCAAAGGATTCACACTGGAAACAAACAACACTGAAGTCCTTCACTACAGATCATGAACTGAAAGAGCACCAGAGGATTCGCACTTGAAACAAACAAAACTGAAGTCCTTCACTACAGATGATGAACTGAAAGAGCACCAGAGGATTCGCACTGGAAACAAACAACACTGAAGTCCTTCACTACAGAAGATGAACTGAAAGAGCACCAGAGGATTCGCACTGGAAACAAAAAAGACTGAAGTCCTTCACTACAGATGATGAACTGAAAGAGCACCAGAGGATTCACACTGGAAACAAACAACACTGAAGTCCTTCACTACAGATGATGAACTGAAAGAGCACCAGAGGATTCACACTGGAAACAAACAACACTGAAGTCCTTCACTACAGAAGATGAACTGAAAGAGCACCAGAGGATTCACACTGGAAACAAACAACACTGAAGTCCTTCACTACAGATGATGAACTGAAAGAGCACCAGAGGATTCACACTGGAAACAAACAACACTGAAGTCCTTCACTACAGATGTTGAACTGAAAGAGCACCAGAGGATTCACACTGGAAACAAACAACACTGAAGTCCTTCACTACAGAAGATGAACTGAAAGTGTACCAGAGGATTCACACTGGAAACAAACAACACTGAAGTCCTTCACTACAGATGTTGAACTGAAAGAACACCAGAGGATTCACACAGGAAACAAACAACACTGAAGTCCTTCACTACAGAAGATGAACTGAAAGAGCACCAGAGGATTCACACTGGAAACAAACAACACTGAAGTCCTTCACTACAGAAGATGAACTGAAAGAGCACCAGAGGATTCGCACTGGAAACAAACAAGACTGAAGTCCTTCACTACAGATGATGAACTGAAAGAGCACCAGAGGATTCACACTGGAAACAAACAACACTGAAGTCCTTCACTACAGAAGATGAACTGAAAGAGCACCAGAGGATTCACACTGGAAACAAACAACACTGAAGTCCTTCACTACAGATGATGAACTGAAAGAGCACCAGAGGATTCACACTGGAAACAAACAACACTGAAGTCCTTCACTACAGATGTTGAACTGAAAGAGCACCAGAGGATTCACACTGGAAACAAACAACACTGAAGTCCTTCACTACAGAGATGAACTGAAAGTGTACCAGAGGATTCACACTGGAAACAAACAACACTGAAGTCCTTCACTACAGATGTTGAACTGAAAGAACACCAGAGGATTCACACTGGAAACAAACAACACTGAAGTCCTTCACTACAGAAGATGAACTGAAAGAGCACCAGAGGATTCACACTGGAAACAAACAACACTGAAGTCCTTCACTACAGAAGATGAACTGAAAGAGCACCAGAGGATTCACACTGGAAACAAACAACACTGACGTCCTTCACTACAGAAGATGAACTGAAAGAGCACCAGAGGATTCACAATGGAAACAAACAACACTGAAGTCCTTCACTACAGATCTTGAACTGAAAGAGTACCAGAGGATTCACACTGGAAACAAACAACACTGACGTCCTTCACTACAGAAGATGAACTGAAAGAGCACCAGAGGATTCACACTGGAAACAAACAACACTGAAGTCCTTCACTACAGAAGATGAACTGAAAGAGCACCAGAGGATTCACACTGGAAACAAACAACACTGACGTCCTTCACTACAGAAGATGAACTGAAAGAGCACCAGAGGATTCGCACTTGAAACAAACAACACTGAAGTCCTTCACTATAGATGATGAAGTGAAAGAGCACCAGAGGATTCACACTGGAAACAAACAATACTGAAGTCCTTCACTACAGATGATGAAGTGAAAGAGCACCAGAGGATTCACACTGGAAACAAACAACACTGAAGTCCTTCACTACAGATGATGAACTGAAAGAGCACCAGAGGATTCGCACTGGAAACAAACAACACTGAAGTCCTTCACTACAGATGATGAACTGAAAGAGCACCAGAGGATTCGCACTTGAAACAAACAAAACTGAAGTCCTTCACTACAGATGATGAACTGAAAGAGCACCAGAGGATTCGCACTGGAAACAAACAACACTGAAGTCCTTCACTACAGATGATGAACTGAAAGAGCACCAGAGGATTCGCACTGGAAACAAACAACACTAAAGTCCTTCACTACAGAAGATGAACTGAAAGAGCACCAGAGGATTCGCACTGGAAACAAACAATACTGAAGTCCTTCACTACAGATGATGAACTGAAAGAGCACCAGAGGATTCACACTGGAAACAAACAATACTGAAGTCCTTCACTACAGAAGATGAACTGAAAGAGCACCAGAGGATTCACACTGGAAGCAAACAACACTGAAGTCCTTCACTACAGATGATGAACTGAAAGAGCACCAGAGGATTCACACTGGAAACAAACAACACTGAAGTCCTTCACTACAGGTGTTGAACTGAAAGAGTACCAGAGGATTCACACTGGAAACAAACAACACTGAAGTCCTTCACTACAGATGTTGAACTGAAAGAGCACCAGAGGATTCACACTGGAAACAAACAACACTGACGTCCTTCACTACAGAAGATGAACTGAAAGAGCACCAGAGGATTCGCACTTGAAACAAACAACCCTAAAGTCCTTCACTACAGATGATGAACTGAAAGAGCACCAGAGGATTCGCACTGGAAACAAACAACCCTGAAGTCCTTCACTACAGATGATGAACTGAAAGAGCACCAGAGGATTCGCACTGGAAACAAACAACACTGAAGTCCTTCACTACAGATGATGAACTGAAAGAGCACCAGAGGATTCGCACTGGAAACAAACAACACTGAAGTCCTTCACTACAGAAGATGAACTGAAAGAGCACCAGAGGATTCGCACTGGAAACAAACAACACTGAAGTCCTTCACTACAGATGATGAACTGAAAGAGCACCAGAGGATTCACACTGGAAACAAACAACACTGAAGTCCTTCACTACAGATGATGAACTGAAAGAACACCAGAGGATTCACACTGGAAACAAACAACACTGAAGTCCTTCACTACAGATGATGAACTGAAAGAACACCAGAGGATTCACACTGGAAACAATTCCTGCGTCCTGTGAGAAATACACAGTGCCCCGCATTTAAATTAAATATTTATATTTCCCTTTTTTCCCTGAAATTACAATACCACAATAAGAACAATACAAATGTGATTGACGCGCAGCTGTTCTTGAGCAGAAAAATGACCAAGCAACGCAATCGTAGAGACAGATTTAATCTGGACACGTTTGGATAAGAACATCCTGATCAAACCTGATAGATCCAACAAAAAATATAAACCCAAGATGCACTGAATCCACTAAAATACATTTAATGTTTGCACACTCTAACAAACTACAATAAACAAGTTGTTACTTAAGGACATTTATTTAGTATAAAATGTGATGTTTGCCATCTAGTCTGTTACTCAGTGTATTATATCTAGCAGACTAAGTCCTGTCCTGTTGAGTAAATTAATTTGCATTGCAAAACTTGAACCTGGAGATTGAGTGCCGTCACAATTAATAAAGCATACTGACGACAAATATCTGACGTAACAGTTCTGTTCATTCGCGCAATTCCTCGAAACAGCGGAGAGATGAGAGCTTCCCCTCTGCTCCTATATGATGAACTCATGATCTGTCATTAATGTTGATTTGTGAAGCTCTTGTTCTCGTTCACAGAGGCGTAAAGTTCATCCTGCGGTTGATCTTCTGTTCCTCTGATGGCAGCGTAAGTCACTGTATCATTATGATCCTGAAACAACAGCACAGATTCTGTCCATCAATATGATTATTATTATTATTATTATTAGCACATGAGCCACATTTATCTGAGAGTCAAACTCATATAGATGAGAGAAGTGGACAGTGATGAAGAACATGGTAATGTGCTGCTATCTACTCACATTGAGTGATTTTACTGGCTTTTTGTTGAAGGAAGTGACCTCAGAATAAATCACATGATCATCTGTCTGCTCCTAAACATCAATGAAGTATCAAGTTAATACACACAGAACAGACACATCTCTCTCACTATAATAAGAGAATAACACAAAAGCTTTGAGTAAATCCCATTATAGAGCAGACAGTGAACGTAAAGTGTGATGGTTGACTCACATTGGCTCTTGCAGCAGAAGGAATGGACATGTTGATCGTCTCATACAACCCTTTATGTTCATTCTCATCTTTGACCTTCAGACACAAAGAGTTCAAAGTGACACTTTATTGAGCTTTAAAGACAGTAATCAGATCTAAATCACTGCATTACTGAACTCACCGCTGAGTCAACAGTCCCTCTTTTATTATCTGAAAACAAGTGCCTCATGAAATATGAGTATTTATGATAAAACACACATGAAAAACACAGAATGTTAACAATAAGATGCTGTTGAACCATTAAAATGAATGATAAAAATGATTGTTGACTTGATAACGCTTTGAAAATAGAGTTGGAGAATTTGATATAATCCAGGTTTCTATGATACGTATTCAATCTGAACATGATGTGGTTGTTTGCTGATGTAACCCCTCCTGTTCCAAGCGGGACTTGAACCCAGGTCCACCGGCAAGAGAGTCGGACGCTCTAACAAGGAGGCTAAAGGCTGCAACCTCTAGCGTCAGTCTCTAGAGTGTCTCGTGAGATCAGAGGAGTGAGGTTTACTCGCACAGCAACTTCTAGCTGGCCTCCGTTACACTCACCCCCTAAACCTCACTTTCATCTGGGTCACGGCACCAATGTAACCCCTCTTGTTCAAACCCGGGTCCGCCGGCATGAGAGTCGGGCGCTCTAATAAGGAGGCTAAAGGCTGCAACCTCTAGCATCAGTCTCTAGAGTGTCTCGTGAGATCAGAGGAGTGAGGTTTACTCGCACAGCAACTACTAGCTGGCCTCCGTTACACTCACCCCCTAAACCTCACTTTCATCTGGGTCACGGCACCAATGTAACCCCTCCTGTTCGAACCCGGGTCCGCTGGCATGAGAGTCGGACGCTCTAATAAGGAGGCTAAAGGCTGCAACCTCTAGCATCAGTCTCTAGAGTGTCTCGTGAGATCAGAGGAGTGAGGTTTACTCGCACAGCAACTACTAGCTGGCCTCCGTTACACTCACCCCCTAAACCTCACTTTCATCTGGGTCACGGCACCAATGTAACCCCTCCTGTTCGAACCCGGGTCCGCCGGCATGAGAGTCAGACGCTCTAATAAGGAGGCTAAAGGCTGCAACCTCTAGCATCAGTCTCTAGAGTGTCTCGTGAGATCAGAGGAGTGAGGTTTACTCGCACAGCAACTACTAGCTGGCCTCCGTTACATTCACCCCCTAAACCTCACTTTCATCTGGGTCACGGCACCAATGTAACCCCTCCTGTTCGAACCCGGGTCCGCCGGCATGAGAGTCGGACGCTCTAATAAGGAGGCTAAAGGCTGCAACCTCTAGCATCAGTCTCTAGAGTGTCTCGTGAGATCAGAGGAGTGAGGTTTACTCACACAGCAACTACTAGCTGGCCTCCGTTACACTCACCCCCTAAACCTCACTTTCATCCGGGTCACGGCACCAATTTAACCCCACCTGTTCGAACCCGGGTCCGCCGGCATGAGAGTCGGACGCTCTAACAAGGAGGCTAAAGGCTGCAACCTCTAGCGTCAGTCGCTAGAGCATCTCTGGAGTGAGGTTTACTCGCACAGCAACTACTAGCTGGCCTCCGTTACACTGAGATCTGTTTTTAATTGTTCTAAAGGAGTACATCTGAAACTCACCAACTCTTTTTCTGCAGATCAGCCAGAGAACAGCAAGAAGGAAAACAGCAACTGCAGCGACAGAAATCACTGTGACTGAAGAAGAGATCGAGTTCAGAGTTAGGGACGGGCCGATTGGTGACAATTAAAGCTGAAAGCATAAAACAATTGTTCATGGTCTTGTGATGGTGTACATTTAGTAACTTGTGTGTTTGTAGTTGAGAGATCCTCAGAGTTTGTGACTGGTATTGAGCTGTAAAGGATGAATGAATGTTCAGATTCATCATTGTAATCGCCCGCCAGGACAAGGAGGAAGACGAGATGAGGTGTATCAGATCTTTTAGCAGCTTAAACTTTACTTTACAAAACAAAAGCAAGTAATCCAGCACAAGAAACAGTGCAACAAAACTGTTTGCTAGGCACATATACAACTCCAGACAGCCAATGCATACATATTTAGTAACCATGGCAACAAAAGGAAACACATGAACATTTGGGAAACAATGAGAAACAAACTAAAACTCCATGAAAACTAAACTTAACCAGCAACAGAATGTGACCTTCAAACTGTAGATATGACAATCGTATTTTAATGATTTAACACACAAGATAATTCTAGCATTGTCTATCATTATATACAGCACACCTAACAAAGAATCTTCTAAAAGCATTTTAAGAGTTTTTTTCTGTATCAATACACAACTCTGAGATCACAGCGTGAATAAACTGAGCATGTGCAAATTAACTCTTTCTCTGATTAATTCCACTAAATGTCTTTAGAGAAAATACAGATGTGTTTACCTGAGAGAAGAGAAGAGAGAAGGATCAGTCCCAGCAGGCACAGATCACACTTATCAGACATTTTCTGTTTCTTTTTCTCTTCATTATATAGTCACAGCTCTTTCTTGAGCCAACAACCAAACAATGTTCGACTTCGCCAGTCGGAGATCACCAAAATCAACATTAAAGAGGTGTGTGAACTCGCAAGTACGATGGCTGATAGCGTTTTTTGCTCTGGTCCCCTCCCCATTAAAAGGAGTGATGAGATACTTAGCAGACTATCATCACTCAATGGCTGGTTGTCTAAGTGGTGTCCGCAAAATAACATAGGGTTCATAGACAATTGGAAAAGCTTTTGGGGCAGACCTGACCTGTTGAAAAGAGATGGTATCCATCCCTCCTGGGGTGGTGCCGCTCTTCTCTCTAGTAATTTGGCACATAGTCTTAAAGCTAAACCTTGACTAACTAGGGCCCAGGTCAGGAAGCAGACGGAGTGGCTTATCCGACTGTCTGCTAGCTGTCTCGCGTCACAGAAGTCAGATAAATCCCAGCACAAAGAGACTCTTTCACCTAGCTATTATCACATAGAGACTGTGTCTGTTCCACGAATTAGTAAATACAAAAAACCACCAAAACTATTCAACGGTAAAAATTTAATTGATGTCCAACAAATAAACAACAGATATAATACAGATGAACAAATGATAAAGCTCGGGCTGCTGAATATTCAATCCCTTTCCTCTAAAACGCTTATTGTTAATGATATGATTACAGATAATAATCTAGATGTGCTGTGTTTGACAGAAACCTGGCTAAAACCTGACGACTACATTACTTTAAATGAGTCCACCCCACAAGATTATTGTTATAAACACGAGCCGCGTCTGAAAGGTAAAGGGGGAGGTGTTGCTGTAATTTATAATAATATCTTCAGTATTACTCAGAAGTCTAGTTTCAAATATAATTATTTTGAAGTTTGGTGCTTTACGTAACGTTATGTAGTGAAATTGATAAATCCTGTTTAACATTTGTGTTGGCTACTGTATACAGGCCACCAGGGCACAATACACACTTTATCAGAGAATTTGGTGATTTTTTATCAGAGTTAGTACTAGCTACAGATAAAGTCCTAATTGTTGGTGATTTTAATATCCATGTAGACAATGAAAAAGACGCATTGGGATTGGCATTTAGAGACATTCTAAACTCTATTGGAGTTAGGCAACACGTATCAGGACCCACTCATCGCCGTAATCATACTCTAGACCTAATATTGTCACATGGAATAAATGTTGATACCGTTGAAATTCTGCAGCAGAGCGATGACATCTCAGATCATTACCTAGTATCATGTATACTTAATTTAGCAAAGGCTGCAAAGCATCCCCTCGCTTCAAATATGGCAGGACTATCACTGCTGAGACTAAAGATTTCTTTATAAATAAACTTCCTCATCAGTTTCATCTCCTCAGCATCCCAGAGGAACTTGATGTTGCAACAGAAACTATTGACTCTCTCTTTTCCAGCACTTTAGACACAGTTGCTCCTCTGCGCTTAAAGAAGATTAAAGAGAATACTCCAATGCCGTGGTACAACAAACACACCCGGGCCCTTAAAACAGCAGCCAGAAAAATGGAGCGAAGAAAACAAAACTGGAAGTTTTTCGCATTTCTTGGAAAGAGAGCATGATTTCATACAGAAAGGCTGTAAAAACTGCTAGATCTTCTTATTTCTCGACTCTCTTAGAAGAAAACAAACACAACCCTAGGTATTTATTCGATACAGTGGTTAAATTAACCAAAAATAAAGCTTCAACTTCTGATGTCTGCCAACAGCACAGCAGTAATGACTTTATGAACTTCTTTACTTGTAAGATTGATAATATTAGAAAACAAATTATAACCATGCAGCCGTCTACTACTGTATCACATCAGACAGAGCATTGTAGTGTCACTGAGGAAAAAAATTACATTCATTCACTGCTATAGGAGAAGAAGAATTGGCTAAACTCGTTAAATCATCAAAATCAACAACATGTATGCTCGACCCTATACCGACTAAACTACTAAAAGAGATGCTTCCAGAGGTCATAGATCCTCTTCTTAATATCATTAATTCATCCTTGACTTTAGGATATGTACCGAAAACTTTTAAGTTGGCTATTATTAAACCACTTATTAAAAAAACGCAACTTGATCCTACAGAATTAGTCAATTACAGGCCAATCTCAAATCTACCATTTCTGTCAAAAATACTAGAAAAAGCAGTGTCCTCACAAAAAAATGGTATCCGTGAGGTTTTCCAGTCAGGATTTAGACCGCATCATAGTACTGAGACTGCTCTCCTCAGAGTTACAAATGATTTACTCTTATCATCCGATCGTGGTTGTATCTCTCTGTTAGTGTTACTCGATCTTAGCGCTGCATTCGATACCATTGACCACAACATTCTTTTGAATAATTTTGTGTGGTAATTATAAGGGCATGCACAGCTGTTTTCAGTCAAGTGGTGGAAAGCATTATATTTATTCAGTGCGTTTACGCTGCTGTGAAAGCATCAGTGAAAGCGTTCAGCCCTTGTGTGAAGACCGACTCGGGTAAAGACCTGTGACTCTACCTGCGAGACTCTACTGAGTAAGGCACTCAAGTATCTTCTTTTTCCTCTTCCCCTCCACCTTTCTTTCCCACTTCCTCTCCTCTCACTCATCATGTGCTTTCAGTACATTCCCGTTATCTCTCAACCACGCTCTACTATCACACGCAGAAGGCAGCACAACACTGCTAATCTACACCCTATTTCTAGCCTTTGCCACTCAGTCCACTCTCAATATCTTGGGCTTGACTGAGACCTGGATCCATCCAGAAGACTCAGCAACCCCTGCTTCTCTCTCTAGCAACTTCTCTTTCTCTCACACCCCTCGCCACACTGGGAGGGGTGGAGGCACGGGTCTTCTCATTTCTAACAATTGGAAATACTCAACCCACTCCTACCTATGCAATATCAAATCCTTTGAATACCATGCTATTACAGTTACAACTCCTGTTAAGATCCATATTGTAGTCATTTACCACCCCCCAGGTCAATTGGGCACCTTTGTTGAGGAGCTGGATGTGCTGCTGTCCACATTCCCATAGGATGGCAGCCCACTTGTAGTCTTTGGCAATTTCAACATTCACCTAGACAAACGTTATGCTACAGATTTCCACTCCCTCCTAGCCTCATTTGATCTCAAACGGCTCATCACTACACATACCCCGAAATCAGGCAACCAACTTGACCTCATCTACACACGCAACTGCATTACAGACAACATTTTGGTGAAACCTCTACACACCTCAGATCATTACTTCATCACATTTAATCTATAACTTACTACTCGTGCACCACCAGTCCCTCTACCAGTTAGTTTCAGACTAAACCTGCGCTCACTTTCTCCTTCTCATCTGTCCTCTGTTGTGCCATCCTCTCTTCCCTCATCCACACAGTTCTCATCTATGGATGTTAACACTCGGCATGGATGAAAGAACATCACCTGCAGCTCAACCTGGCAAAGACTGAGCTTCTCATCTTCCTTGCCAATCCGACTTTACCATCCAGCTAGGTTCATCCTTGATTACCCCTTCAGGGTCAGTCAGAAATGTTGGAGTAATCTTTGATGACCAGCTGTCCTTCAAAGACCACATTTCAAAGACAGATCGGTCATGTAGGTTTGCACTGCACAACATCAGGAAGATCATGCCTTTCCTAACAGAGCATTCAACACAGCTTCTTGTCCAGGCCCTGGTTATTTCTAGGCTTCTAGTGCAATGCGCTTCTGGCTGGACTTCCATTGTGTGCCTTCAAGATGCTTCAAATGATCCAGAACACAGCGGCACGTCTTGTCTTCAACGAGCCCAAAAGGGCCCACGTCAGACCTCTCTTCATCTCTCTGCACTGGCTACCACTCGCTGCTTGCATCAAGCTCGGCAAAGGCTTTCCAGAACAATTTCATTCACTGTTCCTTGCTGGTGGAACGATCTCCTCACCTCCATCCGGAATGCATAATCCCTGACAACATTCAAAAGACAGCTGAAAACTCATCTCTTCCATGAGCACCTAACCTCATCATAAAAATATAAAAAATTCTACCCTTTCACTTTCCTTTAATCCCCTCCCTTTTCTAACTTATGCTACTCTAAGCAATTTCTGTAACTTTGTATTTTGTGCACTTTTTGTGTTTATTCGCCTCTTCGTGATGAATCGCTTCCTGTATTCCTCATTTGTAAGTTGCTTTGGACAAAAGCGTCTGAAAAATTACTAAATGTAATGTAAATGTAAGACCTGCGTACCACAGATGCTCGTGAGTAATGCTCTGCTATTGTTATAAAATCAGAGCAACAGCATGTTTGACTGCATGTTTATGAAATGTATTCCTACTGGGATATTAAGTCAAGTCAAGTCAAGTCAACTTTATTTATATAGCGCTTTTTACAATGCAGATTGTTTCAAAGCAGCTTCACAGTGTTAACAGGAAAATAATGAACAGAATTTGATTCGGCTGTACAGCCGCTCTGGAGAAAACACTGATGTCATCAGCTCATTTCAATTATCATATATATTCAAGTAATGTAGTTGATATAATTAATTTAGTTTAGTAATTAAATTTATTTGAAAATGTATTTGAAAATTTAGTGAAAATGTAGTCAGAATATTAAAATAAAATTAAAATATTAGTCAGACTAAAAATAACTGTTATATGCTATATCGTGGTATTAATAATAACATCAAATGCATCAGTACAATATTCATTACATTTAAAAAATCTGCATTTCACACTCTTTGTAGTGTATTTGTGATACTGGATATAAAGGGTTAAACGGTAAATAATTAACAATAATAATTGATAAATGAGTAATGAGTTTAATCAATTACTTGAAGCAAATACAAACATTAAGTAAAAGTGAAAGTAAATGAGACAGATCTCTCTCTTTACTGACTTATAAGAGCCAAAGCATCTCAAGAGAAGAAGAGAAGTGTCCAGTTTCAAATCTACATGAAAGAATATCTTGCGTTTGCATGGAAGAGTAGAAGTGGAAGAGAAACGGGATGTTCTGATTAAAAACAATGAAGTTGTTAAAAGTGTTATGGCCTCTTCTTCAGCTCCTGAACTATGAGCACAAGAACACTGAGTTCATTTAAAATACTCCTGCTTTCCTTCTTAAAAGAAAACTGAGTGATACACAGTCATTAAGAACATTAAATTCTTGAAGATGAACTTCAGCTTTGGATGATGTTTGTCGTGTCTCTCGTTGCAGCTGATCAGGACAGATTTCTATGGAAGAGATGCTTTATCATGTCACGTTTGGTGTTGCACTGCTGGATCTGAAGATGATCTAGTTACCGTGAGCGTGACCGTAGACTAGATCATTGATCAAACCTGATGTGTTTCTCTCCCGTGTGAATCCTCTCATGTGTTTCTGATAGATTGCAGTGTTGTTTGTTTCCACTGTGAATCTTCTGGTGTTCTTTCAGTTCATCTTCTGTAGTGAAGGACTTGCACTGAAACACACCGCCATGTCTTTTCTGCTGTAATATTATGAATGAATCTTCTCCTTTGTGTGAATCTTCAGGTGTTTCTTCAGGACTGAGATCCAACGAAACTGTTTACCACACTGATCACAGTTAAACGGTCTTTCTTCAGAATGAGTGAGATGATGTGATTTCAGTGTGGAGGACTGAGAGAAACTCTTCCCGCATTGATTACAGGTGTAAGGTCTCTCTCCGCTGTGGATCCTCATGTGATTCTTAAGGTTTCGTTTACTTGGGAAACTATGCCCACACTGATCGCATGTGTATGGTCTCTCTCCAGTGTGGATCTTCATGTGCCTCTGAAAGTTTCCTTTAATTGTGAAGCTCTTCCCACATTGATCACATGTGAAGGGCTTCTCTCCGGTGTGGATCCTCATGTGAATCTTCAGGCTTGAGTTATCTGCAAATCTTTTTTTACACTGAGGGCAGGAGACAGATTTTATGGCTTCTGTTTTCCCTTTCTTGTTCATGTCTATGAGGTCTAAAAGAAACATTAAATCATGTGAGATTTCAAATGAGAGACAAAAGTGAAGCTCAAAGTCAAGATCACTGAAGAGTTCAATAGTCATTTTAATGCCATCAAATCTGCTCGACAACTGCTGTGCACGCTTATGATCTATTTTAAAGGGATAGTTCACCCAAAAATGAAAATGTGATGTTTATCTGCTTACCACCAGGGCATCCAAGATGTAGGTGTCTTTGTTTCTTCAGTAGAACACAAATTAAGTGTACATTGTGTTGTATTTGAGGTAAAACGTGATATAAATACTGTTGGGTTTCTCGCACAATCCTTTAGTTTCATGTCTTAAGACATCCGTGTGTCGTCACGAGCCGCAGGGTTTAATATGAATTCGTATGTCTATGTTTTTTTACTCTCATAGCTCTCATACTCTAAAATATGACTATTGACATGCATTATACGACTGGCACACAGCAAAGGTTTGACCTAAATATCTTCATTTGTGTTCTACTGAAGAAACAAAGACACCTACATCTTGGATGCCCTGGGGGTTAGCAGATAAACATCACATTTTCATTTTTGGGTGAACTGTCCCTTTAATGTCATGAAGATGATTTGTGTTACAAATCACTAGTTTGGTCCTGAAACAATGTAAATCTGGTGAGCATCAGCATGTTGTTCAGTCTCATGATGAATGAATGAGGAATGAAGAATAAACACCAACCTCTTTGTTCTTCAGTCTCATGATGTTTCATTCTGCACGGACCACTGGCGTTCCCTCTGTCCTTTCCTTCCAGATGCTCTTTGGTAGCTGTGCCATGATTGTTCTTCATATGAGTGAACAAAGAAGATAACTGAGCGAAACTCTCTCTGCATGGATAGCAATGATATGATTTCTCCACTGTATGGATCCTCATGTGTAGCTTAAGATAGCTTTTAAAAGCAAAACTCTTCCCGCACTGATCACACGTGTGCGGCTTCTCTCCAGTATGAACTCTTACATGAATCTCAAGACTTCGTTTTTCTGTGAAACCCTTCCCGCACTGATCACATGTGAACGGCTTCTCTCCGGTGTGGATCCTCACATGTGTTTTCAGAGTTCCTGACAGACTGAATCTCTTGTCACAGTGTGAACACTTGTAAGGTTTTTCTCCAGTGTGAATCCTCTGATGCAGTTTTAAACTGCTCGCTGAAATAAAAGTCTTCTCACACTCAAAGCACATGTACTCTCTCACACTAGTGTGTATTTTCTGATGTACTTTTAAAATGGACAGCAGTGAAAAACTCTTTCCACACACAGAACATGAATGTGGCTTCTCCTTCGTATGAACTCCACTGTGGATCCTCATGTGTTCCTTAAGGCGTGAAGATTGTGCGAAACTCTTTCCACATTGATTGCATACGTGTGGCTTCTCTCCAGTGTGGATCATCATGTGGAGTCTAAGATTTGATTTTTTTGTGAAACCCTTCCCGCACTGATCACATGTGAACGGCTTCTCTCCAGTGTGAACTCTTACATGAATCTCAAGACTTCGTTTTTCTATGAAACCCTTCCCGCACTGATCACATGTGAACGGCTTCTCTCCAGTATGAACTCTTACATGAATCTCAAGACTTCGTTTTTCTATGAAACCCTTCCAGCAGTGATCACATGTGAACGGCTTCTCTCCGGTGTGGATCCTCATGTGTCTATTTAGGTGTGATGAATGCGTGAAACTCTTCCTGCACTGATCACATGTGAACGGCTTCTCTCCAGTATGAACTCTCATGTGAGTCTCAAGATTTCGTTTTTCTGAGAAACCCTTCCTGCACTGATCACATGAGAACGGCTTCTCTCCGGTGTGGGTCCTCATGTGAACTTTAAGGTTTGATGATTGTGTGAATCTCTTCCCACACTGATCACATGTGAACGGCTTCTCTCCAGTGTGAACTCTCATGTGAATCTCAAGATTTTTTCTGTAGAGGAAACTCTTCCCACACTGAGTGCAGATGAAAGATTTCTTGGCTCTTGTTTTCTTTATAAATGTGTTTTTAGTCTTTGAGCGACTCAAAGGTTTTTCTCCATGTTTGACATGATGTTCCTCCTCCACTTCACTCAGTTCTTCACTCTCCTCGCTCTCTTCCATCACGTCTGAAATCAAAGATAAAATAATTATTTTCAGTACAGCAAAATATTTGAGAGAGAGAAATATGAAGTGAAATGAAACAGCTGTGATGTAATCGACAACTGCTAAAAGCCACCCATCTTGTTTAAAGATTGAAGGATACTTTGATGCACATAATACCATAAATGGCCCTCATCCCCAATGTTAATGCTAAAGTATTTATTTTCAAAAGAAAGAGATGAAAAGGTCAATCAAACAATGTGTGGTCGAAAGCTGTGCTCTCTCCACCTTCACACCTGATTCCTAAGCTTGTTTACGTGGCAGTTTGAAGCTAGCAATATGAAGAAAGAGTGTGGCTTGGGAATTTGTGTTTAAAAAGTTCTGTCATTGTGCTTCAGAAGGGGTTTCTGAAGAGTCATAAATTGATTAGGTGACAAAGAGCAAGACTTGGTGTGTTCACACAGAAAAAGATTGAGGTCATAGCGTTGGTATATGCTGGTGAAGATGTGGAAGTCATGCGGAAGCATTTCTGACAACACATCAAGTAAACAGTCACTTGCATCTTCTGTACGTGTCCAAGTGGAGGCTAAAGGCAACCTTTTACGTGTCTCAAAAGAAATCTGAAATTGCAATGGACAAGATGACCAAGCTTGAAGACAACATTTACAAAGTCAGTCAAGAACTCCTGAGCCCTTTGAACAATTCAGTCATAGCAGTCGTTCTGTACTTGTACACCCTGCAGATCAAAATTTTGGACAAGTAACACCCTATTGTCTTGTGTCGAGTAGCCAAAGGCATGTTGCTACCAATGATGGTAATAATTTATGTTTTGAAGATGTGATGCGCAGACAAACTGATATCACTGAACTACTAGTCAAGACTCATCAACTCTCATTGCTGCCTTCTAGAGCACTGGTTCCCAACCACGTTCCTGGAGGCCTACCGACAGTGCACATTTTGCATGTCTCCTCAATCAAACACACCTGATTCAGGTCATCAGCTCATTAGTAGTGACTTCCAAAACCTGATATGGGTGACATGCAAAATGTGCACTGTTGGTGGGCCTCCAGGAAAGTGGTTGGGAACCACTGTTCTAGAGAAACACCAGTGCTTTATGATAATCTTCTTCAGTTTGAATTATTTATATTTATTTATTTATATAAAGATCCAATATATATTTTTAGTAGTACACTGGTGGACAGTCAAGAGAGTTGGTATGCCGTTGCATTCATATGAAGCCAGGAGGCTACTACAACAATTTTTGGGGACGCAATAAAGAGCAGTAATGCATTGATGGAAAATGTCTAAATTGGTCAGTTATTATAGCTGAAGATTGCAAGGCTTTGCAAGCATATGATTTGTTCCTTTCGAGGATGTTTCAACACAAGGCAGAACACTGGGTCTATGGGGGAACTGGAAACCTTCAATATAAAAAACCATTATATCAAAATTACCCTTTAAACAGCATGATCGGTGGACACCAGTTGCTTGGGAAATTCAGGACAAAACCAAGCAAAGAGCCAAATTCCTGTATATAGTGCAGCTAATAGAATAACAAGTACAAATAGCTATACATCTATTGTCTAATAATATCCTGGATACATCCATAAAGGTAATTGATTCTGTTAAGAAATGTCTCTAGCATGAGGTTTCTCGTCATTGTAAGTCAAATGTCCAGGATTACAGAGACTCTCACCTATTGTCTTTAATGGCTCGTGGAGCCCATCCCATTCTTTGAATAGTTATGCAGATTGGATTAGGACTTGTGAAACTCTACAGTCTGGGACAGGCAACTACACTTGAATACTTCATTTGCATGGTGTCTTTAACAAGTTTTGTCTCCATCTCCAAACACTGACCACGTAAAGTGTGTATAAACTACAATGAGACTTTAGTTGAACTGATGACTGGAGCCTCACAAAGCTCATTCTCAAAGAATCCTGCTGAAGATACGTCAAGTATCCCTGGTCTTTGTGTCTGAATTTCAAACAGTTGCATTGACTTCCATTCATACACATGTGAATACGGGACACTGACACACAAGCTCAAGTGATTCTCACTGCATTCCTGTTCGAGTTTACAGTGTCCGTAGAAACACTCTTACCAAAGTTATTGTAAGAAGAATAATCTACTGTGGATGACTTTTATCATTTATGAAAAATACAGCTTTATCAGTAACTATAAATAAGATTTTGCTTGAGTTATGCCTACATCCCTGTCCACCATTTTGGAAACTTAATTTACTTGATACAGCTTGGTGGTTAGGTAAAAACAACAAAAATCCCATTTATATTTCTCTAAATGTGCTGAAGCGCTTGAGTCTTTCTAACATGGATGTTCTCCAGCATCATGAATGAATGAAGAATAAACACCAACCTCTTTGTTCTTCAGGATCTTCAGTGTGTTTCATTCTGCAGGTTCTGGATCACTCGTGTTCTCACTGTCCTCTTTAATAAACTCAGTCTTTGCAGATTTCAGCTCTTCCTGATGCTCTGATGCTCGTCTTCACTTGTAGCCTGATGGGAATATTCCAACATTTATTGATGAACTGATGTGGGAGGAGCTTCACTGATGATGTGATTGTGTGGGAGGAGCTTCATCGATGATGTAATTACAGGGGGCGGAGCATTGCTGATTTTGAATTGCAGCATGGGAGGAGCTGATCTGCCAAAATAAAAAAATATATATATATTAGTTGTTTTGTTTTTATACTAACTGACATCTTAAAATCTCCCTGTGGTGAAAATCAAGTTTTTAATGCTGTTTACATGCTGTTATATGTGGTGTTTTTAATATGCTTTAAGACAAACCATGTGCAACACCATTGCTGAGTATTTTCTCTTTAAAAACTGCAGTGACAGTCTCAAAAACGTGGTTTGAAATCTCTGGTGTTTCTGATGTCACAAACTACGTTTTAACCAATCACGTCAACGTTGTAACACTTATTTTGGTCACATATAAACATGAAGGGGATCCAATCCTCCAAGAGCAGAGTTAAGTATATTTGAGTTTTGACTAGAAGATAACCCAAACAAACATATTGTTGCTGCTGCATATTTGTCAACCAAATATTACATCCAAAGAAAAAAGGAAAATTCACAACTACCTTTTGTTAGAGCACTAAAGCCTAACCACATGTTTGAGTCCAATCAGAAATAAAGTCAATTTCTCACCGCTCCTAAATAGCTCAGGTAAAATGTGAAGTATTTAAACACTGCTGATGCTTTAAAAGTGGGGAAAGACTGAAAGAAACTCTGAGTTTACTGAAGAAAACCTGCTCCAGAACAGGTTATGTTCACATAATTACATCATCGATGAAGCTCCTCCCCCATCAGTCACATCATCAGTGGAGCTCCTCCCACATCAATCACATCATCAATAAATGCTGGGATATTCCCATCAGGCTACAAGTGTAGACGAGCATCAGAGCATCAGGAAGAGCTGAAATCTGCAAAGACTGAGTTTATTAAAGAGGACAGTGAGAACACGAGTGATCCAGAACCTGCAGAATGAAACACACTGAAGATCCTGAAGAACAAAGAGGTTGGTGTTTATTCTTCATTCATTCATGATGCTGGAGAACATCCATGTTAGAAAGACTCAACACTTCAGCACATTTAGAGAAACAGTTACACTATCAAACAACGAAATTAAACAAAATGTGTAAAGCAAATGAAATTTCCAGAATGGCTGACAGGGCTTTAAGTAAAACTTAAGCAAAATCTGATTTATAGTTACTGATAAAGTTTTATCTCTCATAAATGATTCATAGTTATAGAGATTATTCTTCTCACAGTAACTTTGGTAAGAGTGTTGATGAATGTGATCAACACTGTACAGTTTGAGACGATGGACTGAGATTATTGTCTTGTCCTCCCATCATGCTTCAGAAAGAGCCCTGATGATGTCACTTCCTTTGTGTCACAATTTTAAGAAATGCTCTGTTATTTCAAATGAGGAAAATCATGCCAGCAGTAACAGGGTTGAGCGAAACATGCAGGACACAGATAATGCTAATAAAAAAACAAAATTATATAACAATAATCATTGCAAAATGTAAACATATACAGTCTACTCCACTTTACTGCAACTGATGAACTGAAAATGAAATGAATAAATGTTTTCTTTGATTTCAGACGTGATGGAAGAGAGCGAGGAGAGTGAAGAACTGAGTGAAGTGGAGGAGGAACATCATGTCAAACCTGGAGAAAAACCTTTGAGTCGCTCAAAGACTAAAAACACATTTATAAAGAAAACAAGAGCCAAGAAATCTACAACCTGCACTCAGTGTGGGAAGAGTTTCACATACACACAACATCTTGAGCGTCACATGAGAGTTCACACCGGAGAGAAGCCATTCGCATGTGATCACTGCGGGAAGAGCTTCACACAAATATCAAACCTTAATGTTCACATGAAGATCCACACCGGAGAGAAGCTGTTCTCATGTGATCACTGCGGGAAAACATTTCTTTTGTCATCAAACCTGAAGACACACCTGAGAGTTCATACGAAGGAGAAGCCACATTCATGTTCTGTGTGTGGAAAGAGTTTTTCACTGCTGCAATATTTATATAGACATCAGAAAATGCACACTGGTGTGAGAGAGTACATGTGCTTTGAGTGTGAGAAGACTTTTACTACAGCATACTATTTAAAACGGCACCAGAAAATTCACACTGGAGAAAAACCTTACAAGTGTTCACACTGTGACAAGAGATTCAGTCGGTCATCTGATCTGAGATCACATGAGAGGATCCACAGCAGAGAGAAGCCGCACACGTGTGATCAGTGCGGGAAGAGTTTCTCTTTTAAAAGTCACCTGAAGATACACATGAAGATCCATGCAGTGGAGAAACCACATCACTACAGTCTGAAATAAGTAGTTCATCTTTATATGCTGAGCAACAAAGTTAGTTTGTGACTGAACAATTTTTGACTGCTTGGAAAGTTTCTCATCATAACAAGAAAGTGTCTCATTATTACGAGACATGGAGCCGTTATTATGAGGTGTAAGACAAGGTTGTCCAATTTCCCCCTTCTATTTATCTTAGTTACAGAATCATTAAGCATTATCCATGAACAAAGCTTGGAAGGTATATCCATCTTTGATAGAGAAATTAAAATCTCCCAGCTGGCTGATGACACGACTCTCTTTTTAAAAGATAAGAGTCAATTAACCAAGGCTATAAATATAATTGAGCAGTTTTCATGTGCTTCTGGATTGAAACTGAATGTGTGTGAGATAATGACGCTCTATACAAATGATGATTCTTCAATTGAAGGTATTTCAGTAAAAGAGACGGTGAGGTATCTGGGTATTTATTTAACGAAAAATTAGCAGCTAGGCCACAGCTTAATTTTTCTGGCAGGGTCAAAAAAAAAAAAAAACATCTTTAATATTTGGCTCCAAAGAGATCTTTCCCTTTATGGGAGGGTTCTTTTATCCAAAGCAGAAGGATTATCTCGTTTGTATGTCCTTCTCTTTCTCTTTATGTTAATGACTCTACTGTCAAAGGAATTAACAACATTTCTCTGGACTTTATATGGAAAAACAATAAGCTTAAACAAAAGCTAAAAAAACAGTGCTTTCAAATAGTCGGAAAGAAGGTGGACTTGAAGTGTTAGACTTTAGTGATACAGTAAACACCTTTAGGATTGCTTAACAAATCCCAATTCTATATGTATTTTATCCCAAATCATATATTTTCAAAAATTGGTGGTCTTCCCTTTATATTAAAATGTAACTACTTACCTAATAGATTGCCAGTTGCACTTTTTATAAATTTTATCATCAGGCTCTTCTTGCTTGGAAGTTATGTTACACCCACAATATTTCACCAGATGTACAGCTTTTTTATGGATCAACTCTGATATAATGATTAGGCATGAATCTGTTTTTCTCTCTACATGGTTTAACAGGAATATCATTGGAATTCTTTCCATTTTTGATAAATCTCTTATAAAGTCTCTTCATAATTTCCCCTTACCTTTCAAAGAATATAATGCAGTACTTAAAGCAATTCCCTCCGGTATAATTCAACTTGTTAAATGTCATCTAAGTTTTAGTAAGAATGACACCAAAGAACCTAATTTCAGATGGAATAAGTATATTTAACAAAAAATGTAATAATACGCATATTCGACAAATTCTTCATAATAAAACATATACTGTTCCTAAAGGCAAATTTTACTGGGCATCTCTTGAGTTTGAGTTTATAAACTGAAAGGAAGCCTGGCTATGAAGATTTATCCTGGGAATGATACTGTGGCAAAATATATGGATGTTGACAGTTCTTGCCCATTTTGTGGGAATAAGGATGAAACACTGATCCATTTATTTTTCCAATGTGAAAAAACTTTTGGAATAATTTATATCTTCATACAGGTTAGCATCTTGATTCTTCCAAATCCTTTCAGTTACTATAAAGGTACAACTAAGTCTTCATTGAATTACATTGTTCATTTTTTTTTATTTTGTTTGGAAAGTTTTTTATTCATAAGCAAAAATTCTACTCTTTCACATTTCTCAATTGAAATTGATGCATTCCTCAAATCTCTTAGGTTGGTTAAAAACAAGAAAAGTGACAGATTCTTGAAACGTTATGATGATTTGTTTGATAATGCCACTGATGCATAATTGTTTCCTCTGTATGTGTTTATAGTATTATTGTCACAACCACGTTCAGTCTGTGTTAGTTTTCATTGGTCACATGTGTTCCTCTGTTCTATTTTCCCGCCACAATCTGTCACCATGGACACTGATCACATTCATCACAGCTGTTCATCATTTTAGTTAATCATCTGTGTATTTAAGTTCCTGCTTGTCTTCAGTTCGGTTGTCTGGTATTGTCTGTGCTTAAGTGCACACCTTCCCTTCTTTGGTAATAAACCTTGTATTTACCTTCACCTCATCCTCATCCTCGTCTTCATCTTCCTTGGACAGTTATCTTTCTTTTTCTTTCTTTCTTTCTTGTGTTGGTGAAACTTTACATGATGATTTGATATAATTGAATTCCTGTAGAAGTTCTATCTGTTATGTCCTTTATGTAAGTTTTACTGTTTGATGCATTATAATAAAAAAGTAGACTTTGGTTATTATAAAATGTTTATTTTTATTTTTTACAACTTAACTCGTTACTTAAGTGAATCTAAATGAAGGCCAAAATAGACAATAAAAAACAGTGGTAAATTATCACCTGTTTGTAAAGTGGCAACTTCAGCTCCTAAAGAGTCAAAGTTTGAGATCATTCGAAAAAAAAATTTTTTTTTTAAAGTTACTTTATTTCTCTTTTGGCAGATCAACTATTCTAATATTTACATAACATACTATAAATATAGGCTACTAGAACAGATAACTTCTAAATACTTCACATCGACCCTGTAATGAGTAATGAACGTGGGAAATGTAAAATCTATATACAATAATTCAACATTTGCTTTGTGTTGCTCTTTATTTTAGAGGTCATTTTAAGTTTCTTGTGATGATCTAATTTGTATTGCAATAAAATGACAGTAGTTATTAGATTAAGACTCATATGTAGATATTATGCTGCTGTAGTTATTTACCTGCAGAGGTTCATATTGTGAGATATTACAGTATTGTCTTCCAGTAGAGCAGTTGAATAGTCTTTTGTCATGTATCCTGACTGGAATAATGTGTTTGTAACAGCAAACAGTCAGAATAAAGTGAGATGATCTGCTGATGATCCTGAATGTCTTGTTGAATGAGTGTTGATAGTCTGAGGCTCATCAATATTAACAGAGCTGCTGAAAACACTCTTTATTTCATCTCAATAGTTCCTGTTTTCACCTCATTTATTATGATGATGTCTTCACATCTCCTGTGAATTCACACTTAAAGCTCATTTCATTGTGCTCAACAGACTGAGGGGGTTTGATGGTCACTGAATGTACGTTTATTTGTCTTTATGCCTTCAAAAGCTTTTCTTACAGTTTTTTTTCTAATTTTCTAGATCTCATCTGCCATTATTTTCATGAAGAATCAGAATAATGTTAGAATTATTAAAAAAGTGAATTAGCATCAGTTACTTTACAATAGACAGATTGTATGCTTAAATGTGTTAATTGGTGTACAGGTCAAAAAAGACCAAAAAGGGGTTATATAGCAACAACAAAAAACCTTTTCTGGCATATTTAGAACCAGAATCATGTCATGCCATATTCAAACACTGTGTTATAGGATCACAGTGCACCTCCAAAATACTGTTAATTGTCGTTTTAAATCTTTATACTTTGGGTCATTTACAGGTAGGACCCAAGGGCCAGATATGATGAAGATATAGTCAAGTGAAGACAAATGTACTGAAGAAAACAGTGTGCCGTTTCATCAGCAGAAGTCAGCTTCAATACTCATGGAGTTAGTAGGCTGCTCTGTGTAACTCAATACAGCAGTGACTCTACTCTAACAGAGTCCACTAACTGTCATTACTCAAGCTAAAAAGCTTGTCATTCTGATTGGTTAAAGCATAGAAAAACATCTTCACAAGTGTACGTAAAGTACGTAAAGCGCGCAACGTGTCCCTCCAAGGATGTGTATCTGCCACCGAAGTGCCAGTGTGTCTAGAGATGTTCATGTCCATGCAAAAACAGATACTAACACACACACACACACACACACATAGAGAGAATACGCAACTTCCTCAAGGTTGGAGTGGTTCAATCCCAAACTCTAATCAGGCATTTTCCCCAAACGTCCAGGTAACACCTTAATAAACCACTTGAAAGGATATATATATATATTCATCATCCATATTTTGATATTATAGAAGTTATTTGAAACATTAAAATAGACACTTGCATTTAATTGGTTTTCTATATAAAATCGCTTTAAATGTACCTTTATGCATATGTTTAAATTTGACATCTGGTCTTTGACCCTATAAAAACAATTCATTAACTAATATATTTTTTCTTTTGGCAGTTCAGCTCCTCTAACCAATCTGCAGTTCAGTCAGTGAAGCTCCGCCCACTGCAATTCACCCTTATTAAAGCCCTGCCCATAGCACTTCACTATCAATTAAGCCCCACCCACTACAGTTCACAGACAACTAAGCTCCTCCCACATCAGTTCATCAATAAATGCTGGGATATTCCCATCAGGCTACAAGTGAAGACGAGCATCAGAGCATCAGGAAGAGCTGAAATCTGCAAAGACTGAGTTTATTAAAGAGGACAGTGAGAACACGAGTGATCCAGAACCTGCAGAATGAAACACACTGAAGATCCTGAAGAACAAAGAGGTTGGTGTTTATTCTTCATTCATTCATGATGCTGGAGAACATCCATGTTAGAAAGATTCAAGCACTTCAGCACATTTAGAGAAACAGTTACACTATCAAACAACGAAATTAAACAAAATGTGTAAAGCAAATGAACTTTCCAGAATGGCTGACAGGGTTTTAAGTAAAACTTAAGCAAAATCTGATTTATAGTTACTGATAAAGTTTTATCTCTCATAAATGATTCATAGTTATAGAGATTATTCTTCTCACAGTAACTTTGGTAAGAGTGTTGATGAATGTGATCAACACTGTACAGTTTGAGACGATGGACTGAGATTATTAGGCTTGTTTGAGATGCACCTTGCCTCGCCTGAAATATAGGCGAGAGTAGGCAGCTGCAGTGAGGGGAGGAGTGAAAAAAGTGCAGGCAAGCCGGACACTTTCTGAATCTCGCTGTGTTGTGGACTGCAAACGTCAGCAATGGAAGAGATCGCGTTCGCGTTCTTTATCGCAGACGAAGTGGATGCAGTTGAAATACCACTGTTTTTAAACAAAGATGGGGTTATGATGAGGAGAATCACCGAAGGTGAACAGTGCACATTACTTAAAATGGCTTATTCAGTAAATAGTAGGGATATAAATCTATCTGATCTAGAGTGGTATATTGCAACTTGCATCTAATGAAATTAATGTCGTGTAAAAAAAGAAATTAATGCTGACAAAAAAATCTTTGGGTGAACTATCCCTTTTTTACATTATAAATATATTACACAATTGTTTGTCACCTTAATGTAAGTTTGAATTCGTGTTTAATGATTAGGAAAAGTGTGTGCTGCAAATTATTATTAAAAAATAATATGAAACAAAAACACATTCTAAATTAAGAAATGAGCATGCATGTGTGGGTTTTGTTTACTGCACTCCTGGAATCAGACATATCCAAATAAAGATCTCAGATAAAAACACAAACATGAGGCCTAATCGTAAAACAGTCACATTAGATGTATGCATGTAATGATGGATTATTTAATGGAATAATGTTGTACAAAAATGTCAATGTATAAAGAGAATACACATCTCAATAAAGAGAAAATTAAAACAAACAGGACTTCAGTTCAAACCTAGAACATAAAAATAAAAGGGTAAATAAAGCACGTCCTAATTACTAATAAAGTACTATAGAAAAAGTAAATAGTATTAGGCTATAGGTAATGGACTTCTTAGAATTAAGGGGGAAAAAATATCAGCTGACATTCGCAACCAATGAGCATTAAGCTGTGTCGTCAGCAAGTCGTTTCCCATCATGCTTTTGCTCAGCGCAGTCAGTGGAGAGCAACTGCGCTCGACTGCAGAATCCGACACATTCGCCTTTCGCTCGCGACAGTTTTTTGACATAGAAATCAGGCAACCAACTTGACCTCATCTACACACGCAACTGCATTACAGACAACATTTTGGTGAAACCTCTACACACCTCAGATCATTACTTCATCACATTTAATCTATAACTTACTACTCGTGCACCACCAGTCCCTCTACCAGTTAGTTTCAGACTAAACCTGCGCTCACTTTCTCCTTCTCATCTGTCCTCTGTTGTGTCATCCTCTCTTCCCTCATCCACACAGTTCTCATCTATGGATGTAAACACTCGGCATGGATGAAAGAACATCACCTGCAGCTCAACCTGGCAAAGACTGAGCTTCTCATCTTCCTTGCCAATCCGACTTTACCATCCAGCTAGGTTCATCCTTGATTACCCCTTCAGGGTCAGTCAGAAATGTTGGAGTAATCTTTGATGACCAGCTGTCCTTCAAAGACCACATTTCAAAGACAGCTCGGTCATGTAGGTTTGCACTGCACAACATCAGGAAGATCATGCCTTTCCTAACAGAGCATTCAACACAGCTTCTTGTCCAGGCCCTGGTTATTTCTAGGCTTCTAGTGCAATGCGCTTCTGGCTGGACTTCCATTGTGTGCCTTCAAGATGCTTCAAATGATCCAGAACACAGCGGCACGTCTTGTCTTCAACGAGCCCAAAAGGGCCCACGTCAGACCTCTCTTCATCTCTCTGCACTGGCTACCACTCGCTGCTTGCATCAAGCTCGGCAAAGGCTTTCCAGAACAATTTCATTCACCGTTCCTTGCTGGTGGAACGATCTCCCCACCTCCATCCGGAATGCATAATCCCTGACACACTCTTTGTAGTGTATTTGTGATACTGGATATAAAGGGTTAAACGGTAAATAATTAACAATAATAATTGATAAATGAGTAATGAGTTTAATCAATTACTTGAAGCAAATACAAACATTAAGTAAAAGTGAAAGTAAATGAGACAGATCTCTCTCTTTACTGACTTATAAGAGCCAAAGCATCTCAAGAGAAGAAGAGAAGTGTCCAGTTTCAAATCTACATGAAAGAATATCTTGCGTTTGCATGAAAGAGTAGAAGTGGAAGAGAAACGGGATGTTCTGATTAAAAACAATGAAGAACATGTCTCTGTTAAAAGTGTTATGGCCTCTTCTTCAGCTCCTGAACTATGAGCACAAGAACACTGAGTTTATTTAAAATACTCCTGCTTTCCTTCATAAAAGAAAACTGAGTGATACACAGTCATTAAGAACATTAAATTCTTGAAGATGAACTTCAGCTTTGGATGATGTTTGTCGTGTCTCTCGTTGCAGCTGATCAGGACAGATTTCTATGGAAGAGATGCTTTATCATGTCACGTTTGGTGTTGCACTGCTGGATCTGAAGATGATCTAGTTACCGTGAGCGTGACCGTAGACTAGATCATTGATCAAACCTGATGCGTTTCTCTCCCGTGTGAATCCTCTCATGTGTTTCTGATAGATTGCATTGTTGTTTGTTTCCACTGTGAATCTTCTGGTGTTCTTTCAGTTCATCTTCTGTAGTGAAGGACTTGCACTGAAACACACACCGCCATGTCTTTTCTGCTGTAATATTATGAATGAATCTTCTCCTTTGTGTGAATCTTCAGGTGTTTCTTCAGGACTGAGCCCCAACGAAACTGTTTACCACACTGATCACAGTTAAACGGTCTTTCTTCAGAATGAGTGAGAAGATGTGATTTCAGTGTGGAGGACTGAGAGAAACTCTTCCCGCATTGATTACAGGTGTAAGGTCTCTCTCCGCTGTGGATCCTCATGTGATTCCTAAGGTTTCGTTTACTTGGGAAACTATGCCCACACTGATCGCATGTGTATGGTCTCTCTCCAGTGTGGATCTTCATGTGCCTCTGAAAGTTTCCTTTAATTGTGAAGCTCTTCCCACATTGATCACATGTGAAGGGCTTCTCTCCGGTGTGGATCCTCATGTGAATCTTCAGGCTTGAGTTATCTGCAAATCTTTTTTTACACTGAGGGCAGGAGACAGATTTTATGGCTTCTGTTTTCCCTTTCTTGTTCATGTCTATGAGGTCTAAAAGAAACATTAAATCATGTGAGATTTCAAATGAGAGACAAAAGTGAAGCTCAAAGTCAAGATCACTGAAGAGTTCAATAGTCATTTTAATGCCATCAAATCTGCTCGACAACTGCTGTGCACGCTTATGATCTATTTTAAAGGGATAGTTCACCCAAAAATGAAAATGTGATGTTTATCTGCTTACCACCAGGGCATCCAAGATGTAGGTGTCTTTGTTTCTTCAGTAGAACACAAATTAAGTGTACATCGTGTTGTATTTGAGGTAAAACGTGATATAAATACTGTTGGGTTTCTCGCACAAACCTTTAGTTTCGTGTCTTAAGACATCAATGTGTCATCACGAGCCGCAGGGTTTAATATGAATTCGTATGTCTATGTTTTTTTACTCTCATAGCTCTCATACTCTAAAATATGACTATTGACATGCATTATGCGACTGGCACACAGCAAAGGTTTGACCTAAATATCTTCATTTGTGTTCTACTGAAGAAACAAAGACACCTACATCTTGGATGCCCTGGGGGTTAGCAGATAAACATCACATTTTCATTTTTGGGTGAACTGTCCCTTTAATGTCATGAAGATGATTTGTGTTACAAATCACTAGTTTGGTCCTGAAACAATGTAAATCTGGTGAGCATCAGCATGTTGTTCAGTCTCATGATGAATGAATGAGGAATGAAGAATAAACACCAACCTCTTTGTTCTTCAGTCTCATGATGTTTCATTCTGCACGGACCACTGGCGTTCCCTCTGTCCTTTCCTTCCAGATGCTCTTTGGTAGCTGTGCCATGATTGTTCTTCATATGAGTGAACAAAGAAGATAACTGAGCGAAACTCTCTCTGCATGGATAGCAATGATATGATTTCTCCACTGTATGGATCCTCATGTGTAGCTTAAGATAGCTTTTAAAAGCAAAACTCTTCCCGCACTGATCACACGTGTGCGGCTTCTCTCCAGTATGAACTCTTACATGAATCTCAAGACTTCGTTTTTCTGTGAAACCCTTCCCGCACTGATCACATGTGAACGGCTTCTCTCCAGTGTGGATCCTCAAATGTGTTTTCAGAGTTCCTGACAGACTGAATCTCTTGTCACAGTGTGAACACTTGTAAGGTTTTTCTCCAGTGTGAATCCTCTGATGCAGTTTTAAACTGCTCGCTGAAATAAAAGTCTTCTCACACTCAAAGCACATGTACTCTCTCACACTAGTGTGTATTTTCTGATGTACTTTTAAAATGGACAGCTGTGAAAAACTCTTTCCACACACAGAACATGAATGTGGCTTCTCCTTCGTATGAACTCCACTGTGGATCCTCATGTGTTTCTTAAGGCGTGAAGATTGTGCGAAACTCTTTCCACATTGATTGCATACGTGTGGCTTCTCTCCAGTGTGGATCATCATGTGGCGTCTAAGATTTGATTTTTTTGTGAAACTCTTCCCGCACTGATCACATGTGAACGGCTTCTCTCCAGTATGAACTCTTACATGAATCTCAAGACTTCGTTTTTCTATGAAACCCTTCCCGCACTGATCACATGTGAACGGCTTCTCTCCAGTATGAACTCTTACATGAATCTCAAGACTTCGTTTTTCGATGAAACCCTTCCAGCAGTGATCACATGTGAACGGCTTCTCTCCGGTGTGGATCCTCATGTGTCTATTTAGGTGTGATGAATGCGTGAAACTCTTCCTGCACTGATCACATGTGAACGGCTTCTCTCCAGTATGAACTCTCATGTGAGTCTCAAGATTTCGTTTTTCTGAGAAACCCTTCCCGCACTGATCACATGAGAACGGCTTCTCTCCGGTGTGGGTCCTCATGTGAACTTTAAGGTTTGATGATTGTGTGAATCTCTTCCCACACTGATCACATGTGAACGGCTTCTCTCCAGTGTGAACTCTCATGTGAATCTCAAGATTTTTTCTGTAGAGGAAACTCTTCCCACACTGAGTGCAGATGAAAGATTTCTTGGCTCTTGTTTTCTTTATAAATGTGTTTTTAGTCTTTGAGCGACTCAAAGGTTTTTCTCCAGGTTTGACATGATGTTCCTCCTCCACTTCACTCTCCTTGCTCTCTTCCATCACGTCTGAAATCAAAGATAAAATAATTATTTTCAGTACAGCAAAATAATTGAAAGAGAGAAATATGAAATGAAATGAAACAGCTGTGATGTAATCGACAACTGCTAAAAGCCACCCATCTTGTTTAAAGATTGAAGGATACTTTGATGCACATAATACCATAAATGGCCCTCATCCCCAATGTTAATGCTAAAGTAAGTATTTATTTTCAAAAGAAAGAGATGAAAAGGTCAATCAAACAATGTGTGGTCGAAAGCTGTGCTCTCTCCACCTTCACACCTGATTCCACACCATGTGTTTCCTAAGATTCCTAAGCTACGTGGCAGTTTGAAGCTAGCCATATGTAGAAAGAGTGTGGCTTGGGAATTTGTGTTTGAAAAGTTCTGTCATTGTGCTTCAGAAGGGGTTTCTGAAGAGTCATAAATTGATTGGGTGACAAAGAGCAAGACTTGGTGTGTTCACACAGAAAAAGACTGATGTCATAGCATTGGTATACGCTGGTGAAGATGTGGAAGTCATGCGGAAGCATTTCTGACAACACATCAAGTAAACAGTCACTTGCATCTTCTGTCTGTGTCCAAGTGGAGGCTAAAGGCAACCTTTTACGTGTCTCAAAAGAAATCTGAAATTGCAATGGACAAGATGACCAAGCTTGAAGACAACATTTACGAAGTCAGTCAAGAACTCCTGAGCCCTTTGAACAATTCAGTCATAGCAGTCGTTCTGTACTTGTACACCCTGCAGATCAAAATTCTGGACAAGTAACACCCTATTGTCTTGTGTCAAGTAGCCAAAGGCATGTTGCTACCAATGATGGTAATAATTTATGTTTTGAAGATGTGATGCGCAGACAAACTGATATCACTGAACTACTAGTCAAGACTCATCAACTCTCATTGCTGCCTTCTAGAGCACTGGTTCCCAACCATGTTCCTGGAGGCCTACCGACAGTGCACATTTTGCATGTCTCCTCAATCAAACACACCTGATTCAGGTCATCAGCTCATTAGTAGTGACTCCCAAAACCTGATATGGGTGACATGCAAAATGTGCACTGTTGGTGGGCCTCCAGGAACGTGGTTGGGAACCACTGTTCTAGAGAAACACCAGTGCTTTATGATAATCTTCTTCAGTTTGAATTATTTATATTTATTTATTTATATAAAGATCCAATATATATTTTTAGTAGTACACTGGTGGACAGTCAAGAGAGTTGGTATGCCGTTGCATTCATATGAAGCCAGGAGGCTACTACAAACATTTTTTGGGGACGCAATAAAGAGCAGTAATGCATTGATGGAAAATGTCTAAATTGGTCAGTTATTATAGCTGAAGATTGCAAGGCTTTGCAAGCATATGATTTGTTCCTTTCGAGGATGTTTCAACACAAGGCAGAACACTGGGTCTATGGGGGAACTGGAAACCTTCAATATAAAAAACCATTATATCAAAATGACCCTTTAAACAGCATGATCGGTGGACACCAGTTGCTTGGGAACCAAGCAAAGAGCCAAATTCCTGTATATAGTGCAGCTAATAGAATAACAAGTACAAATAGCTATACATCTATTGTCTAATAATATCCTGGATACATCCATAAAGGTAATTGATTCTGTTAAGAAATGTCTCTAGCATGAGGTTTCTCGTCATTGTAAGTCACAATGTCCAGGATTACAGAGACTCTCACCTATTGTCTTTAATGGCTCGTGGAGCCCATCCCATTCTTTGAATAGTTATGCAGATTGGATTAGGACTTGTGAAACTCTACAGTCTGGGACAGGCAACTACACCTGAATACTTCATTTGCATGCTGTCTTTAACAAGTTGTGTCTCCATCTCCAAACACTGACCACGTAAAGTGTGTATAAACTACAATGAGACTTTAGTTGAACTGATGACTGGAGCCTCACAAAGCTCATTCTCAAAGAATCCTGCTGAAGATACGTCAAGTATCCCTGGTCTTTGTGTCTGAATTTCAAACAGTTGCATTGACTTCCATTCATACACATGTGAATACGGGACACTGACACACAAGCTCAAGTGATTCTCACTGCATTCCTGTTCGACTTTACAGTGTCCGTAGAAACACTCTTACCAAAGTTATTGTAAGAAGAATAATCTACTGTGGATGACTTTTATCATTTATGAAAAATACAGCTTTATCAGTAACTATAAATAAGATTTTGCTTGAGTTATGCCTACATCCCTGTCCACCATTTTGGAAACTTAATTTACTTGATACAGCTTGGTGGTTAGGTAAAAACAACAAAAATCCCATTTATATTTCTCTAAATGTGCTGAAGTGTTGAGTCTTTCTAACATGGATGTTCTCCAGCATCATGAATGAATGAAGAATAAACACCAACCTCTTTGTTCTTCAGGATCTTCAGTGTGTTTCATTCTGCAGGTTCTGGATCACTCGTGTTCTCACTGTCCTCTTTAATAAACTCAGTCTTTGCAGATTTCAGCTCTTCCTGATGCTCTGATGCTCGTCTTCACTTGTAGCCTGATGGGAATATTCCAGCATTTATTGATGAACTGATGTGGGAGGAGCTTCACTGATGATGTGATTGTGTGGGAGGAGCTTCATCGATGATGTAATTACAGGGGGCGGAGCATTGCTGATTTTGAATTGCAGCATGGGAGGAGCTGATCTGCCAAAATAAAAAAATATATATATATTAGTTGTTTTGTTTTTATACTAACTGACATCTTAAAATCTCCCTGTGGTGAAAATCAAGTTTTTAATGCTGTTTACATGCTGTTATATGTGGTGTTTTTAATATGCTTTAAGACAAACCATGTGCAACACCATTGCTGAGTATTTTCTCTTTAAAAACTGCAGTGACAGTCTCAAAAACTTGGTTTGAAATCTCTGGTGTTTCTGATGTCACAAACTACGTTTTAACCAATCACGTCAACGTTGTAACACTTATTTTGGTCACATATAAACATGAAGGGGATCCAATCCTCCAAGAGCAGAGTTAAGTATATTTGAGTTTTGACTAGAAGATAACCCAAACAAACATATTGTTGCTGCTGCATATTTGTCAACCAAATATTACATCCAAAGAAAAAAGGAAAATTCACAACTACCTTTTGTTAGAGCACTAAAGCCTAACCACATGTTTGAGTCCAATCAGAAATAAAGTCAATTTCTCACCGCTCCTAAATAGCTCAGGTAAAATGTGAAGTATTTAAACACTGCTGATGCTTTAAAAGTGGGGAAAGACTGAAAGAAACTCTGAGTTTACTGAAGAAAACCTGCTCCAGACCAGGTTATGTTCACAGAGTCAGTTACCTCTCTTTCAGGAACGGGCTTGACTTACCCGTTTAACATACCTTCTATTCTGAAACAGAAAACCCAGAGTTTCCCTCATTTCAGGGTTAACATACTCAAAAATTTTTACTTAACCTCCTTTCTGAAACGGGCCCCAAGTGAATGCATAACCACAGAAATAAATGTATACATACTACATATTTGTAGTCATCAAACCCCCTCAATGAAATGAGCTTTAAGTGTGAATTTACAGGAGATGTGAAGATATCATCATAATGAATGAGGTGAAAACAGGAACTATTGAGATGAAATAAAGAGTGTTTTCAGCAGCTCTGTTAATATTGATGAGCCAAAATCAAGCTAGGGAAGATTCCAAAAGTTGGTGGATTTAACACAGAATGGCCCTGTACATTATGGTTAATACAGATGAATATGAATACAGTTCACCACTGGAAACATAACTGTCACTGATCACTGTCCTGCACATGAAAACTGTTACATGATAAAGACCTAATTACTTTATAACAATCAATGTAGTTATCATAAAATCAAAACATATTTCGATTTATAGTTATTTAGCAGTAGTGGTTGATGATTAGTGTCATTGGTGTTTGTATTATTGATGTTTCACACTCATATTGTGAGATATTACAGTATTGTCTTTCATGAGAGCAGTTGAATAGTCTTTTGTCATGTATCCTGACTGGAATAATGTGTTTGTAACAGCAAACAGTCAGAATAAAGTGAGATGATCTGCTGATGATCCTGAATGTCTTGTTGAATGAGTGTTGATAGTCTGAGGCTCATCAATATTAACAGAGCTGCTGAAAACACTCTTTATTTCATCTCAATAGTTCCTGTTTTCACCTCATTTATTATGATGATGTCTTCACATCTCATGTGAATTCACACTTAAAGCTCATTTCATCGGACTGAGGGGATTTGTTGGCTACTATGTGTACATATTTCTGTCTTTATGCTTTTAACATTTCCCCACCATTATTTGGAGGAATTGACATTATTGTTGTTTCCCTATTTAGTTTAGGTTTAACATGTAACAGAATAAAAATGGTGTGATGTGTGGAGACAGAAAGTTTCAATTCCCAACCCCAGGGCTTAAACAAAGACTAAAAACAACTCGGTGTCAAAAACAGGTTTTTATTTTCATCCTTCAAGAGGGGGAAAGGCCAAAACAATAAACATAAACTATTTGGGAGAAACTAACTAAGCTACAAAACAACACAAAACAAAAAATACAATAAAAAACACTAACTCCTCAACTAGATTAAACAGGAGAAAACAAGATATAAAGAAAATGGCACCCACCTCTCTACTAATCCTTTCCCAACTAATTAATAATATAAACTTAATAGGTAAAGCACAATAATAGAGGTATATAAAAACAAAAAGCACATCAATTCTTAGATGTGTCAATTGGTATAAACTAAACTCAGTAACTGACATTTTTTTCATCAGTGAAGCTCCTCCCTCATCAGTCACATCATCAGTGAAGCTCCTCCCCCATCAGTCACATCATCAGTGGAGCTCCTCCCACATCAATCACATCATCAATAAATGCTGGGATATTCCCATCAGGCTACAAGTGTAGACGAGCATCAGAGCATCAGGAAGAGCTGAAATCTGCAAAGACTGAGTTTATTAAAGAGGACAGTGAGAACACGAGTGATCCAGAACCTGCAGAATGAAACACACTGAAGATCCTGAAGAACAAAGAGGTTGGTGTTTATTCTTCATTCATTCATGATGCTGGAGAACATCCATGTTAGAAAGACTCAACACTTCAGCACATTTAGAGAAACAGTTACACTATCAAACAACGAAATTAAACAAAATGTATAAAGCAAATGAACTTTCCAGAATGGCTGACAGGGCTTTAAGTAAAACTTAAGCAAAATCTGATTTATAGTTACTGATAAAGTTTTATCTCTCATAAATGATTCATAGTTATAGAGATTATTCTTCTCACAGTAACTTTGGTAAGAGTGTTGATGAATGTGATCAACACTGTACAGTTTGAGACGATGGACTGAGATTATTGTCTTGTCCTCCCATCATGCTTCAGAAAGAGCCCTGATGATGTCACTTCCTTTGTGTCACAATTTTAAGAAATGCTCTGTTATTTCAAATGAGGAAAATCATGCCAGCAGTAACAGGGTTGAGCGAAACATGCAGGACACAGATAATGCTAATAAAAAAACAAAATTATATAACAATAATCATTGCAAAATGTAAACATATACAGTCTACTCCACTTTACTGCAACTGATGAACTGAAAATGAAATGAATAAATGTTTTCTTTGATTTCAGACGTGATGGAAGAGAGCGAGGAGAGTGAAGAACTGAGTGAAGTGGAGGAGGAACATCATGTCAAACCTGGAGAAAAACCTTTGAGTCGCTCAAAGACTAAAAACACATTTATAAAGAAAACAAGAGCCAAGAAATGTACAACCTGCACTCAGTGTGGGAAGAGTTTCACATACAAACAACATCTTGAGATTCACATGAGAGTTCACACCGGAGAGAAGCCTTTCGCATGTGATCACTGCGGGAAGAGCTTCACACAAATATCAAACCTTAATGTTCACATGAAGATCCACACCGGAGAGAAGCTGTTCTCATGTGATCACTGCGGGAAAACATTTTTTGGGTCATCAAACCTGAAGACACACCTGAGAGTTCATACGAAGGAGAAGCCACATTCATGTTCTGTGTGTGGAAAGAGTTTTTCACTGCTGCAACATTTACATAGACATGAGAAAATACACACTGGTGTGAGAGAGTACATGTGCTTTGAGTGTGGGAAGACTTTTACTACAGCATACCATTTAAAACGGCACCAGAGGATTCACACTGGAGAAAAACCTTACAAGTGTGACAAGAGATTCAATCAGTCATCAGATCTGAAATCACATGAGAGGATCCACAGCAGAGAGAAGCCGCACACGTGTGATCAGTGCAGGAATAGTTTCTCTATTAAAAGTCACCTGAAGATACACATGAAGATCCATACAGTCTGAAATAAGTAGTTCATCTTTATATGCTGAGCAACAAAGTTAGTTTGTGACTGAACAATTTTTGACTGCTTGGAAAGTTTCTCATCATAACAAGAAAGTGTCTCATTATTACGAGACATGGAGCCGTTATTATGAGAGTCTCATTATGAAATGTTAAGTCATCAGTGGCTTTCACACCACATACTGTACACAAATCTTCCTCATATTTACATTTACATTAAGTCATTTAGCAGACACTTTTATCCAAAGCGACTTACAAATGAGGAGAGCAATAGAAGCAACTAAACAAACAAGGGCAACAGCATGCAAGTGCTGTAACGAGTACACATACTTTTTTTTTTTAAATAAACAAACAAAAAGAAAAATGATTAGTCGTTATTGGTCAGGTGCTGCTGGAAAAGATGTGTCTTAAGCTGTTTTTTGAAAATGGCTACAGACTCGGCTGCCCGAATTGAGATAGGCAGGTCGTTCCACCAGATGGGAACGGTCCAGGAAAAGGTCAGAGAGAGTGATTTCATGCCTCTTTTGGATGGCACCACTAGGCGTCGTTCACTTGCAGAATGCAGGCTTCTGGAGGGTGTGTAAGTGTGAACAAGCGAGTTTAGGTATATTGGTTCAGAGCCGGTGGTTGCTTTGTAGGCAAGCACCAGTGCCTTGAATTTGATGCGAGCGGCTATTGGCAGCCAGTGCAAACTGAAGAAGAGAGACGTGAAGAATCCAGAGGGATTGACTACTTCGACTACTTTACCCCTTAGGTATCGAAATTTTGTACCGTTTTGGTACATTTTTTTGATACTCGATGTTATTGAGGCAATTCGGTCAGTGCCTAAAAAGTATTTTGCTCTGTACCCAGCCCTACACATCCGAAGGGTCACATTTAGTGTTTTCACTTGGTTTTGTGTTGTGTTGTCACTCTGTGTTGCCATGTACTCTGACTAAATCCTATCATTCACAATGTTCTAGATGTGTTCATTCCTCTTCTGCCAGATCTTCTTGTGTGAATCCAGATTAATTGGCCAATCTTTTTAACAGTACCTGGGCTTCTACCTTCCATCCAAGATTATGGAGAAAATACATCCTTTTACAAAGACTTGTTTCCTTGACTTACCTTAAGGATACGCCGACAGCAAGAGGATGATTTGTGAAAGGTTTTCAGACAGAAATCCAGTGGATAAACGTGGCTCCAGTCGTGGAAGAGGCGTGTGAGACACTAGCTTGAGTCTGGCCTGTAGGAAAACACATCAGGGATATCGGCTGTTTCTTCTACAGAAAGACATCAGTCTGAGCATCACATCAATGTCTGCTCAAATCACATTGTCATAAAATATGCTAAAATCTGACTGAAAATTAAATGTCAGTTATTAACTTTTTCACATGTGACAATAAAATAAGATGAACATTTATTAAAAGAAAAGTTTGTGGGATTACAAATTTTATTTCTATGAAGATCAAGTTAATCAGCCCAGGTGTTTGAGACATTAATCTTTTGTCTTTATGCACTTCCTGACCATTTGGTATGACAAGCTCAGGGCACAGTTGTGCTTTTGTCTCTATGATAATGTGAATGTATGGGCAATACTGTCAGAGTGATTGGATTAGAACTGGTGATTGGTCAGTCCTTTGTTTAGATTGTCTCCTTCTCTACTGTGTGAATCCCTCCCCCTGTGAAATGTAGATATATTACAGTCTTATTGTTTTAAGTCAGAAAAGACTTGAAGACTACAGTGACCAAACAGCACGTGTTCTCAATATAGAGTAACTTCTGCTTGAAAGATATCCCAACATCTCATGGTGTCTGCTTCAACAAGGAAAAAAGTTCCCAACAAGTTCTTGTCTCTTTGTTTCCTGTAAAAACATACGGAACTGAATTGCTCCCATCCCTGTTGCTACAGCAGCCGTGTACTGTCCTGAGGAGGACAGGCTTAGAATGCGAGATGGATCATTTGCTCGGTTGGATAATTCAACACTTTTAGCGGATTTAAAGTCTCACCTGTGTTATTTAACTGAAGTGTGACTGGGAACAGCATCTAACAAGTCTATGTTCAGTGTTTCAATGTAAGTGATGCATCCCTTACATTGAATCTTGCCAAGTGTGAGTTCGGTAAAGCTGTTGTGACCTACCTTGGGAAATGTGTGGGTCAAGGATGAGTGTGTCCTGTTGATGCAAAAATTGAGTCCATTGTTGATTTTCCAGTGGGAGCTGCGTTGTTTCTTGGGAATGACAGGATATTATCGTTATTTTTGCAAGAACTTTGCTGAAGTTGCATCACCACTCACAAACGTGTTGAGTCAATCTAAAGTTTTTGAATGGACTTCAGAGTGCCAGTCAGCTTTTGATGCTGTTAAAACTTTACTGTGTACTGCTCCAGTTCTTTCAGCTCCAAATTTCGCACAACCATTTAAATTGGAAGTGGACGTAAGTGAGGTGGAGCGGATGCAGTCCTTATTCAGGAGGATCACAAAATTGCAGCAACATTATAGCACAATTGAAAAAAGAGTCTCTTGCACTGTTGCTTGCACTACAGCACTTCGAAATCTATCTTGATGCTGGTGTACACTGACCATAATCCCTCTGTGTTTGTGTTTCAAATGTCAAATTCAAACCAGTGACTGATGTGCTGGTCTCTTATGATACAAGGTTTTAATTTGGAAAATCAGCACGAAAGGGTTGTGAGAATGTGCTTGCTGATGCCTTGACGCAGGCGCCATGTACACTTGGGAATTAAGAATTGTTTTATTACAAATAAGGATTTGTAATCTTAAGGGTGGGGGTGTTACATCTGTAATGTGTCACGTTTTGTTGCTCCTGCTGTTTTTTTCTCTCTCTCTTTTAGGATTGGTCCTGGATGTAATGTGAGACTGTTGGTGGCTGGACCAGAGAAGAGACCCGGACTATAAATTCCTTGGAGTTCCTCTGGAGGGAGCTCTCTGTTTTTTTTTGTTGCTCTGTACTGCTTGTTGTTGTACTGAGTGATGGTTGAATTGTAGTGTGATGGATGGTGATGCCTGTGCTCTTCTTTGTGTTAACAGAGTGCTGTTAACAACTTCTGAAATTATTCTGATCCCGGTAGGAATCCTATTGATCCTATTTGTAAACTTCTTGATTATTTGAGAAGCGTAGGGGGTGAGTGCCTTGTTTTTTTGTAGGCCAAAAGGCCATCACGTTTTCTCCTGTTTTTCTGGTTAGATAAGGAGATAGGGTATGTTATTGTATGTTTGGTTTATTTTATTTTGATTCATAGGGAAGTTAGTTTTTTTTGTGGGAAAGTTAGTTTTGGCATTAGCTCACCCCTGAAGAGATGGCTTCTGACATTTTTGTTTCTTTTAAGAAATTGTTCCTAAACTGAAAACAACCTCAGTTTGAAAACAACCGAGAGAACAAGAAATAAAAAAATATGCAGAGTTCAGAAGTATTGTTTTGTCTTTTGTGTTACACCCTGACCTAGACCAGGGATCGTAACAAAAGCTTTTAAAATATTGAAGAGAATCAACTGGTGACATTTGATAAATTATACTCTGAAATCAATAAAATCATCCGCACCAAGTCATGATGAAGTGAGTTACACTACAGTAAAACATCTTAGTGTAAAATCATTGGAATGATTTTAAACATTTTCATAAGATTTGGATGGAGGGAAAGTTACCAAAAAACTGGAAAGAGGCATGGACAGCTGTGAAAAACTCTTTCCACACACAGAACATGAATGTGGCTTCTTAAGGCGTGAAGATTGTGCAAAACTCTTTCCACATTGATTGCATACGTGTGGCTTCTCTCCAGTGTGGATCATCATGTGTCGTCTAAGATTAGATTTTTTTGTGAAACTCTTCCCGCACTGATCACATGTGAACGGCTTCTCTCCAGTATGAACTCTTACATGAATCTCAAGACTTCGTTTTTCGATGAAACCCTTCCAGCAGTGATCACATGTGAACGGCTTCTCTCCGGTGTGGATCCTCATGTGTCTATTTAGGTGTGATGAATGCGTGAAACTCTTCCTGCACTGATCACATGTGAACGGCTTCTCTCCAGTATGAACTCTCATGTGAGTCTCAAGATTTCGTTTTTCCGAGAAACCCTTCCCGCACTGATCACATGAGAACGGCTTCTCTCCGGTGTGGGTCCTCATGTGAACTTTAAGGTTTGATGATTGTGTGAATCTCTTCCCACACTGATCACATTTGAACGGCTTCTCTCCAGTATGAACTCTCATGTGAATCTCAAGATTTTTTCTGTAGAGGAAACTCTTCCCACACTGAGTGCAGATGAAAGATTTCTTGGCTCTTGTTTTCTTTATAAATGTTTTTTAGTCTTTGAGCAACTCAAAGGTTTTTCTCCAGGTTTGACATGATGTTCCTCCTCCACTTCACTCAGTTCTTCACTCTCCTCGCTCTCTTCCATCACGTCTGAAATCAAAGATACAGTATAACAAAATAATTGAGAGAGAGAGAAATATGAAGTGAAATGAAACAGGACAAGTAACACCCTATTGTCTTGAGTCGAGTAGCCAAAGGCATGTTGCTACCAATGATGGTAATAATTTATGTTTTGAAGATGTGATGCGCAGACAAACTGATATCACTGAACTACTAGTCAAGACTCATCAACTCTCATTGCTGCCTTCTAGAGCACTGGTTCCCAACCACGTTCCTGGAGGCCCACCGACAGTGCACATTTTGCATGTCTCCTCAATCAAACACACCTGATTCAGGTCATCAGCTCATTAGTAGTGACTCCCAAAACCTGATATGGGTGACATGCAAAATGTGCACTGTTGGTGGGCCTCCAGGAACGTGGTTGGGAACCACTGTTCTAGAGAAACACCAGTGCTTTATGATAATCTTCTTCAGTTTGAATTATTTATATATATTTATTTATTTATATAAAGATCCAATATATATATTTTTAGTAGTGCACTGGTGGACAGTCAAGAGAGTTGGTATGCCGTTGCATTCATATGTCAGAGTGATATTATTACTCTAATTAAAAGTTCCCTTCTCTTTTTTCTGATGTGCCTAGCCAAACCACAGTGTTGGAGCATGATATCGACGTGGGTGATTGCTCCCCTATCAAGCAAAATTCCTATCGAGTAAACCCCATCAAGAGAAAAATAATGCACAAGGAGTCTGCATACTTGTTAGAACATGGTTTTGCCGTGCCAAGTTCCAGTTCATGGAGTTCACCCTGTCTACTGGTGCATAAATCAGATGGGAAATTTTGATTCTGCACAGATTACCACAAGGTAAATTCAATAACGAAAACTGATTCCTATCCTTTACCGAGGATGGACGATTGTATTGATAGGGTTGGCGCTGCAAAGTTGGTGACTGAGTTGGACCTGTTAAAAGGTTACTGGCAGGTACCTTTGATGGCCAGGGCTTCTGAAATATCTGCCTTTGTTACGCCTGATCACTTCCTGCAATACAAGAGGATGGCTTATATTGGAGAATAGTGCTGGCTGGGTTAGAAAACTGGGAGGCATATCTGGATGACATTGTTTATTCATCTGACTGGGAACAGCATCTAACAAGTCTGTGTTCAGTGTTTCAATGTAAGTGATGCATCCCTTACATTGAATCTTGCCAAGTGTGAGTTCGGTAAAGCTGTCGTGACCTACCAGTGATTTTCCAGTGGGCGCTGCGTTGTTTCTTGGGAATTACAGGATATTATCGTGATTTTTGCAAGAACTTTGCTGAAGTTGCATCACCACTCACAAACGTGTTGAGTCAATCTAAAGTTTTTGAATGGACTTCAGAGTGCCAGTCAGCTTTTGATGCTGTTAAAACTTTACTGTGTACTGCTCCAGTTCTTTCAGCTCCAAATTTCGCACAACCATTTAAATTGGAAGTGGACGTAAGTGAGGTGGAGCGGGTGCAGTCCTTATTCAGGAGGATCACGAAATTGCAGCAACATTATAGCACAATCGAAAAAAAGAGTCTCTTGCACTGTTGCTTGCACTATAGCACTTCGAAATCTATCTTGATGCTGGTGTACACTGACCATAATCCCCTGGTCTTTCTGTTTCGAATGTCAAATTCAAACCAATGACTGATGTGCTGGTCTCTTCTGATACAAGGTTTTAATTTGGAAAATCAGCACAAAAGGGTTGTGAGAATGTGCTTGCTGATGCCTTGTCATGGGTGCCATGTACACTTGGGAATTAAGAATTGTTTTATTACAATTATTATTTATTGTAATCTTAAGGGTGGGGGTGTTACGTCTGTGACATAATGTGTCACGTTTTGTTGCTCCTGCTGTTTTTTTCTCTCTCTCTTTTAGGATTGGTCCTGGACGTAATGTGAGACTGTTGGTGGCTGGACCAGAGAAGAGACCCGGACTATAAATTCCTCTGGAGGGAGCTCTCTGTTTTTTTTTTTTTTTTTGCTCTGTACTGCTTGTTGTTGTACTGTGTGATGGTTGAATTGTAGTGTTATGGATGGTTATGCCTGTGCTCTTCTTTGTGTTAACAGAGTGCTGTTAAGAACTTCTGAAATTATTCTGATCCCGGTAGGAATCCTATTGATCCTATTTGTAAACTTCTTGATTATTTGAGAAGCGTAGGGGGTGAGTGCCTTGTTTTTTTGTAGGCCAAAAGGCCATCACGTTTTCTCCTGTTTTTCTGGTTAGATAAGGAGATAGGGTATGTTATTGTATGTTTGGTTTATTTTATTTTGATTCATAGGGAAGTTTGTTTTTTTTGTGGGAAAGTTAGTTTTGGCATTAGCTCACCCCTGAACATATGGCTTCTGACATTTTGTTTCTTTTAAGAAATTGTTCCTAAACTGAAAACAACCGAGAGAACAAAAAATGAGAGAGTTGAGAAGTATTGTTTTGTCTTTTATGTTACACCCTGACCTAGACCAGGGATCGTAACAAAAGCTTTTAAAATATTGAAGAGAAGCCATAACTGGCGACATTTGATAAATTATACTCTGAAATCAATGAAATCATCCGCACCAGATCATGATGAAGTGAGTTACACTACAGTAAAACATCTTAGTGTAAAATCATTGCAATGATTCTAAACATTTTCATAAGATTTGGATGGAGGGAAAGTTACCAAAAAACTGGAAAGAGGCGAATAACCAGGAAAGTATCCAAGTTGCCGTTTGAATTATAGACCAATTGACAACTCATGCTTGCAAATTAATTGAAAAGATGATAGTAAATCGATTAACATATTACTTTTGGAAACTAATTTTTGGTTGGGAAATAATGTACCCTATAATACTTTTGGAAACAGAAATATTTGTTCAGTCTCCTAAGAGCACTAAACTTCTTTCAGCCTCAGCTGACAAGGGTTTCAATGTTGTGTTTTCATGTTTTTACCTTGAATCCAGCCATCACATAAAACTTTCTGCTTTTTTACATTTAAAAAAAAAAAATCAGTATGATTGATAAGCTTGTTTCCTCATGGGTCAGTGTCAGAGGCAGACAGTCGTTGAGTATTTTTACTCTTTTAAATTTAAATATTAAAATATTTTTACATTTATCAAGTGTCTGTACTTTATCAGCTTTTTTCTTTGGAAAACTTTTACTTCACAACATCCTAAAGCAGAATATTGTACTTTTTACTGCATGTGCAAATCAAGTATTGTAGAGCAGATCTGATGCTCCATCATTGATGTTGCTATGATGATATTTCAATAGTTGAACTTTGTTTGCCTTTTATTTCAGACATATACCAGAGGTTTAATATTTCACTGTCATATGTGACTGTTGGTTTGAATCAGTCAGTTCTCTGATTGAGTGACTTCAGCTCAGCTGGAAACACAATGACCCGAAAGTGAAACTAGATCACAGTCACGTGACACACAGCGCTTCTCGCTCATTGGCTGTCAGCTCAGCTGTAATATCTGGAAGGCCCACAAGATGGCGGTCGGAACAGTTGGCAATATTCAAGGCTATGAAATACAGGTGCTGGTCATATAATTAGTATATCATCAAAAAGTTGATTTATTTCACTAATTCCATTCAAAAAGTGAAACTTGTATATTATATTCATTCATTACACACAGACTGATATATTTCAAATGCTTATTTCTTTTAATTTTGATGATTATAACTGACAACTAAGGAAAATCGCAAATTCAGTATCTCAGAAATTAGAATATTGTGAAAAGGTTCAATATTGAAGACACCTGGTGCCACACTCTAATCAGCTAATTAACTCAAAACACCTGCAAAGGCCTTTAAATGGTCTCTCAATCAAAAATAAGATTTGGAATTATATACCATAGCTTATCTTTATAGCTTATTTTGAGGTTAACAAACTCCCCATCCATTTATCCAGTTTTCATAGTCAGGCTCTTTTATGTTGGCTTCTTATATACAATAAAATTGTTAAATATAAGAAAAAACTAAATCTTCTACGACAATTGGGTTAAAAATGATATTCTAATGGTCTCACAATTAATAAACGAAGAGGGCTATTTATTTACATATACTGATTTTTTAAAGACATTTGGTATTCCAGTATCTCCACGAGAATATAGTATTGTATTCGATGCAATACCACCAGGTTTTTTAAGACTTTTGCAAGGCATCAGTGAACCTCAGAAAAATTCAACGTTTAAAACACAGATCTTGTTGAATGGTGTTGATATTACAGATAGCAAATGCAATAATACATTTTTTAGACATTTGATTCATTGCCCCGCAACATTTCGAAATAAATACTTTTGAAATGGCCATTTTGAGAATATTAATTGGGGATTGATTTGGACTTATAATAACAAATACTGTGTTAATAATAAAGTTAATGAAATATACTTTGAAATGATACATACAGTTTATCCAACAAACCAGATATAAAAACGGTCTTTCTGAATGTTGTGTATTTTGTAAAATGGACACTGAAACTACTTTCTTTTTGAATGTATGTATGTTAAATCCTTTGGGTGGAACCAAAATTAAAATAGAGAAAAGAGATGCTTTTTTTTATTATGACAAAAAGGATATAGAAAAGAGTCATGTTTTTTATGTTAAATCTTATTATGTTATTTGGTAAGGTCTGAAAGAATTCCCAATATCACCCATGTCAAGGCTGACATGAAGATTTATTTTGAAACCTTTCAAACCGCAAAGCAATAAGAACTATGGACATTTACAAAGAATTAAATTCCTCTTCTTTAATTTGAGTACACATGTATACCCTTTTTGTTATTTTTTTTTTTTATTTTTTTTTTTTTGCAAAGAATTATATGTGAAATATATATATATATATACACTCACCTAAAGGATTATTAGGAACACCATACTAACACTGTGTTTGACCCCCTTTCACCTTCAGAACTGCCTTAATTCTACGTGGCATTGATTCAACAAGGTGCTGAAAGCATTCTTTAGAAATGTTGGCCCATATTGATAGGATAGCATCTTGCAGTTGATGGAGATTTGTGGGATGCACATCCAGGGCACGAAGCTCCCGTTCCACCACATCCCAAAGATGCTCTATTGGGTTGAGATCTGGTGACTGTGGGGGCCATTTTAGTACAGTGAACTCATTGTCATGTTCAAGAAACCAATTTGAAATGATTCGAGCTTTGTGACATGGTGCATTATCCTGCTGGAAGTAGCCATCAGAGGATGGGTACATGGTGGTCATAAAGGGATGGACATGGTCAGAAACAATGCTCAGGTAGGCCGTGGCATTTAAACGATGCCCAATTGGCACTAAGGGGCCTAAAGTGTGCCAGGAAAACATCCCCCACACCATTACACCACCACCACCAGCCTGCACAGTGGTAACAAGGCATGATGGATCCACACTCTCATTCTGTTTACGCCAAATTCTGACTCTACCATCTGAATGTCTCAACAGAAATCGAGACTCATCAGACCAGGCAACATTTTTCCAGTCTTCAACTGTCCAATTTTGGTGAGCTCGTGCAAATTGTAGCCTCTTTTTCCTATTTGTAGTGGAGATGAGTGGTACCCGGTGGGGTCTTCTGCTGTTGTAGCCCATCCGCCTCAAGGTTGTGCGTGTTGTGGCTTCACAAATGCTTTGCTGCATACCTCGGTTGTAACGAGTGGTTATTTCAGTCAAAGTTGCTCTTCTATCAGCTTGAATCAGTCGGCCCATTCTCCTCTGACCTCTAGCATCAACAAGGCATTTTCGCCCACAGGACTGCCGCACACTGGATGTTTTTCCCTTTTCACACCATTCTTTGTAAACTCTAGAAATGGTTGTGCGTGAAAATCCCAGTAACTGAGCAGATTGTGAAATACTCAGACCGGCCCGTCTGGCACCAACAACCATGCCACGCTCAAAATTGCTTAAATCACCTTTCTTTCCCATTCTGACATTCAGTTTGGAGTTCAGGAGATTGTCTTGACCAGGACCACACCCCTAAATGCATTGAAGCAACTGCCATGTGATTGGTTGATTATATAATTGCATTAATGAGAAATTGAACAGGTGTTCCTAATAATCCTTTAGGTGAGTGTATGGTCTATTTAACTGGTTCTTCACATGTATAATTCAGCTAACCCATCCGTTAATAGGTATAAACAAATCTGGATTTCTTTATTATTTTAGCTCGTTACTGTCATGGGATTATATATTTAGACATCTGTCTTGTTTCATTTCCCTTTTTTCATATTCAAACATGACTCAGACACCCTTTGGCCCAACTGATTTCAGACGTGAAGAAATGTGTGAAGTGGAGGAGGAACATCATGTCAAACCTGGAGAAAAACCTTTGAGTCGCTTAAAGACTAAAAACACATTTATAAAGAAAACAAGAGCCAAGAAATCTACAACCTGCACTCAGTGTGGGAAGAGTTTCACAAACAAACAATGTCTTGAGCGTCACATGAGAGTTCACACCGGAGAGAAGCCGTTCACGTGTGATCAGTGTGGAAAGAGTTTCACAACCAAACAATGTCTTGAGCGTCACATGAGAATCCACACTAGAGAGAAGCCGTACTCATGTGATCAGTGTGGGAAGAGTTTTCCATACAAACAAAGTCTTGAGGGTCACATGAGAGTTCATGCTGGACAGAAGCCGTTCACCTGTGATCAATGTCCGAAGAGCTTCACCCAAAAAATACACCTGAAGATTCACATGAGGAGCCACACCGGAGAGAAGCCGCACACATGCGATAAATGTGGGAAGAGTTTCACAGATTCAGGACACCTCAAGAGTCACATGATGATTCACACCGGAGAAAAGCCATTCATGTGTGATCAGTGTGAAAAGAGATTCTCAAACAAATACAATCTTGAGCTTCACATGAGGATCCACACCGGAGAGAAGCCATTCTCATGTGATCAATGCGGGAAGAGCTTCAAACAAAAAGCAAGTCTTGAGCTTCACAAGAGAGTTCACACAGGAGCGAAGCCGTTCATGTGTGTTCAGTGTGAAAAGGGATTCGCTAGCAGACAAAATCTTAATGCTCACATGAGGATCCACACTGGAGAGAAGCCGTACGCATGTGATCACTGCAGGAAAACATTTTTTGGGTCATCAAACCTTAAGAAACACCTGAGAGTTCATACCAAGGAGAAGCCACATTCATGTTCTGTGTGTGGAAAGAGTTTCTCACTGCTGCAACATTTACACACACATCAGAAAATACACACTGGTGTGAGAGAGTACATGTGCTTTGAGTGTGAGAAGACTTTTACTACAGGGAGCAGTTTAAAAGTGCACCAGAGGATCCACATTGGAGAGAAACCTTACCAGTGTTCACACTGTGACAAGAGATTCAGTCGGTCAGCAAATCTGAAATCACACGAGAGGATCTACAGCAGAGAGAAGCCGCACACATGTGATCAGTGCGGGAAGAGTTTCTCTATTAAACGTTACCTGAAGAGACACATGAAGATCCATGCAGTGGAGAAACCACTTAGTGGAGAAATCAATTAGTTTCCTAACAGCCATGATGAGTGACATTTTGTTGGTTGATTGTAGGGGTGGGCGATCTGAGGATTTTAGTTTTTCAGAATGATCGGAATGAAAATTAAGTCTGTTTTTCACACAAGATTTGTCTGTTCAGACCCATGCATATATAAAAAATGCTCTTGACAGTAGGTGGCGCTCATGTTAAAGCAGAAATACAGCATCACTGTGCAACTTTGTGTTTCTGACACCCGCTTTTTACAGAGGAGAATATCAAACAGTATTTTTTCATATTTTTGTATTTGCTGTGGTGCTTATCAAGAATACAGAGACACTTCCAGAATATTCCTACTTCAGTTTTTACATGACACAATTTTCATCACTTGCCGTCAGATTTAAGCTTGCCACGCAGGTCACACGTGCTTTCAATTTGTTTGTGCTAATCAGTTGTTCCAGAAGGTGGCAGCAGTGGCCTAGGTCATTGTTGATGGCTTATTAAGTTGTGTTTCTTAGTTATTCTTAGTTAAAGAGATTATTCTTCTCACAGTAACTTTGGTAACAGGGTTGATGAATGCGGTCAACACTGTACAGTTTGAGAATGGATTGAGATTATTTTCTTGTCCTCCCATCATGCTTCAGAAAGAGCCCAAATGATGTCACTTCCTGTGTGCCACACATTTTCTTCCCTTCACTCAGTTCATATGAAAATGTAATGTTCAAGAGTGCTGTAAGAAGACAACCCCTAAGCCTCTATAGTTTTATAGGCTTTTCTCATATAATGTGTTTGTAACAGTCAGAATAAAGTGAGATGATCTGCTGATAATCCTAAATGTCTTGTTGAATGAGTGTTGATAGTTTGAGAACCATATCAATCAATATTAAAGGGATAGTTCACCCAAAAATGAAAATTAGCCCATGATTTACTCACCCTCAAGTCATCCTAGGTGTACAGGTGCTGGTCATATAATTAGAATATCATCAAAAAGTTTATTTCACTAATTCCATTCAAAAACTGAAACTTGTATATTATATTCATTCATTACACACAGACTGATATATTCCAAATGTTTATTTATTTTATATAAATATAATTTTGATGATTATAACTGACAACTAAGGAAAATCCCAAATTCAGTATCTCAGAAAATTAGAATATTGTGAAAAGGTTCAATATTGAAGACACCTGGTGCCACACTCTAATCAGCTAATTAACTCAAAACACCTGCAAAGGCCTTTAAATGGTCTCTCAGTCTAGTTCTGTAGGCTACACAATCATGGGGAAGACTGCTGACTTGACAGTTGTCCAAAAGACGACCATTGACACCTTGCACAAGGGCAAGACACAAAAGGTCATTGCAAAAGAAACTGGCTGTTCACAGAGCTCTGTGTCCAAGCACATTAATAGAGAGGCGAAGGGAAGGAAAAGATGAGGTAGAAAAAAGTGTACAAGCAATAGGGATAACCGCACCCTGGAGAGGATTGTGAAACAAAACCCATTTAAAAATGTGGGGGAGATTCACAAAGAGTGGACTGCAGCTGGAGTCAGTGCTTCAAGAACCACTACGCACAGACGTATGCAAGACATGGGTTTCAGCTGTCGCATTCCTTGTGTCAAGCCACTCTTGAACAACAGACAGCGTCAGAAGCATCTCGTCTGGGCTAAAGACAAAAAGGACTGGACTGCTGCTGAGTGATCCAAAGTTATGTTCTCTGATGGATGTAAATTTTGGGTCCCAGAGTCTGGAGGAAGAGAGGAGAGGCACACAATCAAAAGAAATCCACACAAACGTTGCTTGAGGTCCAGTGTAAAGTTTCCACAGTCAGTGATGGTTTGGGGTGCCATGTCATCTGCTGGTGTTGGTCCACTGTGTTTTCTAAGGTCCACGATCAACGCAGCCGTATACCAGGAAGTTTTAGAGCACTTCATGCTTCCTGCTGCTGACCAACTTTATGGAGATGCAGATTTCATTTTCCAACAGGACTTGGCACCTGCACACAGTGCCAAAGCAACCATTACATGGTTTAAGGACCATGGTATCCCTGTTCTTAACTGGCCAGAAAACTCGCCTGACCTTAACCCCATAGAAAATCTATAGAAAATCTATGGGGTATTGTGAAGAGGAAGATGCAATATGCCAGACCCAACAATGCAGAAGAGCTGAAGGCCACTATCAGAGCAACCTGGGCTCTCATAACACCTGAGCAGTGCCACAGACTGATCGACTCCACGCCGCATTGCTGCAGTAATTCAGGCAAAAGGAGCCCCAACTAAGTATTGAGTGCTGTACATGCTCATACTTTTCAGTTGGCCAAGATTTCTAAAAATCCTTTCTTTGTATTGGTCTTAAGTAATATTCAAATTTTCTGAGATACTGAATTTGGGATTTTCCTTAATTGTCAGTTATAATCATCAAAATTAAAAGAAATAAACATTTGAAATATATCAGTCTGTGTGTAATGAATGAATATAATATACATGTTGGCGGGGTTAATAAAAGCCTTCTGAAGTGAAACGATGCGTTTGTGTAAGAAAAATATCCATATTTAAAACTTTACAAAGTACAGTTCCGGCCGATCACCTTCCGTGGAAAAGTGTTGAAAGTGCCTCCTCGCAGTTCAAGATGCTTATGCCTCATCTGACGAGCATAACTGGTAGCGTAAACATTTGAACTGCAAAGGCACTGTCAACACTTTTCCCATAAATTGAATATGGAAGGCGATCGGCCAAAACTTTACTTTATAAAGTTTTAAATATGGATATTTTTCTTACACAAACACATCGGTTCGCTTCAGAAGGCCTTTATTAACCCCCCGAGCCGTGTGGAGCACGTTATTTGATGAACAGATGCACTTTTATGGACTTCAAAAACAGAGCTACAACTACTGCCATTATAAAGCTTGGACAAGCCAAGATTTTTTTAATATAACTAAATATTAAGATTTTATTCGTCTGAAAGAAGAATGTCACTCTGTGACCACTCCCAGACCATGCCCCGTCCCACGGACCGGTTATTTCACCGATTACCTGCTATATCGGTCAAGTGATCAGGTGACCACTCCCAGGCCACACCCCCGTCCCACGGACCAGTTATTTGCCCGATTACTCGCTATATCGGTCAAATGATCAGGAGACGAAAGGTCGCGGCGCCTCGGGACTCAGGATTCCGGCTCTCCGGGGGACCCCGAATTTTTCCCCCCATGAGCCACCATGCAAAAGGTCAAGTCATTCGGGGTCTCCCGGTACGAACGGGAGCTGGAAACACAAAGACATACCATTTCCCATTTATTTAGAGCTGCCAGATAACTGGCTCCAGGACACAGTGTTTATGGATGATATTTCACATTTAATATAAATTTTTACGGATGAAAACACGTCTACTGTACTAAGTACTCCCAACCGAACACATTCATCCAACTTTCAAGTGATTAGGGGCCTCCCGCTACGAACAGGAGCCCAAAACACAAAGACGTACCACTTCTTATTTACGTAGTGGCCGCCAGATAACAGGATGCAGGACACGGATGTTTATGGATGATATTTCACATTTAATATAAATTTTTACATATTAAAACACCTCGCTCCTGCGCTAGGCACGCTCAACTGAACACGCTCATCTAACTTTCAAGTCACCTGAGCGCTTAATTTGTACAGAAAAGGCAGTGTCCGTGGGCCAGTTATTTGGGGCCACTGCATAAATCAGAAATTTGGCCGTTTTTGTGTTTTTCGCTCCCGTTCAGCTCCGGAAGGCTCTAGGGCCACCAGACTTGCGCTCCTGTCTACGACTCAGCAGCCCCTATCTGAATCCATAGTTTATATACTAAATGTATTGCACTTTATACAACATGGATTGTTTCAAAGCAGATTTACAATGATAAAAGGGAATCATGCACCTAGAGTGCAAACATAGTAAAATAAATAAAAATTTTGTAAACTAAAATGCTGGTTGTCAGCCTTTGTTTCACACTCCCCTATTGATTTAAATTCACAACAGAGGACATGCAAAGCCATGTTTGACTAAATGTGAGGAAGTTCACGGAAATCCAACACCAGAGTTTACAGGAATTCACATAAATTTGTGTATATCTATATCTATCTCTCTCTCTCTCTCTCTCTCTCTCTAAATATATATATATATATATATATATATATATATATATATATATATATATATATATATACACTCACCTAAAGGATTATTAGGAACACCTGTTCAATTTCTCATGAATGCAATTATCTAATCAACCAATCACATGGCAGTTGCTTCAATGCATTTAGGGGTGTGGTCCTGGTCAAGACAATCTCCTGAACTCCAAACTGAATGTCAGAATGGGAAAGAAAGGTGATTTAAGCAATTTTGAGCGTGGCATGGTTGTTGGTGCCAGACGGGCCGGTCTGAGTATTTCACAATCTGCTCAGTTACTGGGATTTTCACGCACAACCATTTCTAGAGTTTACAAAGAATGGTGTGAAAAGGGAAAAACATCCAGTATGCGGCAGTCCTGTGGGCGAAAATGCCTTGTTGATGCTAGAGGTCAGAGGAGAATGGGCCGACTGATTCAAGCTGATAGAAGAGCAACTTTGACTGAAATAACCACTCGTTACAACCGAGGTATGCAGCAAAGCATTTGTGAAGCCACAACAGCAGAAGACCCCACCGGGTACCACTCATCTCCACTACAAATAGGAAAAAGAGGCTACAATTTGCACGAGCTCACCAAAATTGGACAGTTGAAGACTGGAAAAATGTTGCCTGGTCTGATGAGTCTCGATTTCTGTTGAGACATTCAGATGGTAGAGTCAGAATTTGGCGTAAACAGAATGAGAACATGGATCCATCATGCCTTGTTACCACTGTGCAGGCTGGTGGTGGTGGTGTAATGGTGTGGGGGATATTTTCTTGGCACACTTTAGGCCCCTTAGTGCTAATTGGGCATCATTTAAATGCCACGGCCTACATGAGCATTGTTTCTGACCATGTCCATCCCTTTATGACCACCATGTACCCATCCTCTGATGGCTACTTCCAGCAGGATAATGCACCATGTCACAAAGCTCGAATCATTTCAAATTGGTTTCTTGAACATGACAATGAGTTCACTGTACTAAAATGGCCCCCACAGTCACCAGATCTCAACCCAATAGAGCATCTTTGGGATGTGGTGGAACGGGAGCTTCGTGCCCTGGATGTGCATCCCACAAATCTCCATCAACTGCAAGATGCTATCCTATCAATATGGGCCAACATTTCTAAAGAATGCTTTCAGCACCTTGTTGAATCAATGCCACGTAGAATTAAGGCAGTTCTGAAGGCGAAAGGGGGTCAAACACAGTATTAGTATGGTGTTCCTAATAATCCTTTAGGTGAGTGTATATATACACACATTAATGTATATATTTAAGAAATATTTGCATGTATACTGTATACACATAAATATATGTATAAATATATGTATTAATATCAATATTTTATTTATAAATATAATACTTTTTTCATAAATATATACATGCTTGTGTGTGTATTTATATATAAATAATATTTATACACAGTACACACATTTATTATTGGATAAATATATCTGGTGGCCCTAGAGCCTTCCAGAGCTGAACGGGAGCCGGAAACACAAAGACATACCATTTCCCATTTATTTAGAGCCGCCAGATAACTGACTCCAGGACACAGTGTTTATAGATGATATTTCATATTTAATATACATTTTTGCACATTAAAACACCTCTACTGTACTAAGCACACTCAACCGAACATGTTCATCTAACTTTCAAGTCACCTGAGCGCTTAATTTGCATAGAATAGGCAGTGTCCGTGGGCCGGTTATTTGGGGGCCACTTTATAAATGGGAACTGGTACGTCTTTGTGTTTTTGACTCCCGTTCAGCCCCGGAAGGCTCAAGGGCCACCAGACTTGCGCTCCTATCTACGTCTCAGCGCCCCCTATCAGATCGGTGTACTTCACCATATGTGATAATCTTTCCTAGAAATCATGCAACAGTTTCCGAAAAATTCAGATTATTTTTAAAAAAAATTCAATTGATTTTGTAATATTCTTTTATTTAAATTAAATGTGTATAAGTCAAGTCAACTTTATTTATATAGCACTTTTTACAATGCAGATTGTTTCAAAGCAGCTTCACAGTGTTAAACAGGAAAATAATGAACAGAATTTGATTCGGCTGTACAGCAACTCTGGAGAAAACAGTGATGTCATCTAGCTCATTTCAATTATCATATATATTCAAATAATGTAGTTGATATAGTTAATTTAGTTTAGTAATTAAATTTATTTGGATATTTAGTGCAAATTTAATGCAAAATTTAAGAAAATTTAGTGTCCCCAACTGAGCAAACCAAAGGCGACAGTGGCAAGGAATCAAAACTCCATCAGGTGGCCTAATGGAGAAAAATAAACCTTGGGAGAAACCAGGCTCAGTCGGGGTGCCAGTTTTCCTCTGGCCAATTAGCAAACAGTGTATGATTATTATTTTGGCAGCCTTATAGGTCAGAAGTAATATTAGATCGGAATATTCGAATGATCAGAGGCATCACGCCGGAGACGGGTTTTTTGAGGATGGTGTGTTGATTAAACAATTATTAAATAGGAATATTCGAAATATCGGAGTCATCACGCCGGAGATGGATCCATTGAGGATGCCATGTCGATGAGCAATTTCAGAGGGTAGACTAATTGACACGGTCTCTGCAGACACTTCAGGGATGCGTTGGTAATGTCTGGGCGCTGGTCCACCATCTGATCTGGATACGGATCTGGATCCGGCTGACTGCAGTAAACCTCGGGATAAACAGAGAGACTAACATTAGCGTGGATGCCATTCTTCTTATGATGTAACGAGTACATCAGGTGTTATGGGAAGTGTTCCCGGTTCCGGCTGACCTAGTTAATGCAGCCTAACAATTTGAATAAAATATAAATTAAAAATATTTTATGTGTATGCCATAGTAAAGAGATGCGTTTTTAGTCTAGATTTAAACTGACAGAGTGTGTCTGCTTCCCGAACAATGCTAGGAAGGCTGTTCCAGAGTTTGGGTGCTAAATAGGAAAAGGATCGACCGCCTGCAGTTGATTTTGATATTCTAGGTATTATCAACTGGCCAGAGTTTTGAGACCGCAATAGACATGATGGAGTATAATGCGTTAAGAGCTCGCTCAAGTACTGGGGAGCTAAACCATTTAGTGCTTTGTAAGTAATTAGAAAGATTTTAAAATGTATGCAATGTTTAATAGGGAGCCAGTGCAGTGTTGACAGAACCGGGCTAATATGGTCATACTTCCTGGTTCTAGTAAGAACTCGAGCTGCTGCGTTTTGGACCAGCTGCAGTTTATTTATTAAGTGAGCAGTGCAACCACCCAGTAGAGCATTACAATAATCTAGCCTTGAGGTCATGAACACATGAACTAACTGTTCAGCATTTTGCATTGAAAGCATGTGCCGTAATTTAGATATATTCTTAAGATGGTAGAATGCAGTTTTACAGATGCTAGAAACGTGGCTTTCAAATGAGAGATTGGTATCAAAGAGCACACCCAGGTTCCTAACTGACGACGAGGACTTGACAGAGCAGCCATCAAGTGTTAGACAGTATTCTAGGTTACTACATGTGGAGTTTTTTTGTCCAATAATTAAAAATTCATTTTTTTCTGAATTAAGTTGCAGGAAATTACTAGTCATCCAATTTTTTATATCAGCTATGCATTCCGTTAATCTTGTGAATTGGTTTCGTCAGGGCATGAAGAAATATAGAGCTGAGTATCGTCAGCATAACAATGAAAACTAACGCCATGCTCCCTAATGATATCTCCCAGTGGTAGCATGTACAGGGTGAAAAGCAACGGTCCTAGCACTGAGCCCTGCGGTACTCCATATTGAACTTGTGATCGGTGTGACATCTCATCATTTACTGCTACAAACTGATAACGGTCAGATAAGTATGATTTAAACCATGCCAATGCAAATCCACTAATGCCAACATAATTTTCGAGTCTATTCAAAAGAATGTTGTGGTCGATAGTATCGAATGCAGCGCTAAGATCGAGTAACACTAACAGAGAGATACAACCACGATCGGATGATAAGAGTAAATCATTTGACACTACAATGCTCTGTCTGATGTGATACAGTAGTAGACGGCTGCATGGTTATAATTTTTTTCCTAATATTATCAATCTTACAAGTAAAGAAGTTCATTCATTACTGAATCATTACTGAATGTGCTGGTGGCAGACATCAGAAGTTGAAGCTTTATTCTTGGTTAATTTAGCCACTGTATCGAATAAATACCTAGGGTTGTGTTTGTTTTCTTCTAAGAGAGTTGAGAAATAAGCAGATCTAGCAGTTTTTACGGCCTTTCTGTATGAAATCATGCTCTCTTTCCACGAAATGCGAAAAACTTCCAGTTTTGTTTTCTTCCAGCTGTGCTCCATTTTTCTGGCTGCTGTTTTAAGGGCCCGGGTGTGCTCACTGTACCACGGCGTTGGACTATTTTCTTTAATCTTCAAGCGCAGAGGAGCAACTGTGTCTAAAGTGCTGCAAAAGAGAGAGTCAGTAGTTTCTGTTGCAACATCCAGTTCCTCTGGGCTATCTGGGATGCTGAGGAGATGAAACTGATGAGGAAGTTTATTTATAAAGAAATCTTTAGTCTCAGCAGTGATAGTCCTGCCATATTTGAAGCGAGGGCATGGCTTTGCAGCCTTTGCTAAATTAAGTATACATGATACTAGGTACAAACACAACACAGAGCAGACAACACCAGCAAAAGCAACAATTGTTTTACTATCAAAAAATAATTGTGATGTGTCTGAGGAGCTTACATTATTGTCAATCTGGTGCAGAATCTTCTTAAAGGAACACGCCACTATTCTTGAAAATAGGCTCATTTCTAAACTCCCCTAGAGTTAAACAATTGAGTTTTACCGTTTTCAAATCCATTCAGCCGATCCCCGGATCTGGCACTTTTAGCATAGCTTATCATAGATCATTGAATCTGATTAGAGCATTAGCATCTCGCTCAAAAAATGACCAAAGACTTTCGATATTTTTCCTATTTAAAACTTGACTCTTCTGTAGTTACAATGTGTACTAAGATCGACGGAAAATGAAAAGTTGTGATTTTCTAGGCCGATATGGCAAGGAACTATATTCTTATTCCTGCGTAATAATCAAGGAGCTTTGCTGCCGTATTGGTCCATTGAAGTCAGAACAATTACTATGAACTTTAAACAACACACAGTTTGTACAAAATAAACTGAAATGATGACTGTCTCCATCTCACCACAGCTTTACACACCCAGCAGAAAGGTCCCAAGTGTGCCACATTAATATGCTAAAAGCCTATGTAAAGAGGGATGTAGCTCAGAGTATGTCAAACGTCATTGCTTCCATCCCTGTTGCTGCAGCAGCCGTGTACTGTCCTGAGGAGGACGGGCTTAGAATGCGAGATGGATCATATGCTCGGTTGGATAATTCAACACTTTTAGCGGATGTAAAGTCTCACCTGTGTTATTTAACTGAAGTGTGTCAGAGTGATATTATTACTCTAATTAAAAAGTTCCCTTCTCTTTTTTCTGATGTGCCTAGCCAAACCAGTGTTGGAGCATGATATCGACGTGGGTGATTGCTCCCCTATCAAGCAAAATTACTATCGAGTAAACCCCATCAAGAGAAAAATAATGCATACTTGTTAGAACATGGTTTTGCCGTGCCAAGTTCCAGTTCATGGAGTTCACCCTGTCTACTGGTGCATAAATCAAATGGGAAATTTCAATTCTGCACAGATTACCACAAGGTAAATTCAATAACGAAACCTGATTCCTATCCTTTACCGAGGATGGACGATTGTATTGATAGGGTTGGTGCTGCAAAGTTTGTGACTGAGCTGGACCTGTTAAAAGGTTACTGGCAGGTACCTTTGATGGCCAGGGCTTCTGAAATATCTGCCTTTGTTACGCCTGATCACTTCCTGCAATACAAGAGGATGGCTTTTGGGATGCGAAATAGACCCTCCACCTTCCAACGCCTAATGAGAATAGTGCTGGCTGGGTTAGAAAACTGGGAGGCATATCTGGATGACATTGTTGTTTATTCATCTGACTGGGAACAGCATCTAACAAGTCTATGTTCAGTGTTTCAATGTAAGTGATGCATCCCTTACATTGAATCTTGCCACGTGTGAGTTCAGTAAAGCTGTCATGACCTACCTTGGGAAATGTGTGGGTCAAGGACGAGTGCGTCCTGTTGATGCATTGTTCATTGTTGATTTTCCAGCTCCAAACATGAAGCGGGAGCTGCGTTGTTTCTTGGGAATTATATTATCGTGCTTTTTACAAGAACTTTGCTGAAGTTGCATCACCACTCACAAACGTGTTGAGTCAATCTAAAGTTTTTGAATGGACTTCAGAGTGCCAGTCAGCTTTTGATGCTGTTAAAACTTTACTGTGTACTGCTCCAGTTCTTTCAGCTCCAAATTTCGCACAACCATTTAAATTGGAAGTGGACGTGAGTGAGATGGAGCAAGTGCAGTCTTTATTCAGGAGGATGCTGTGAGAATTGATCACCCGGTGTGTTATTTCTCAAGGAAATTCATGAAATTGCAGCAACATTATAGCACAATTGAAAAAAGAGGCTCTTGCGCTGTTGCTTGCACTACAGCACTTCGAAATCTTGGTGCTGGTGTACACTGACCATTATCCCCATGTCTTTCTGTTTCGAATGTCAAATTCAAACCAAAGACTGATGCGCTGGTCTCTTCTGATACAAGGTTTTAATTTGGAAATTCAGCACAAAAAGGGTTGCGAGAATGTGCTTTCTTGGAATTCCTCTGGAGGGAGCTCTCTGTTTTTTTTTGCTCTGTACTGCTTGTTGTTGTACTGTGTGATGGTTGAATTGTAGTGTGACGGATGGTGATGTCTGTGCTAGTGATAGGCAGACCGAGGCTTTGTGAAGCACTGAAACAGTTGAAGCAAATGTGCCATATTGTTTTGAAGCTTCGAAACAATCCGACACCCGTCTCTACGGTGACACCTAGTGGTCGCTTGTATGTGTTGATCTGAAATAACCTTGACAATAATCTATGTAAAAAAAAATAGTTTTTAACATCTGTCTGACAACTACATGATCTTGGTTTTGTAATTTGTAGCCTCCTCATTGTGAATAACTATAGGTTTTTTTTGGTCATGAAAAATGAACATTAATAAAATAAATAAAGCCACAATGTGTCACATTTGTTACATAACATTTTTATTCAAAAAGATTAATTCCTCTGCTGTTGAAGGACATAGCCAACTTTTTTTTACATATAATTTCTCCAGTCTTCTCACAAGGGACACTTGTTGCTGGCATGCACAAATATTTTTTAGCAAGTACATACAAATGAGGTAAAATTACTTATATCACAAAATCTCTCTCCTCTCACAAAAACCCATGAGGTGAAGATGGATTAACTTCACTTTTAAACTGTGGGGAATTGGGTTCATACAGATGTGTGACTGTGTGGTTTGTTCCCGCCCCTTTCAATCAACGCAGTTTCGACAGGCACCACCTGATGAAACACTTGAAGCATCATTTAGCCGTAGTCACGTGACATGGGTGTTTTGAATCACAGTCGGGATCTCGACAAATCGCCGAAACGTCATTTTACGCATCAGGCATCCCTAGTCTGTGCTCATCTTTGTGTTAACAGAGTGCTGTTAACAACTTCTGATATTATTCTGATCCCGGTATGAATCCTATTGATCCTATTTGTAAACTTCTTGATTATTTGAGAAGCGTAGGGGGTGAGTGCCTTGTTTTTTTTGTCCAAAAGGCCATCACGTTTTCTCCTGTTTTTCTGGTTAGATAAGGAGATAGGGTATGTTATTGTATGTTTGGTTTATTTTATTTTGATTCGTAGGGAAGTAGTTTTTTTGTGGGAAAGTTAGTTTTGGAAAGTTTTGGCATTAGCTCACCCCTGAAGAGATGGCTTCTGACATTTTGTTTCTTTTAAGAAATTGTTTCTAAACTGAAAACAACCTCTCAACAAACGAGAGAACAAAAAATAAAATTAAAAAATGTAGAGTTGAGAAGTATTGTTTTGTCTTTTATGTTACACCCTGACCTAGACCAGGGATCGTAACAAAAGCTTTTAAAATATTGAAGAGAAGCCATAACTGGTGACATTTGATCAATTATACTCTGAAATCAATGAAATCATCCGCACCAGATCATGATGAAGTGAGTTACACTACAGTAAATCATCTTAGTGTAAAATCATTGCAATGATTCTAAACATTTTCATAAGATTTGGATGGAGGGAAAGTTACCAAAAAACTGGAAAGAGGCGAATAATTCCAGTAAGGAAACCGGGAAAGTATCCAAGTTGCCATTTGAATTATAGACCAATTGACAGCTCATGCTTGCAAACTAATGAAAAAGATGATAGTAAATCGATTAATATATTACTTGATGAAACTAATTTTGGGTTGGGAAATAATGGACCCTATAATACTTTTGGAAACAGAAATATGTGTTCAGTCTCCTAAGAGCACTAAACTTCTTTCAGCCTCAGCTGACAAGGGTTTCAATGTTGTTTTTATGTTTTACCCTAAACCGACCCATCACACACAACTTCCTGCATTTTTACATTAAAAAAAATGTAATGTAAATGTAAATAATGTAAATAATTCTGTATGATTGATAAGCTTGTTTCCTCATGGGTCAGTGTCAGAGGCGGACAGTCGTGGAGTATTTTTACTCTGCTGAAGGACAAGTGTCTGTACTTTATAAGTGTCTGTATTGTTTTTCTTTGGAAAACTTTTACTTCACAACATCCCAAAGCAGAATATTGTACATTTTACTGCATACTGAATATCATTTAATACTTAATTACAATAAAATGTAGTACAATAAAATATAGTACTTTCTTACTTTTACTCAAGTAAAAGTAATTCAAAGTTTGTAAGAAAGTTCTTAAACAATTACACAGCTATAGGAGTTGAACTGAAAGACGTTCTTCAAATCTGGAAAAAGTTGCTTCTAATATAAATAGGTAATGCTTTAGATTACAGCCCGGAAAGTACTGCGTAAGTAAAAAAAAAAGTAAAAATTTACAGCGTAACTTTTGGTAATTATAGTGTAACTATAAAGTAAGTACGTGTAGGTATAAGGGAACAATATGTAATATTTGGGGAATAAAGGGGTAACTATCAGGAAAATTAACAAATTATTTATACTGTAAGTATTTTTTAATTAAGGGGTAATTACCCATGTAGTTACAGGGTAAGTATGAATCTGCGGGCTGTGAATTAAAGTGGCGCTTGTTCCCCTCTTGTTTCATGTAGTTACAGGGTAAGTACAATAAAAAACACATACAAAATCTGATATCACTCGGAAACATTTATTTGAAAAACAACTTTCAAAACAGAAATTCAAATAATAACGCCCTGACAGAAAGAAGAACGTTTTGTCCCTTTTTTTGCTTCTCTTGCTTGGCTCCTCTTGTTCCTCTTCTTCATTTTCGTTAGTCTACAGTTTTAAAAAAATGTAAAATATTGGTATTTTTCTTACAAACACTTATTGTTTCACTTCAGAAGACATTGATTCATCCACTGGGATCGTATGGATTACTGTAGTTATTGCTGTATTACTGTAGTTATTGCTGTCTGATGCTTCAACTTTTAGGAACCCAAATGAGTTTTCATTAGCAGAGATTATTTATTTTTGTGTACTGTATTTTCTGTTAATACATAAAACAGAATAGCCAGAGACACGGGATTCCTTCGTAAGATTCATCTGTGGCAAGAATGAAAAAGAAGAGGAACAAGAGGAGGATGAAGCCAAGCAAGAGAAATGAATAAGAAGTTATGTAAATCTGTTTTGAAAGTTTTTCAAAAAAGTAAGATTTTCGAGTGATATCAGATTGTGTACGTATTTTTATTGTACTTACCCTGTAACTACATGAAACGAGGGGAACAAGCACCACTTTAATTTACAGCCCGCAGATTCATACTTACCCTGTAACTACATAGAAAAACAAGCACCACTTACACTTACTTGGATAATTACCCCTTAATTAAAAAATACTTACAGTATAAATGATTTGTTAATTTTCCTGATAGTTACCCCTTTATTCCCCAAATATTACATATTGTTCCCTTACACCTACACATACATACTTTATAGTTACACTATAATTACAGAAAGTTACGCAGTAAATACGCTTTACTTACGCAGTACTTTCCGGGCTGTAATCCGGGCTGTGTTACCCATTTTTCCCTAAGAGGGTTTCTGTCAATTTAGGTAGTTCTTCTCACAGTGAGGTATGTTGAAGTGTGTTTTTCCAGTAAGTTTGACTTTAGTTAGTTATTCGATGCTTTAAAGATGGTTGTGGCGTCATGATTGTGTGATTGAGAGTTTGGGCGGACGTTGATGATCTCATGATCACTACTGCGCCGAATTGGGTTTGATCAGGGTGAGAGCGGCCATTTGGGATAGTTTACAGTGATTTTCTACAGGCATTGGAGACGTGGCGTCCATCTTTGTTTACAATCTGTGGTTCAGACCAGGGGTTTTCAAACCTGTCCTGGAGGACCCCCAGCCCTGCACATTTTGTATGTCTCCCATGTTTGACACACCCACTTCAGGTCTTGCAGTCTCTGCTAATGAGCTCATGAGTTGAATGAGGTGTGTTATCATCAATTGGTTGTTGCATCTCTAGTTCATTTAAGTTTGTTTTAATCATCAGAAACTATGTAAGAAAAGTTGTGTTGCTGTGGCTTCGACAAAACCTGATGATCTGTTATCTAGTGTGATGTGCAGATCTTGAGTGGCATGATCAATGTCATTTATTTTATTTATTTTACATGTGATTAGTCTTTGTACTTGGTGCAGGGTCTGAAATATGTATTATTCATCTCTCATCAAGTCTGTTGGAAATGTAACTTGTTTGTTGTTGGCAGAACTATCAGAAAGCATCTGAAGGAGAGGACAGAGAGAACGCCAGTGATCCAGAACCTGCAGAATGAAACATCATGAGACTGAAGAACAAAGAGGTTGGTGTTTATTCTTCATTCCTCATTCATTCATCATGAGACTGAACAACATGCTCATGCTCACCAGATTTACATTGTTTCAGGACCAAACTAGTGATTTATAACACAAATCATCTTCATGACATTAGAATAGATCATAATCGTGCACAGCAGTTGTCGAGCAGATTTGATGGGATTAAAATGACTATTGAACTCTTCAGTGATCTTGACTTTGAGCTTCACTTTTCACTTCACATTTGTCTCTCATTTGAAATCTCACATGATTTAATGTTTCTTTTAGACCTGATGGACGTGATCAAGAAATGAAAAACAAGCCAAAGAATCTGTCACTGCCCTCAAATAATGATTCCCATGAGGATCCACAGCGGAGAGAGACCTCACACACGTGATCAATGCGGGAAGAGTTTCACTCGTTCCTCCGTTCTGAAATCACATCTGCCTTCATTCTGAAGAAGAGCACCAGAAAACTCACACGGGAATAAACCTTTCGATGCATCGTTCAGGATCTGAAGAAGAGGCCGTAACACTTTTAACAGAGACATGCGTGATATTCAAATGACGATTGTTCATTCATTGATGGGACTGGCGGCATACGTTGCCTTTGTCTCTCGCTCTGCTATGTTTCTGTTTATACTCGTAAAGATGAATGCCATGTCCACTTATTATAGGCATCTTTGAGCTTGTTATTTTTCCAATATTAAAGGGGTACTTCACTGCTGGAAAGATGAATGTGTATTTCAATTGGGTCATTTATGTAGTAGAAATGTGAAATTATTTTAGAAGTTGGTGCCTTCTAGACTGAGAAAAGCCAGAATTTTTTTTTTGTGGCTCATATGGATAAAAGACAACAACTCCCAGAATGCACTTGCTTCGCTGCCCTACGAGGCCACTCCCAAGCCACGCCTACCGGTTACATCACTTGCCCACCGCGGCACCGCCCCCACCGTCGTTTTCATTTTTATAGTAATAAAATCATTTAGTTTAGTTAGAGAACTGACTCTACAATTGGTTTCAAAGCAAAATGCGCCTATTTAAGTGAGTTTGTCTTTGTACTGTTTTGCTGTTGTGTTTTCATGAACCCACAATTCAAGCAACTCACCCCCGAATTGCCGCTAATGTTAAACCATAACTAAAATTCATTCACGGCTGCATTGTCCGTGCTCATTTTACATTCTGTGAGTGAGATCCCACCCCTGTGGGCGGGTTGAAAACATGCAGAACTAGCTCTACTACTGGCTGTAGTCTCTAGCCTCTGGCCAAAAAAGCCTCATACAAAATGACCATATTATAGGCTTTTTTTCCAGACATAAAATACATAAATCTCTCGTCTCAGGGGGATATGAGGGGGGGGGGAGCACGATCATTCGAATATACTACCGGGTTTCTACTGATACAAAGCTTAATGCTAAATCGCTGAAGTAACCCTTTAATAGGTGAAGTGGCAACTTGGTTCAGCTGGATTGCTCCTGTATGCCTCCTGTCTGCCGGTCGCAGTGTTTGCAGCTCTGTACAGCTTTGCTTTTGAATCTCTATTCTCTTTTCTTGTTGTTTATACTGCTAAATATAACTTACTCATCACCATATATTGTTTAATATTGCCTATCACGTTAAAATTGACATTGTTAGCTTTTAATTTAAATCACTATCACAACGTGTTAGCATTTCACTAGCCTGTTAGCCTGCCATCCGGGTTTCCTGTTTTGTCTCTCGTGCCTTTACTAGTCCATCAAACAACTGTGGTAAGTTGGATTAATCAACAAATACGGTAAGCCATGTCTTCTCCTTTTATTGTCACATGCACTACATGTTTCATGTTTAGTATATCTGTCTCCGTTGGTGAACAGGGCTTCACATGTGATAAATGTAAGGAGATAGTCAGACTGACGGAGAAGATTTCAGAATTAGAGACACGCATCCAGACTTTATTTGAGAGTAGTGAGAACAAAACAGCTTTAGACACTGCTTTGGATGCGACTAGCTTAGTGAAGTCTGTACATTGTTCGGTTCCGGCTGTAGAGCCCGTGGATCAAAAAACCACTCTTCCGTTCCGATTAGAACATCAAACAGGTTCTCCCCACTCAGTGATGCACCCACTGAGAATCCTGTTGAAAGTGCCCTAGTTATTGGCGATTCTATTACACGGAACGTGAAAATAGAGACACCAGCCACCATAGTCACATGTTTACCGGGAGCCAGAGCGCCTGACATCAAAGGAAATTTAAAAGTGCTGACTAATGCTAATCGTAAATTCTCTAAGATTATTATTCATGTCGGCACAAATGATGTTCGACTTCGCCAGTCGGAGATCACCAAAATTAACATTAAAGAGGTGTGTGAACTCGCAAGTACGATGGCAAGTCGGATTTTTTGCTCTGGTCCCCTCCCCGTTAAAAGGAGTGATGAGATACTTAGCAGACTATCATCACTCAATGGCTGGTTGTCTAAGTGGTGTCCGCAAAATAACATAGGGTTCATAGACAATTGGAAAAGCTTTTGGGGCAGACCTGACCTGTTGAAAAGAGATGGTATCCATCCCTCCTGGGGTGGTGCCGCTCTTCTCTCTAGTAATTTGGCACATAGTCTTAAAGCTAAACCTTGACTAACTAGGGCCCAGGTCAGGAAGCAGACGGACTGGCTTACCCGACCGTCTGCTAGCTGTCTCGCGTCACAGAAGTCAGATAAATCCCAGCACATAGAGACTCTTTCACCTAGATATTATCACATAGAGACTGTGTCTGTTCCACGAATTAGTAAATACAAAAAACCACCAAAACTATTCAACGGTAAAAATTTAATTGATGTCCAACAAATAAACAACAGATATAATACAGATGAACAAATGATAAAGCTCGGGCTGCTGAATATTCGATCCCTTTCCTTTAAAACGCTTATTGTTAATGATATGATTACAGATAATAATCTAGATGTGCTGTGTTTGACAGAAACCTGGCTAAAACCTGACGACTACATTACTTTAAATGAGTCCACCCCACAAGATTATTGTTATAAACACGAGCCGCGTCTGAAAGGTAAAGGGGGAGGTGTTGCTGTAATTTATAATAATATCTTCAGTATTACTCAGAAGTCTAGTTTCAAATATAATTATTTTGAAGTTTTGGTGCTTTACGTAACGTTATGTAGTGAAATTGATAAATCCTGTTTAACATTTGTGTTGGCTACTGTATATAGGCAACCAGGGCACAATACACACTTTACCAGAGAATTTGCTGATTTTTTATCAGAGTTAGTACTGGCTACAGATAAAGTCCTAATTGTTGGTGATTTTAATATCCATGTAGACAATGAAAAAGACGCATTGGGATTGGCATTTAGAGACATTCTAAACTCTATTGGAGTTAGGCAACACGTGTCAGGACCCACTCATCGCCGTAATCATACTCTAGACCTAATATTGTCACATGGAATAAATGTTGATACCGTTGAAATTCTGCAGCAGAGCGATGACATCTCAGATCATTACCTAGTATCATGTATACTTAATTTAGCAAAGGCTGCAAAGCCGTCCCCTTGCTTCAAATATGGCAGGACTATCACTGCTGAGACTAAAGATTTCTTTATAAATAAACTTCCTCATCAGTTTCATCATTAGTTTTCATTGTTATGCTGACGATACTCAGCTCTATATTTCTTCACGCCCTGACGAAACTTACCAATTCACAAGATTAACGGAATGCATAGCTGATATAAAAAATTGGATGACTAGTAATTTCCTGCAACTTAATTCAGAAAAAAATGAATTTTTAATTATTGGACAAAAAAACTCCACATGTAGTAACCTAGAATACTGTCTAACACTTGATGGCTGCTCTGTCAAGTCCTCGTCGTCGGTTAGGAACCTGGGTGTGCTCTTTGATACCAATCTCTCATTTGAAAGCCACGTTTCTAGCATCTGTAAAACTGCATTCTACCATCTTAAAAATATATCTAAATTACGGCATATGCTTTCAATGCAAAATGCTGAACAGTTAGTTCATGCGTTCATGACCTCAAGGCTAGATTATTGTAATGCTCTACTGGGTGGTTGCCCCGCTCGCTTAATAAATAAACTGCAGCTGGTCCAAAACGCAGCAACTCGAGTTCTTACTAGAACCAGGAAGTATGACCATATTAGCCCGGTTCTGTCAACACTGCACTGGCTCCCTATTAAACATCGCATACATTTTAAAATCTTGCTAATTACTTACAAATCACTAAATGGTTTATCCCCAGTACTTGAGCGAGCTCTTAACGCATTATACTCCATCACGTCTATTGCGGTCTCAAAACTCTGGCCAGTTGATAATACCTAGAATATCAAAATCAACTGCAGGCGGTCGATCCTTTTCCTATTTAGCACCTAAACTCTGGAACAGCCTTCCTAGCATTGTTCGGGAAGCAGACACACTCTGTCAGTTTAAATCTAGACTAAAAACGCATCTCTTTACTATGGCATACACATAAAACATTTTAATTTATATTTTATTCAAATTGTTAGGCTGCATTAACTAGGTCAGCCGGAACCGGGAACACTTCCCATAACACCTGATGTACTCGTTACATCATAAGAGGAATGGCATCTACGCTAATGTTAGTCTCTCTGTTTATCCCGAGGTTTACTGCAGTCAGCCGGATCCGGGCCGTATCCAGATCAGATGGTGGACCAGCGCCCAGACATTACCAACGCATCCCTGAAGTGTCTGCAGAGACCGTGTCAATTAGTCTACCCTCTGAAATTGCTCATCAACATGGCATCCTCAATGGATCCATCTCCGGCGTGATGACTCCGATATTTTGATTATTCCTATTTAATAATTGTTTGATCGACACGCCATCCTCAATAAACCCGGCGTGATGCCTACGATCTTTCGAATAATCAGATCTAATATTACTTCTGACCTATAAGGCTGCCAAAATAATAAACATACACTGTTTGTTAATTGGCCAGAGGAGAACTGGCACCCCGACTGAGCCTGGTTTCTCCCAAGGTTTATTTTTCTCCATTAGGACACCTGATGGAGTTTTGGTTCCTTGCCACTGTCGCCTCTGGCTTGCTCAGTTGGGGACACTAAATTTTCAAATAAATATCCAAATAAATTTAATTACTAAACTAAATTATATCAACTACATTACTTGAATATATATGATAATTGAAATGAGCTGATGACATCACCGTTTTCTCCAGAGCGGCTGTACAGCCGAATCAAATTCTGTTCATTATTTTCCTGTTTAACACTGTGAAGCTGCTTTGAAACAATCTGCATTGTAAAAAGCGCTATATAAATAAAGTTTACTTGACTTAACTGAGAAAAATCAGCTGTTAAAGCTGTAAAAAAGCTTGTGCAACAGGGGTGACCCGAGGGGCCGAGCTTCAGTCAGGGGTGGCACTGGCCACTCATATCCACCCCGTAGCTACGCCCCGCCATGGGGATCAAACTGACCCGTGAGGAAATGATTTTCTACTTTCTTATTACAACCATAAGCTCCCCGAATCCAGTCACATTTTAGTGTGTATTTGTGGTTCTAAAGGTCTTTTAGTTTCTTTTAGGCTATTATTTATCTAAAGGTCTTGGCCCACTCCATCAGTTTATACAGTGAAGACGATGCTGTGTGATTTTACATTTGATTAATGTATTCAGTTTCTTTTAGGCTATTATTTACCTGAATACTACTGTTAGTATAGTTCTTTCTTTAGTATATTTCAAAATTACATATAAACTTTAGATACTGTATATACATCTTAAACACTAAAAATGCCTTCATGCTGGTGCATGTACAGATATATGTTTTATATTGACTTCTATAATAGTAATTTGTTCAAACATGCTGTTTGTTTGCTATAGATTTCAGAATATAAAGCCTTGTTTTATTCCTAAAAACAAGCCGATAAGAAGTACCATATCAATAAGCAGTATTGTAAGAATGATACCATTAAAACCTTAACGATACCCATCCCTACATGTACAGCAGATCCATCTCATTAGTTTCACTTTTACTTAATTTTGTATTTGCTTTGAGTAATTATTGATTAAATGTTGCTTTTTTATTAATGCAGTTATCTTTACTTTATGTTATCAGCAACTTTTATGTCTGCTGATTGTATTTGCATTAGGAAAAGGTAATTTTATCATTTTAGTTGTAATATCTGAAAGCCATGAAGTATTGTTTGCTTTTTCAGCTTTTTTTTTTTAATTTCTCATTTGCCTAATAAACTATTTTACTCCACACATGTCTGAGATTGAATGAGACGGCTGTTTGTCTACATTAGTATTGTTGTGCGTGTTTTGTCGTTTTAAATGGAATTGGGCGCTTTTTTGATGATATGCCTCGCGGCGATGACGTCATCAGCAGCGCGCGCGCGCTCAGTCGGCGTCGAGTCTTCTGAGGAGAGGTGAGCCGTTCACAGTATTGCGCAGATTTAAACTGTTGTAAAATACACTTTACACGGTTACGAGGTCGTTTCTGCCTTGTTTGAACCGAGAACAGCGGTGTGTGTGTGTGTGTGTGTGTGCTGACTAGAGCAGCAGTGAGGAAAACATGTTAAGTTTTGTGTGTTTGTGTGTTCGTGTGAATGAATGTTTTGATGTCTGGAGGGGTAATGTTGCTGTTACTGAATGTCTCGTGATCTGTGAGGGGAACATGTTAAGTTTTGTGTGTTTGTGTGTTTGTATGTTCGTGTGATTGAATGTTTTGATGTCTGGAGGGGTAATGTTGCTGTTACTGAATGTCTCGTGATCTGTGAGGGGAACATGTTAAGTTTTGTGTGTTTGTGTGTTTGTATGTTCGTGTGATTGAATGTTTTGATGTCTGGAGGGATAATGTTGCTGTTACTGAATGTCTCGTGATCTGTGAGGGGAACATGTTAAGTTTTGTGTGTTTGTGTGTTTGTATGTTCGTGTGATTGAATGTTTTGATGTCTGGAGGGGTAATGTTGCTGTTACTGAATGTCTCGTGATCTGTGAGGGGAACATGTTAAGTTTTGTGTGTTTGTGTGTTTGTATGTTCGTGTGATTGAATGTTTTGATGTCTGGAGGGGTAATGTTGCTGTTACTGAATGTCTCGTGATCTGTGAGGGGAACATGTTAAGTTTTGTGTGTTTGTGTGTTTGTATGTTCGTGTGATTGAATGTTTTGATGTCTGGAGGGGTAATGTTGCTGTTACTGAATGTCTCGTGATCTGTGAGGGGAACATGTTAAGTTTTGTGTGTTTGTGTGTTTGTATGTTCGTGTGAATGAATGTTTTGATGTCTGGAGGGATAATGTTGCTGTTACTGAATGTCTCGTGATCTGTGAGGGGAACATGTTAAGTTTTGTGTGTTTGTGTGTTTGTATGTTCGTGTGATTGAATGTTTTGATGTCTGGAGGGGTAATGTTGCTGTTACTGAATGTCTCGTGATCTGTGAGGGGAACATGTTAAGTTTTGTGTGTTTGTGTGTTTGAATGTTTTGATGTCTGGAGGGATAATGTTGCTGTTACTGAATGTCTCGTGATCTGTGAGGGGAATGGTGAACCGATGTCGAGTTTTGCTGCTGTGATTTTTATTTAATAATGTTATTTCTCTGACGTTTATCTTTGGCAGATCAAATTTGTTGTTGAGAGACTTTACATGGATAAAATTCATAACAGATACTGCTGATTACTCAATACTGAGCCTATATAATGATCCATGTGGCACATTTAAAATCTACATAAAATGAGAACAGTTATAGACACTGGAAACATTTCGTTTTCTTTTCTGGTACAATTTCTGTTTAAAGAAGATTTTATCTCGGTCAGTTTCTGCACTTATAAAACGGCAACATTATAATAATTTAATTACTTTATTGCTCTGAATGTAGTTTAGAAAACTGCACTAGAGCACATAATATTATGTAGATATTTGGTTATTACCTGTAGTTATGAATGAAGATGGGTGTCAAATTTTTCTGATTTGTTTTATTTATAGTTTATAATATTTTCTATATTTATAGACAGTTATCATCTTAAATGTTAATATAAGAGGGCAGAATAATAAAAAAAAAAAAAAAGGGGGAATAGGAAGAAAGAGCATCAAATATGGATGCAGGTCAGAATTAAAATGATTTAGTGCCAAAGAGAAATTCAACATCAGTCGTTTGGGAGTATTGGATTCAGGAGAGAGGATGTGTCACAGAGCAAGGTCATTTGCAAGACCTGTGACCTGATTATTGCAACGAAACGGGGCAATACTACAAACCTGTTCCAACACTTAAAACAGCGCCATAAAAACTGATGATCAATGCATGTCGACAAAGTCCATCGAAACACCTCAAAGCCTGAACAGACTGAACATGTTTCCATCGTCCAAGCATTTACAAGCATCACGCCTTGAGAAGATCAAAATGGCACAAATAAATTACAGACGCAATCACCTATCATATCACATGTGAGTGCAGTGTTACTGAATGAGCTTTTTAAATCGAACTGCTCTTTGTGTTGATGCTGTTATTTTTAATATAGTAATATAAGGATTTACAACGAGGCAGCACTTTATATTTGTACGGCTATGGTCTCTTCAAAGATCTGCATCACTTACATAAATGCATACATATTTTTCTGACTTGTTGATTTTTAGAAAAATCTGCTTCCACACAGAAATTCATGTTCAGTGAAGTTTATCCCAAAACAATCCTGCCTTCAGTGATTTCACCAATAAATGCTGGAATATTCCCATCAGGCTACAAGTGAAGACGAGCATCAGAGCATCAGGAAGAGCTGAAATCTGCAAAGACTGAGTTTATTAAAGAGGACAGTGAGAACACGAGTGATCCAGAACCTGCAGAATGAAACACACTGAAGATCCTGAAGAACAAAGAGGTTGGTGTTTATTAGGGATGGTCCGATTACCATTTTTTGACAGATGAATAAGACTCCAATAGGGACACAAAATTTTCAAATAAATATCCAAATAAATTTAATTACTAAACTAAATTAACTATATCAACTACATTACTTGAATATATATGATAATTGAAATGAGCTGATGACATCAGTGTTTTCTCCAGAGCGGCTGTACAGCCGAATCAAATTCTGTTCATTATTTTCCTGTTTAACACTGTGAAGCTGCTTTGAAACAATCTGCATTGTAAAAAGTGCTATATAAATAAAGTTGACTTGACTTGACTTGATAGAGGAAACCAACAAAAGGGCAAATTCACACCGCACAGCATCGATTGAACACAGCCCAAATTATGTATGAATCCAAGCTCACCATAAAAAGTTAGGAAACAATTGAAAATACTAGTGATGTTGCATTCTGTGTTGAGGCTTTGAAGCGTGTGTGGAGAAATCCTGGAAGCTTTCAGTGAAGCGCGTATCGAGGCTTGTCGCTTTAGACCAGTGCCATCACTGATGACATCCGAAGTCTCGCTTCAGCCTAACTACTTCAGGAAGTGGTTTGAATCTTGTCCTCTGCCCAGTTAAGCCCAGCCAATTTCCAGTTTTATGATAATAATAATGCCCCTCCTGTCTGTGACCAAAGAATTGATTTGCACACATTTGATAGCTCATTTGATAATTCATTTCAAGCCAATACGTTTATTACAGTTTTACATTTACATTTATGCATTTGGCAGACGCTTTTATCCAAAGCGACTTACATTGCATTCAAGGTACATATTTTATATTTTTGTCAGTTCTTGCTTTCCCTGGGAATCAAACCCATGACCTTGGCGTTGCTAGCACCACGCTTTACTGTTTGAGCTACAGGAAAGCCTTACAGTTACATTATACAATCATTATATACCACCAGAAAATATACATTATATTCATATAAATAGACTAGTCTGTGAAAAATTTTTTTTTCTTCACCGTTATATCTAAGCCTTAAAATACAGTTTTACACTCTTTGACCACCAGGTGGTATTGTGAGCAAATTAAGCCTTGAGAAATGAATCCTTTTGTGAACCATTTGCCTGAAAAGCTTCAGTGCTTACATTTACATTCATGCATTTGGCAGACGCTTTTATCCAAAGCGACTTACATTGCATTCAAGGTACATATTTTACATTTTTGTCAGTTCTTGCTTTCCCTGGGAATCGAACCCATGACCTTGGCGTTGCTAGTGCCACGCTCTACTGTCTGAGCTACAGGAAAGCCTAGTGCTTCATAAGGCTTCATCTCACCTCCCACATTCTAAAATAAAAAGGAAGACAATATTCAAAATATACTCACATGCTGAGCTTAAAACCAATGGTTTCTCAACTAGGATTTTTTCAAGGTAGCCATAAAGAAACGTGTTCCCTCTACCACAACTGAACTACTCCTTCAGGTAAGCTCTCACCTTATATGCAAGCCAGGTGAGTCTGAGCGCCCTCTAGTGCCTCATAGTATTACTAGACAGAATTTTTCATTCCATTCCTCTATGGATATGAAATAAAAAATGTATTTCACTCTGTTACAACTGCACTAGTGATACAAAACACACAGGTCTGTCACATCCCAGTAAGCCCCTATAATTCGCAGTGCATTCATTTAGATTGATAATAATGGGTAATAGGCTTGCTGTGATAGTCGTGTTATCGGTGTTCAGGCATAACACTGTTTACAGCACTTGCCCACCGTGGCACCGCCCCCCACGCCGTCTTGATATTTTATAGTTATAGTTCAGTTAGAGACATTCAAGCAACCCATCCCCGAATTGGGGTTAATTCTAAACCGAAAGTAAAATGCGTACGCACTGTTATTCTTTCATGGCCACACAAGCACTGTAATGTGACAGTGAGGGAAAATGTTCTCACCGTCACATCCGTAACAGTAAAAAGGCTAATTTATTTTGATACTATTTTGCACAATATCAAACCAGCGCAGCTGAACCCAAAATGCAAGCATAGGCATGCTCTTCTTCCAGATAAACTCATGCAGTTGTGCGCTCTAGACAGAGAATACTCCGTTGCAGCCTTGCAGGTGTAACCCCTCCTGTTCGAACTAAATGCTGCAACCTCTACATCAGTCGCTAGAGCATCTCTTGAGATCAGAGGAGTGAGGTTTACTCGCACAGCAACTACTAGCTGGCCTCCGTTACGCTCATCCCCCAAACCTCACTCTCATCCGGGTCACGGCACCAATGTAACCCCTCCTGTTCGAACTGCCCGCTCCAAGTGGGACTCAAACCCAAAATTGGAAATCGAATACTAACCCACCGAACAAATCATCTTTATATTTATATTTATTCAGTACATATTCATGTCCTGCACTTGCTGCTATTGCACTTCTGGTTAGACCCAAACTGCATTTCGTTGCCTCGTACCTGTACTTGTGTAATGACAATAAAGTTGAATCTAATCTAATCTAATCTAAATATTCTAATATTCTGGTCCAGCCCTAGTGTTTATTTTTCACTCATTCATGATGACATTTAGCACTTCAGCACATTTAGATATGCAGTTAAAATATGAGATTATTCTTCTTATAATAACTTTGGTAACAGGGTTGATGAATACGGTCAACACTGTACAGTTTGGGTAAAATCCCTAAAAAAGTCAAAATATGGTAGTAATGTATATTCTAATGTTAATATCACGTTAGATAACTGTCATTGATCAAATATAATTAATAGTTCTCATTTGGCTATAATGTTAATGATAATAATTGGCAGATCAGTGTACCTCATTCATGGAAAGTTTCAGGGATGATAATTTATAAAAATGCATCAAAATGATCATAATATTTTGTAGTTGTCTATTACATCACTTATGTCTTTTCACTTAATTTTTTTCTTTTAGAATTATTTTGATGTTCTGAAAATAAAATAAAAACTTCTTTGATTTCAGACGTGATGGAAGAGAGCGAGGAGAGTGAAGAACTGAGTGAAGTGGAGGAGGAACATCATGTCAAACCTGGAGAAAAACCTTTGAGTCGCTCAAAGACTAAAAACACATTTATAAAGAAAACAAGAGCCAAGAAATCTACAACCTGCACTCAGTGTGGAAAGAGCTTTACAAACAAACATAATCTTGAGCGTCACATGAGGATTCATACTGGAGAGAAACCTTACAAGTGTTCACACTGTGACAAGAGATTCAGTAATTCATCTTATCTGAAAACACACGAGAGGATTCACACTGGAGAAAAACCTTACAAGTGTTCACATTGTGACAAGATATTCAGTATGTCACAACATCTGAAAACACACGAGAGGATCCACACTGGAGAAAAACCTTACAAGTGTTCACACTGTGACAAGAGATTCAATCAGTCATCAACTCTGAAAACACATGAGAAGATCCACACTGGAGAAAAACCTTACAAGTGTTCACACTGTGACAAGAGATTCAAACAGTCATCATATCTGAAAACACATGAGAAGATCCACACTGGAGAAAAACCTTACAAGTGTTCACACTGTGAAAAGAGATTCAGTCTGTCAGGACATCTGAAATCACATGAGAGGATCCACAGCAGAGAGAAGCCGCACACGTGTGATCAGTGCGGGAAGAGTTTCTCACAAAAACAACACCTTACGTGGCACACGAGAATTCATACTGGAGTGAAACCGCACATTTGTGAGCAATGTGGAAAGAGATTCACACGGTCTGCAACCCTTAAAGAACACATGAGGATCCACACCGGAGAGCAGCCGTTCACATGTGATCAATGCGGACAAACATTTCTTGCAGCATCAAACCTGAAGAGACACCAGGCAGTTCATACGAATGAGAAGCCACATTCATGTTCTGTGTGTGGAAAGAGTTTCTCACTGCTACAACATTTACACACACATCAGAAAATACACACTGGTGTGAGAGAGTACATGTGCTTTGAGTGTGAGAAGACTTTTACTACAGCGAACTGTTTAAAACTCCACCAGAGGATTCACACTGGAGAGAAACCTTACAAGTGTTCACACTGTGACAACAGATTCAGCCAGATAGCAACTCTGAAAAGACACGAGAGGATTCACACTGGAGAAAAACCATACAAGTGTTCACACTGTGACAAGATATTCAGTCGTACAGGACATCTGAAAACACATGAGAGGATCCACACTGGAGAAAAACCTTACAAGTGTTCACACTGTGACAAGAGATTCAACCAGTCATCAGATCTGAAAACACACCAGAGGATCCACACTGGAGAAAAACCATACAAGTGTTCACACTGTGACAAGAGATTCAGTCGGTCAGGAACTCTGAAAAGACACGAGAGGATCCACACTAGAGAATAATCGTATCCCTGCACTGCATGTGGGAAGCGTTTCAATCATTCATCTGCTCTACACAGACATACAAAAAACAATCACAGTAAGCAGATGCTCTTCAGATCCAGCTCTTTCAGGTCTGAGGTCGCGTCCTCACTAAATGCGACACAATAATGCATCAGGCAATAAAATATCATCTGGATAAATCTGTCCTAACCAGCCATAACAACTGACATGACAAAGAAACATCATCTGAAGTTTTCACAGTGAATAAAGTTCATCTTCATAACCAGCAGATTCAACTGTGAGATTCAGATCAACTCAAAGACGGAGTTCCTCCCCAAAGAACAAGCTCAAAAAGTTTTATTCTTGTATATCATTTTGCTTCATGATGTAAATGATATCATTGTGTTTGTTTATGAGTTTCATATGTTCAAATGTCTTATAATGCATCTCTTTCATGAAGAATTGTAGAAGCTTTTTACAAGCCGTTCTCGTTCAGGAAGCTTGAAGAGAAGAGGCTGTAACACTTTTAAGAGAGACTGAGATTTATTTCATTTGGTCTTCACTGTTGTTTTTAAAAAGACTAATAAACATTACTGAATACAAGTAAATATATTCAGTCAACAATACAATAAAAAACAGTGCTAAGAATTAAGTCCTTAAAGTTTCTAGTCTAACTGTAATTCAGGTACAGAAATTGAATAATCAAACATTAAATAGCATTGCATAATCTTCACTGTATAAATGAATAGATTAATCCTTGTTAAAGCTACAAAAGTTATCCAGTCAAGATCAGTGGGTTATTTTATTCTTTGATGAACTTTAATGACAGACGGCAGCAGGTAGGCTATATTAGGCTGCTGTCACTTTAAGACCGATATATACCTGTATATGCAATATAGTCTGGTTATCAACATTCTTCAAAATATCTTCTTTTGTGTTCAACAGAAGAAAGAAACATTGAAATTGTAGCTACAAAGCTTTTCTAAAACACGGCCAGTCTACGCCTCTGTCCTGGCCAGGGAACGATGTAAGGAGAATGTCGCTCGCCCACGAAAGCAAGTCGGCATGCTTTTCTAGACAGGGCGCACCGGTGTGCCCAATCCACTTGATTACTCCCCGTAGTACTACAACACACGGAAACAGAGGAACAAATAACAGCGGCCGTGACACCCTCCCCCTTAAGAACAGAGAAATAAAAGTTTCCGTTAACGGCACTCAATTACCAAAACCTTAACAATAAAGGTATTAATATTTAAAGAAAATTTGCAGGTATACAATATCTTATTGCAAAAACTCCCTTGGTAGGGTAGCATAGTACATAGGTAAAAGAAGAAATACAAAACTATGGGTTCACAGCCCCATACCAAACTTTACACAATGTTTTCTATATCGGCGCCCTCGACAACACATCGGCCACTACGTTTTCAGAGCCTTTTAAGCCCGATTTGCAAGTCAACGAGCACGCCGACTGGTCGGGCTGGGATCGGGGGCAAATCAGCGGGTGATCAGTGCTTGCCAATCTTTATGTGTGAACTACTCAACGACGCATTAAAGACGCTCGCTGATGTCAGACAAATATCTAGCATGCTAAATATCTGGAGCTGTCAGCCCACTCAACGTTCTGTGTCGCAAGTCTCGTGACGAACTACAGCCAATGAGAGCAAGACATGAGGCGAGGTCACCTGAAGCAGCAGACAAACAAACACCAGCAGCACCATGGCTTCAAGAAAGTGGACACGAGATGGAACAAAATTTAATTGAATTGTGACAGGAGCACGAATGCCTATATGACGTGTCATGCGAGATGTACCACAACCGCGCCGAGAAAGAGAAGAGGTGGACAGAAGTCGCAAAAGCTCTCCAACAGCCAGGTGAGCTAACGTTTATGTTCCTTCAGTAGGAGCTAACGAGCTAGTTCGGTAGAAGCATTATGAGAGATGGACTAGTATGATGCCTTCACAATGCAGCTGTAATAACCTGCACCAATATTGCCAGCGGTATCGTTGTCGACAGTGGTGCAGATCGAGACACTTTGGTGTGGCATGCTTGGGTTATAATGGTAACGTAAATAGGGTTACTTACAATTGATTCATATTCATTAGCTTCTAGTGAAGACCAGAAATATTTATCTAGGCCTAATGGTTGAGGAGTTATACCTGATTAGGTGTTTTTCCTGTAAATAGGGGCAGATAGCTGGTGGCCACATTGTCTTCATGTTCAAACAACACTGCAAGCACCACCCAGCAGTTTCAGGGCCTAAAGTTTGAAACAGACAAATACAATTCTGGAGTGCATAACAACTGACAACAATGTATTTTTTTTCTCCTTTAGTTGATGACGTTAAGACCAGGGCAGTATCCCTGCGAACGCAGTATTGTAGGTTGCTGAAACCAAAACCGAGTGGGAGTGGCAACAAACTCATGACGCCAAGGCAAAGGTGGCTCCTCAGAGTCGTGGATTTCATCAAAAGCTACATTGTTCATCAGCCTTGTGAAACCACTGTAAGTTATACAGTCTACACAACAGACCGCAAATATGTAGTTGTAATGTGCACTAAATATTACACAGTGCTGAAATGAGTTACATAAAATGTAAGTGCAGTTTATTATAGTAACTCTTTCATAATCATATCATCTCTCTTCCAGCTTGATGCATCATTCAGCGAGCAGGGTGAAGCAGAGGACCAGGATCTCTCCGAATCAAGACCTGACACAGCAGCTAGCACATCAATTACTGCCTCCTCCCTTGAATCATTAAATGAAGGAGCTTCTCCAACAGCTGTCGAGGAAACTGCTTTGACTGCCTCAACTGATAGCAGTAAAAAGGTTTTGAGCACCAGGGGAGAGAAACGCAAGAGGGTGTCAGAAATTGATATAGAGATGCAGAAGCTTAAAGTCATACAGAAGATGGCCTCAAAAGTGGATGCACAACCAACTCCAGATGCATTAACAGCATTTGGGAACCAGGTTGTATTGGAAATGAGGCAAATTCAAAACCCTGGATACTTGGCCAGATTGAAAAAGAGCATAATGATTATGATCTATGACACCCAGGAGACTGAAAGGAACAGATCCTTGTCTTCACATGCACATCCTACACAATTTCAACCCGTCATTTCAGCTCCACCACCGGCACAATCGCATCCTCATTACACAGCTCGGGGTCCTCATCCGACTTTTTTGCAGACACTGCAAGATCATGACCACTATGAAAGCCTGTGAATAGCTTACATAGATACAGTATTTGTTTAGATTTTTTTCATATCTCCACTGTTGCACTTATAAACACATAAATATACAGTACCAGTCAAAAGTATGGACACACTTTCCCAATATCTTGGATGTGTAAGTGTATTCAAACTTTTGACTGGTACTGTATGTAACTGTTATTAAAGGCTATGTTATTATTGCAGTGTTAAGTAGAAGCACTGGTTGGGTTTTGCACAGTAATGTGCATGTTTTTTTACTGTTAATATACTGTATTTTTTAAATAAATGTTTGAAACAAGCTGCTAGGGATGCACGGTATACCGGTACTGGGAAAATACCGGTGTATATATTTTATTTCAAACGGTACGATATCATGATTTTGCACATTTCGGTATATGCTGCTGTTCCGAAGTGCGCTACCCAAACTGACGCGAAACCGGCAAATGTGGCAAGTGGCAACATAGAGGAACAAAATCTCACTCAACATGCCCAAAACTAATTAATAAAGAGGAGTAGAAGTAAAATTTGGAATTACTTTGCTTATAAAACTGATGAAGAACCATCAAACCTAGCCAAGCATCCGTCACTATCCTGACTTGAGCAAGACATTAAGAGATTGACAGGTGAGTGCATCATTCAAACCATCTAATTTAAACATTTATTTTATTTTAACACTGATCACAAATCTCCAGCGTTTGTTTTAACCAATGACGTTTAGATCTCATAATATCTGCACGCATACTATTGCACTATTTACATTAGCGTAAGACATAACCGACGGACATTTTTACATAATTTTGTGTATTTGACTGTTTAAGGAAACTTAATTTGGAATGCGCGAGCTCTTTACCAGGCTTGTGTGTGCGTTATTGGTATGAGCGCAAAGAAGACACTCTCAAAGAGCTCCCATCCCATGTATTACGAAATGCTATAAAATCGCTTGAATGTTCAAATTGGCAAGGTTTAAAAATACGTGGGCAAGTGATTTCCGTCAACCCAAAACTTGCGAGAATGAGTAAAATTATGCGCAATACCCGCGCCAAAATCAGACCCTGTGTGGTATCGATTTAATATCGGTACTTAGGTATTAGATTGTGGTACCGTACCAGAGTCAAAATTGTGGTATCGAGCCATCCCTACAAGCTACAAAAACAGCCTGTCTGTCCATTTCTGCACTGTTGGTCATGTAAACACTTTTTTAAAAGTGTGGAGAAGGAGGATCGTTAAAATTTTATTGTATGTTGAATGACATATTTATTATTTAATTTAACTATTCCCACCTACATACACTTCGAAGTGTTGAAGAGCCCAGATTAAAGCAACCCCCTCCTTCTCGATTGTGGAATAATTCTGTTGATAACTTAAATTTCCGTGAGAAGAAACAAACAGGGCGCTCGATTCCTGCATCATTCTCTTGGACTAGAACTGCACCTGCCCCCTCTTTACTGCCATAGGTGCCATTAGAACAGGTGCTGAAGTCAGCAGCATTTTAACTCTGTTTTAACTGTGGAATTTTGCAAAGATTCGAGCTGTGTCCAAATGTTTGAGATCAGACGGCAACCTTTCTATTGTTTCTGAATTCTTTAGTTGCCCCTGCAATACACTATCGTCAGGCGATTTTAATTCATCCATAGTCGTGGCAGTCACGAACTGCATAGCACAGGACTGAGAGCAGCTGTCCACTAGCACCACGGGGGAAACTGGCGCTGAGACCTGTCTGTTCCTGCAGTAGTAGGGCTTAAGGAGATTCACATGAGAGACCTGTGAATTCTTTTTCCGATCTGGTGTCAAAATTGTGTAATTATCATTAGCGCCACAATGTATCACCTCATAAGGCCTGGCGTATTTAACCTGGAAACTTTTGACGTTCAGAGTAACGGTCAGACAACCTCTTCATTTTTCCTGAGTCTTCCCCAGCCGCTTTTTAGCCAAATCCCAGGCCAATGAAAGCCGACGGCGGAAACCCAGTACATAATCTGATCATTTTTCAGGTGGTTCTGAATCTGTCCATTGATCGTATAAAACGGCTAGCAGCCACCGGACTTTGTGCGCAAAAACCAGTTTGTTTGGGCTACAGCCAATACTCTCTTGCGCAACCCCTCTGGCATTAGCCACGGCAGGCCCTCTTCCCAGTCCCGATCCAATTTGACGCAGTAAGCCCCGAGTAAAGATTTTAATATTGAATTAAAATGCTCAAGAGCCCCTTGGCTCTGCGCGTGACACGCGGTTGCCAGATTGTGTTTAATTCCCAGCTGACGAAGCACTTCCGCAAACAAATTTGAAAGTTTCGAATTTCAACAATGTCAACGACTTGGTCGTACTGTGGTTTTAACGTCTCATCAATTTATTGTTCTTTTGACAGTTCATCGCGAGAAACTATAAGCGGATAATCAGTCAGAGAAAAGAGCATTTCAGCCTCCCTGGGTTTTTCTTCAGCCCTTGCCTGGCTAGCAGAGCGAGTTACTGCACAGGCCACAAACCCTTCGGGATACTGTTGAGCACACTCATCAGGGCTACTAGTGGCAGCTGGCGCGTCGGTAACGACTAATGGGGCGATTCATCAACCCAAACCTGTCCGCCAGCCAAATTATTTGTGTGACACGCCCTCGACAGGCAGAGCAGGTCGCAGGAGGCGTGTTTTTGTATTGTTCCAATAAAATGAAGTTAGTCAGATCAGCCAGTGTTGCAGCGTCTGTCGCCATACACCACCGATTAAACTGTAGGGTTAAATCTCTAACGAATTCGACGTGTCTGGTTAGATTTTCACTGTAGAGTATGAAACTGCTGGCGGTAGCTCTCCGGTACATGCTCATACATTTTTTGCTCATAAAAAAACTGCCTTAATAGTTTCATAAGTTTGGCTGTCCTCAACCGATAAGGAAGAATAGGCTTGCTGAGCCTTACTAGTCAAAACAAACTGAAGCAGCAGGGCGCGTTCAATATCACTCCATTCATAGGCTCTAGAAACTCTCTCAAATAGCAGACATTTTTTTTCCACATCAGTTAAACGGCGGGACCAAACGTAAACTATTTGCAACATTTAGCTTGGGTGAGGAGGCTTTAAAACCCCCACCAACCAGCTTACCTTCTCTAATTAGTTCTAGACGCTGCTGTTCGACCTCAACACGTTGTCGCTCTAACTGTGCCGGCCTTCCTCAAGCTCTTGTTCCAGGTGTACTATTTCACATTCCAAACACCGCTTTTCGCATTCAGTATCACGCTGTATCAGCAGTAATTATTTCTTGTGAATAAGAGAGCAGCGAAGGAACAGGTGTCTCTAATAAAACTTTAAGATCAAGCAGCAATGCCTTAAGGACTTGTTTAATCCCATCTTTAGACTTCTTTTGGCTAGCGGAAAGCTCGATTTCGTAATGCTCGGCTAGCTCTAAAAGTTGATCTTTAGTCACCTCCTCTATCAACTCGGCAGACGGAGCCTGAACAAATGCCTCAACCTTGGTTGCCATATTTAAACTGTAAACGAACTTAACGAAACGAATGGATTTTCAACAAAAAACATGCTCAGTGTAACTAAATATCTCCCGCAGAGAGATGCACTTATCGTGTTTTTAAGAGCAAAAACACGTTCTGTTTGATCACCCCCTTATGCCTTTCACTACCATCCACAGCATCCAAAAGGAGAAACTGCTGACAGTTTGGAGCAAGAGAGAATCGCAATCCTTTCAGAAATTTAAAAGAGAAACAATGACCACATAGTGATTGAGAAAATGGAGAAGACTTTCTCATACAGAAGACAAGAAGTTATTCAAACAAAGCCTATGGTTTCAGAGTTTAAAAACAGATGGCCAGCTCTCTTCAATGTGAAAGAGGTGCGTATCTTATCACATCAGGTTTATAGATGCCCCATAATATACATACAAATACAGACTGAAACACATTTAAGAGAACAGAAAGATAAAGTCAGCTCTTATACTTTTAATCAAAAAACAGAGTAGGCCATATTTAGATGGCTGTGTACATCATGTCTTCTTAACTCTCTCGTTGCTGATAGAGAAATGGTTAAAACAGCTTTTTTTGTTTCGTCCTTTTATTATGATGCGAGTTAACAAATGCATTGTGCGTGTTTTTCAGATTGATAGGGAGTTCTTGCGGATTTCTACTGTACTCACCACGATTGGTGGAGATCTTCAGTAGAATCAGGAAAAAATATCACACAGGTCATGGATGCCATCTCCAAGGTTTGTAGTGATACATGGTTTTAATAGTCAATCTCAATGCAGATGGATGTAGTTTAGCATTTTCTTCCCAAACAGTATTCGTCACTAAAGTAGCTTAGAAACTCAACCATTATAGCATAGATGTGTCTACCTTTGAAGTAACTACAAACCACAGCTTCATAATTAATAGAGATGGTATGACTAATTCACACACACAATCACTCTCCCATTAATGCATACAAATAAATGTAATGTAGGCCTACTGTGCTAATGTATCTGTATCTGATGTACAACAAACAGAAATCTGTAAGAAATGTTACGACCCATCAGGGCCGTGCACAGACCCTAACCCTAAGCATGTGCTGAAACTGAAAAAGGGCAACTGCATGTCTGTTCACCTACCACTAACATTTTATTATTAAACACACGTTAGATGCTTTATTTCCACTTTTTTAATATTTTCTTTATTTTTATTGAAAAAAATGCCTTTTCGAATTTCTATGTGATGGGAAAAGGGAGCGAGTTCGGCAAAAGGTGGATTTGAACCTCGGGTCAATTGTCGTCAAAACTTCATACCATGTACTTTATCCCTACGCTATTACCACTATAAATAATCTGGTGTCTTCTGTGATTTTGGCTGGCCCAACCAGACCTTCAGTGAAAAAGGTGGCCTATTTGCACTTAATGTAAACGACAACATGTTTTACTATGTTTATACATGTGAAGATGAGCGGAGAGTATAGAATACTAGCTAGCGAATACGTGCATATCAACAGCGTAAACATGAATTAAACATGCAACCATTATATGATTAAATGTTAACAAATTAAGTTTATTAGCAATCAACAAACACCACCACCAAAAAGGGCACTTCACAGTGTAAGGGCAAAAAGAGCATGTGCTCTGCACAGGTTGAGCCCTACCTGTGCACATGCCTGCGACCCATAGACAATAACTGCTGAAGTGAGCTGTTTCCTTCAAGTATTTTAAAAATCACAAAGAAAGGCACTTTTTCATTGGAAAAAAATATCCCACCTTTAATAGTTGAGCATATTTACAGTACAAACCTTATCAGTGAACTATGAGGGCAAAAATCGTTCCAGCCCTAGCTCAAATGCACTTTTGAAGTCTTGCAGAAGATCTTTCTAAATCTAAATGGACAGATGTTGTCATCCAAGGCACAGTTCCTCAAAAACAAGCTTTTGGAGTAAGTGAGCTTGAAAAAGACAGAAAAGTCAAACAGAAAGCACTTTTGGAGTTCTGGTGTCCCGTAGGTAGACAACTGTTATTAATGGCACAATTTCTCTAAAACAAGCTTCTAAGTCAAACAAAATGCACTTGGAGTTTCTTATGTATATGGACAACTTATTTTTATAGTATACAAGTGTTTTAGTAAAACATTGTTTAACAGCTGGAAGAGAATTAACTTAAGAAATGTGAAGGGTTGAGAGTCCAACTAAAGTTAGTTTGGTAATGTTTGCCACAGCTCTGCAATTCGGCACTCCAGTCAAGTAAAGTCACGTCATGTTTATTTATATAGCGCTTTAAACTGTAAAGTGGCTCTCCAGTGTTCCTGTTTTCACTCATGACGTCTGACCTCGACGGACTTAACAAAGGAAAGGGGGCTCGCCAGAGAAGAAAGAAAGCTCAATGTAGCAAAATATAGAGTTAGCCTTAATGAAAACCAAGTCCAGAGCATTCAGAACATCGGACTGGGCAGAAGGTTCACCTTCCAACAGGACAATGACCCGAAGCACACAGCTAAGACAACGCAAGAGTGGCTTACGGACAACTATGAATGTCTCTCTCTGGAAAAAACTGAAAATGTCTGTCCACCGACGGTCAGACCGATGGCAGAAAATCTCCAAAGGCAAATGTGCAAAGTTTGTCACATCATGGCCAAAAAGACCTGAGGCTGTACAGGTACTGAGTTAAGGAAACACAGGAACCAGGAACTAATACACAGGAAAAGAGACCAGAAACAAAGCAACAGAAATTAGGGCTGCACGATTAATCGCAATAAAACCGCACACGATTTGGCAAAGGCTGAGATTATTTAATGTGCATCTTCTCAGTGAAGCGGGGCTCTGTGATCTGTAGTAAATGCTGCATCATCTGAAAGCCAGAGGGCACTCACGCGCAGAAACTCCTAATATTCCCAGCAGAAGTACAAGTGTGCACGTCATTCCAGGAAATCCCTATGAACATCATACCATCGGTGAGCTCGCAGTGATTTTAGATGGCGCAGCATTTAGGCAAGGCAAGTTTATTAATATAGCACATTTTATACACAATGTTAATTCAAAGTGCTTTACACAGAATAGGGAAAACATTTCAGAATAATTAATGTTTATCTCTTGTATTTAATTCATTTCCACACTTGCTCTGGGACTTCCCCATACTGGTTGTCTCTTTCTCTGTGGATTTCTTTCGGTGCGCCTAAATAATCTGTGGGACGTCTCCAGCAGGACCGATCTTTCTCCTAAAATCGGCCAGGCAGAGCTAGGACTATATCAGTCCACGCTCCGATTTATCACCCCTGCAGGTGTTTCAGTTTTCACTACTGATCTCAGAGCTGTCCTGCACTGACAAACTGCGCATACAAAATAATTGCAGCCTTTGCGATTTCATAATCACGATAAGCCAAAATCTGTTTAAACGCGATTTCATTGCAATTTCCCCATATCGGCCAATTTAATTTTATTGTTAAATGCTATATTTTATGAACACCTTTGCATGCCGTTATGAAAGTGGGAATATGTCATCGACACTATGCTGAGAAGACACTCAAAATGTTTTGGGAGAGTGTGGTCAGAAAATATAATGGCATAACTTTGCCTGCTTTTGCTTATTTTTATGACATTGGTCTTGATAGTCATAATGAGAACAAAGATACCAATTAGGCCATAGCTCGCTGTCCAATATTTTGAATTTTTGTTGAAAACCTACTTTTTCTAACTCCTCCTAGACCGTTGGTCTGATTTTCACCAAATTTGATACAGATGAAAATTCTGCAAGCTTTATGATGACAGCTTTGAGCAGGTGTGTGTTGGTCAATGGCGCAGTCGTTTTTAGTTCCTCAAAATAGCAACGCTCCAACAATGCTCCTGAACTCCTGGTGTTCAGACCAGACGCCCATGGGTGAACAGATGCGCCAGTGCATTTGATATTTAAACAACGTGGAGCTGGACGTGAACATGAGAACTGCGTCGGGCTGAAACTAGCAGAAAACCCTTCCGTCGCGTCTGGCACCGCATTGCGCCGGGTGGGTGATAGGGCCCGAGGTTTCTGTGTCACATCTACAGAGTCTGCACAAGAAAATATTCATAATGATGGAAAACATATCACCATACACATGTTTGACATATAGGCTATTTTATTATTGACAAATAAAATATAATATTACAAACATTGCGGAAAGAAGCTGCTCAAACACCAAATTATCATTCATGTTATACAGTGATAAACACTTATATCATCAGTAGCTTTGGCTGTTCTCATAACTAGTGCAAGCTGACAGTTCATTAATCTGCAGGAAAAGATGATTTAATGAGAACGAGAGGAAAACTGTCCTCCATTCTCTAGACTTTAAACCTGCAGACCCTGAATTAATAATACACACTAGCATTAACTGATCAACAAACAGACAGAAACTATAACAAAACCAATATATTACAAAAAAAAACAATAACTACAAATCAATCAGATCATCGCTTGGGTTTGTTTGTTAACATGTAAAAGACATTGAACGTATTTACAATGAATGAAACCCATAAGAATCATATTCCTGTGCTCATGTGGTTTTTGTATAATTATTGGGCTGATTTGTGATGGTTCTTGTTCACAGAGGCATAAAGTTGACTGCAGTTCTCCTGTGCTCAAGCATTCGCTCCTCTGATGGAAGCATACGTCACTTTATCACCACAGCGAACCTGAATCAGCATCACAGTTATTGTCAAATAAGTTGTCAAAGCCAAAAAAGTTTCGACCTACAATTATTACAGCATGTTAAGCTCAAATGAAGACTTTTGAAGAAGTGCACTCAAGAATAAAACCGTTATAGGCCATGTACATGCTCACCTTCTTGTTTTTATCTGGGTTTTTACTGTACGCAGTGACCTCAGTATAAGTCACATCATCTCTCTGCCCCCCTAAACATAAATGGAAATATGGCACATCAAGCTATTAAAGGCCGTACCATCAGTACTGTTTTACACAGGTGCTGCAGATGTTTCAGGGAAAATATGTGTAAAACTAGTGTCGTGGCAATTTCATCAAGTTTTGTGAAAATCTATTATACAGACATGACATCAGGATGATAGATCTACTGTAACATGATACGATGTTACAGGAAAAAATACCACACACAGTAAAAACACCAGTGTTAAATGAACTCTTCTGAGAGTACGTGTGACACCACACTCAAGAGTGTTAGGCCTAGTCCACACGTACACATTTTTTATAAACAGTTTTTCCTCCTCTGTTTAAAAAAGAAATCGCATCCACATGAAAACGCAAAAACATGCTATGAAGCGCTGTCAAGAGCATGCCAAACCAACAGGTGGTGATATAATCCTAACCATAAAGCCATGTTGGCCAATCAGAAGCCTGGAAAAAAGGTTATTGCTGGGTCAAGAGCCCAACTAAAACAAACACTGATCCCCATAATGGTGACTTAATTGTGATTTTCTCCTTTGGCGATTCTGCTTGTTAACATCAGGTATCTTAAAAATAATGGTCAATCATCACTCAATGAATCACTTAATTATCTCATTAACTCTTAACACTTTTCAGTGTTCATTAACACTTTAACACTCTTGAGTATGGTCTCAAATAAACTCACAGGAGAGTTAATTTAAGTTAAATTAGTTTTTGCTGTGCAGTAACTTTCAAATATATACAAATATCAAAATATACACAAATTACTTGAGATAATCATATTGTTCACTGGGAGTATGAAAGGAAATGTCGATTGTGTCATTGTTTCCATCATATTTATTCTTATCTGTGACTTTAGACCAGAAAGAGTACAAATTTACAAACTTATCTAATCTGACTAATAAGACATATTTCAGTCCTCTGGAGCAGAGATTATGAACATTAATAACTCATGGATCGACCTGCAATACTCACCACAGAGTCATCAGTGCCGCTTCTGTTACCTGAAAAATAATGTCATGGGAATATTTATCAGACACAGTCTCTAATGCAGATAAAGTTTTTAAAAAGAGTCTAGAAGAATTCTACTGCTATAGAATAGAAACATTATTTTTAACTCATTGATTTCCCTTCATTTAGAGGAATTCTGTCTAAATTCATTTATTTTATCTGTAAATACTTCAGATGTTTTTGACTTTTTGGCTGTTGTTACCAAATATGAGGAACTCTAAAAACTCACCGGCTCTTTTTTTACGAATCAGCCAGAGAATAAGAGCAGGAAGGAGAACGGTGAATGAAGCTGCAACGATCACAATCACTGAGAAAGACACTATATAGAGAGACACATTCAGCATTACTGTTTAACCATATACATAAATACAACAACTACAAATAAAGCTATAAATGTCACATTTAATTATCCATGTTCATCATGAAGTAAATTGATACTTGTGAGGTACAGTGCATCCAGAAAGTATTCACAGCTTTTTCACATTTTGTTAGGTTCCAGCCTTATTCCAAAATTGATTAAATTCATTATTTTTTCCTCAATTCTACAAACAATACCCCATAGTGACAACGTGAAGTTTGTTTGAAATCTTTGCAAATTTACTAAAAATAAAAAATGAAAAAATCACGTTCATAAGTATTCACAGCCTTTGCCATGACACCCAAAATTGAGCTCAGGTGCTCCTGTTTCTACTGATTCCTTGAAAGACATCCTTGAAATGTTTCTACAACTTGATTGGAGTCCACCTGTGGTAAATTCAGTTGATTGGACATGATTTGGAAAGGCACACACCTGTCTATATAAGGCCCCACAGTTAAAAGTGCATGTCAGAGCACAAAAAAGTCCAAGGAATTGTCTGTAGACCTCAGAGACAGGATTATATCGAGGCACAGATCTGGAGAAGAGTACATAAACATATCTGCAGCATTGAAGGGCCTTGTGCCAGGGGGGGCGTGGTTTAGCAAGGTCTGTGACAGGAGAGAGAGTTGGGAAACAAGCGTGGCATAAGTGGGTTAAGTGCAAATGACGAACACCTGTGTCTTGTTCCAGTAATGGGTGTGGAGAGACTGGATAAAGCCACCCGGAAGAGGACATGCGAGAGAGAGGGACTGACTGCAGACTCGTGGCACAGATGGACTGAGGAAGCTCTGGAGGGCACTTTGAGAGAAATACAAAGTTATTGAGAAGTTGTTTTGTTTGAGTTGTTTATTTTTATAATAAATACCACGAGTCTCAGTCAAGCCGACCCCCTGTCATCTTCCTTCCTTTCCTATACCGAACTTTGTTACAGTCCCAATGAGCAAAGTGGCCTCCATCATCCGTAAATGGTAGAAGTTTGGAACCACCAGGACTCTTCCTAGAGCTGGCCACCCGGCCAAACTGGGCAATCGGGGAAGAAGGGCCTTAGTCAGGGAGGTGACGAAGAACCTGATGGTCACTCTGACAAAGCTGTGGGGATGTTTTTCAGCGGCAGGAACTGGGAGACTAGTCAGGATCAAGGGAAAGATGAATGCAGCAATGTACAGGGACATATTTGATGAAAACCTGCTCCACGGCACTCTGGACCTCAGACTCGGGCGAAGGTTCCTCTTCCAACAGGACAACGACCCTAAGCACACAGCCAAGATAACATATGAGTGGCTACAGGACAACTCTGTGAATGTCCTTGAGTGGCCCAGCTAGAGCCCAGACTTGAACCCAATTGAACATCTCTGGAGAGATCTGAAAATGGCTGTGCACCGACGCTCCCCATCCAACCTGATGGAGCTTGAGAAGAATGGGAGAAACTGCCCAAAAATAGTGTGCCAAGCTTGTAGCATCAAACTCAGAGACCTGAGGCTGTGATTGGTGCCAAAGGTTCTTCAACAAAGTGTTGAGCAAAGGCTGTGAATACTTATGTACATGGGATTTTTTTCTTCTTCTTTCATGTTGTCACTATGGGGTATTGTTTGTAGAATTGAGGAAACAAATAATGAATTTAATCCATTTTGGAATAAGGCTGTAACATGTACTTGTTTCTCTCAGAGTTTATGTACAAGAGAATGAAATAAGAAAGAGATGTAGATTACAAATTAAACATGGCTTGAGTCAAAGTGTGTGTTTAGCTGCTCTAACAACTCCAGAGAGGATTCAGGACATTCAGAGACTGATTCTAGTGTGAATTTAACCACTGAAATGAGGATGACGTTCATACACACCTTGATTCAGAGAGTTTGTTGCTGTAATTGATGTTAAAAATATTAAAAACAAAATGGAAATACAAAAAACATATTTTAATGATGCATGAACACAACATCGAGGCATTTCTTTTACAAACTGGGACTGATTTATTTCAACTGCTGTAGTCCAGAGCAGGTCTGTGTGTGTCTCAGTTCTGGGGCTGAAAGCTATGGGATCAGATTCCCGCCTAATGTTTTGCTGTCACGCATCAAAAAATAATAAGCGTGAATCAAAATTTAAAAAACACATGTGAAAATATAACACACAAAACTGAAAAATCGATGCAAAGTTAACCAGAATCACAAACAACGTGGTCACGGAAATAAAAATAATAAGTGTGAATCAAACATTTAAACGAGTTTAAAATGATATTGCTCAACTGAATCATGAATTCAAAATTATCTGAATCGCACACAAAATCATGTTTTATGCTCTTACTTTCATTTTTTGTATGCCTGTGCTCTTTTCTCCTTTGCTCTTGTTTCCACATTCTGCGCTTGCGTTAACAAAAGTTGCAGTTAGAGTTTCATGTAAATCTGGGGCGGGTCTTAGCATCACCATTGGTCCATTAGTTCTAGATTGACAGCTCATCCTCAGCCAATCAATCGAAGAGGGAAGTTAACATCACTCCAATGCGACTCATGCCGCTCAGTTCAGCCAGCCGCTGTTGAGCTAAGAGTATAATGCATATATCACAGATATATCACTGTATCTGCAAGGAATTACATTTTATTATTATGAATATAATATTAGGGATCTATTCTTTTGTATGATAGACGTTTTAGGGCAGTTTCTCAGAAATAAAGCAGTCAAATGAACGTGATCACGACTGGGTGCTTATGACGCTTGGCTGGCCGCTAAGTTCAGCCAGTCTGTTGAACGCTGCTGAATCTCAGTACTTAAAGGAACACGCCGACTTATTGGGACTTTAGCTTATTCACTGTATCCCCCAGACTTAGATAAGTCCATACATGCCATTTTTATCTCTGTCTGACGCACCCACCGCTAGCCTAGCTTAGCACAAAGACTGGAGGTAAACGGCTCCAGCTAGCCTACTGCTCAATAAGTGACAAAATAACGCCAACATTTTCCTATTTACATGTTGTGATGTGTATAGTTACATCGTGTACTAAGACCAACAGAAAATGAAAAGTTGCAATTTTCTAGACCGATATGGCTAGGGACTATACTCTCATTCCTGCGTAATAATCCAGAAGCTTTGCTGCCGTACCATGGGTGCAGCAGCGCAATGATATTATGCAGCGCCTATCGATATCGATTTTTCAGTTTTGTGCGTTATTTCACGTGTTTTTAAAATTTTGATTCACGCTTATTATTTTTTTATGCGTGACCGCAAAACATTAGGCGGGAATCTGTTCCTATAGAAAGCTGCTCACACTATCATGGGGTGACTCATGTTTAATAAATGCTGATTCAAATCATTTAAGATCAAAAACTCAATCACAATCACATATACAATGAAAGTATATATTTTTTCAATCACATATACAATGAAAGAGTATATTTACATTAGCTTTAAGTTGACTTTCTGTTTGTGTGAGGAAAGCAAATGATTGAAGTCTACAAATTCAATAGTTTGATAAGCTCTTTCTCAGTAATTGCATTGCACTGTAAACCACAGGAATAAGAAAGACATGCATAAATACCTTGTTGTGTAGTAAATACAGGTGTGTGTGCGGCTGTCGTCCTCTCAGAGCTTTGGGTAGTTAATGATTTCTGGTTTTCTGTACAAATTAAAGGATGGATTTTTAGTTCAGGTGCACCATATTCTGGAAAACGCATTTAAGTAATAAACATTCATCTTAGCCCTGTTTTTTACTAGTGTGTTTGTTTGCAATAGTTCTCATAGCAGCTCATAACAGTCTAGTTATGATTATTGTGTATCAAAATTTCATAGACTCACTGATAAATCTGATTAAAGAGCTACTTTTTGTAGATAATATTTGTAATGAAAAAACTGGTCTGTGAGAGCCAGTGCAAACCGCTGAAGTGAGAGACGGATGATGTCAGGGTTGGGTGAGGGATGAAGCGAGGATACAATTGTGCAGAGAAGCAATGGGCTTTATTAATAGTAAAAATAAAACCAAAAAACAGACTAAACTTGAAAAAAAAAAACACGTGATAACATTAAGCAACAATCTGGCACAGGACTGCAAACACAAGGAGAATAAATAGGGAGCAAATAAGGCAGGTAATGAGGGAGGACAGGTGGGGCAAATGAACCAATAATCAGATAACAAGATGGGCGGGGTCAAGACAATAGACATGAGAGCACATGGCACATGAGAACACTCATAAGCCGCGTGTTCAAACAAAACATGACAACATGAAAGCACGCAGCCAGTGAAAAACACGAACCGCGTGCTACACAGAACACAACACATGCGCACAGAAGTGTGTACGGCTCGAGCAAACTCATGTGCTTACAACAGAATACAGACACACGGAGCATGAATGTCCAAATCACAAAACTGAAACCAAACTAGACAGAAGGGCCGGGATCCGAACACCACGCTCCGCACACAAAACCACTCACGTGGACAGAAGAGCGTACGGCTTGGGCATGCTCGAAACCGCACGCTCACACAAAGACAAGATAATACAGCAGCGTCAGGGCTCTGTCACAAAACCAAGAGTAAACTAGACTGAAGTGACCGAACCCTGAGAGATGATGTGTGACAGTGATCATGTGATCATGAACCTTGTGTAGGAGCTGCTGATGTAGTTGGGCTTGATTTCTTCTGAGAGTTTGAGCTGCTGACTGGAATCAGTGTTGATGAATCGACTGCAGAAGATGAACGTTCAGACGCATCACCTGTAGGACATTAACATCATATTTTCATACTTGATCATGACATACAGTTTGTGTTCCATCATCACAGTTTACAGTGGCAGTTATTGAAGAGATGTGTTACTATAATAACCACATGAAGATATTTATGCCTTGTTTATATGAGAGTGAAACACAGTGAGCTGCTGCCCATAAACCTTCAGTTTGTCCTGAATCAATGACATTATTAAGCCTAATTATTAATCATAAACTGACCCTCCTACACGGGTCACACTGGGCTTTAATGGACTATTCTGATTTATATTCAATGTATGACCCATATAGGAGGTCATTTTTATGCATTTTCTGGCTTTGACCACTAATATTTTTACAATTCCAAAACGTTTTGTGTTTTCTCACCTGAACTCTTGACAGTGTGTGTGACTGAGGTCTTGAGTTGTTTTCTGTGAGTAACTTCACATCTCCACTCTCTGTTGTGATCTTCATTCAGGAGTGTTGTAGTCAGAGTCCTGATACAGTGACCTGGAGCTGATATCTGATATCTGGAGTCTGTCTGAAGATCAACACCAGCCTGATTCACCCACAACAGCTCAATATCCTCAGAACGGACCCAATCATCACAGAAGAATCCAGCAACTGAATACAACTGACAGGAGAGAGTCACAGAGCGGCCGGGACTGATTTCAGCCTGTGAGGAGGATGATGATGATGATGATGATGATGATGATGGAGACACTGAAACAACACAACACACAAATCACAGACTCTTAATCATCATCTGAGTTTTTAAATTGACCCCATAATCATAAACTCACCATGAAGAACATGCAGAGAAACACGTGCATCTTGATGTTGTCCATTCACATATTGTCTGCAGGTGTAAGATCCATAATCTTCTATTGTGACGCTGTTGATGTTCAGAGAGCAGTCAGACCCCAGACTCAGACTCTCATGTCTCTCTGTGTCTTTCTTCTTTATCCCTCCATTAATCAGTTCAACTGCTGCTGAATGTCTGAATCTGTTAGAGTAGTTCCATGTAGTTGATGTGCAGTCAGAAAGAGCATTATTACAGGGCAGACGGACATTTTCCCCAGAACTGATGAACACATGAGCATCATCCACTCCACTGGAACCTGAAACACAGTATATTTGAGTGATCATTATATTAATAAATGAAAACAAAACATACCATCATAAAAATGCAGATTTTTTCCCTCACTTAATGCAAACAACACACTCTCCAGAATGATCTATTTTTCTTTATCAGAGAGCTGCTCAAATCACTCGCACACTCTTCATATGAAGATAATTTCTCATCATTTGTGTAAATCCACTTGGGTTCAGAGTATTTATTTTTTCCCACATTAATTTCACACATCTAGTACAATCATGTGGTTTTGTTTCATTAATACAGTGTATACTTTTTTCTTGATTTACCCTGAAAGAATGAAGTGAATGGTGACAACATGCCCCATAGGTGGAGTACATTATAACATGAGCATATGACAGATTAAAATGATATCTGATATAATCAAACAATATCCAAGATAAACTAAAATATTTTGTCAATAAAATACAATTATTAACTTTTTTAAATAAAATAATGGCATTTTTAATCATTAAAAATATTTTTGAGTTTGACAACAAACACACAGCTAGACAGCATAGTTAAAAACATCATAATAATTAATAACTTCTGAACATTTACTCTCAGTCATTATTCACCCTTTTCTCGTGGTTTCTCAAAAGAATTCATAAAAGTATAGAATATAATATCATATTTCTAATAGGGTCTCAGTGTGACAACATGCCCCGCCTGCTCCACTGGGATTAACCCCGGCTCGTGTCTTCTGCTGTTCAATAACAGATATAAGATTACAGTAATGTCAGATTTGTCTTATTTTAAATAAACACAAAAAATATAAACTGATCATGATCAAATGAACTCTTTCCAGACTAACACACTAAATGTCTTTAGAGAAAATACAGATGTGTTTACCTGAGAGAAGAGAAGACAGAATGATCAGTCCCAGCAGACACAGATCACACTTATCAGCCATTTTCTGTTTCTGTCAGTCTTTCTGTTCTTTATGTAGTTATATCTCTTCCATCTCTCATCGTCTTCAGCTCCTCCTGTGGTTGTGAACTTCCTCTGATTTGATCGACTGAGTGTTGAAATCCAGCTATAGCTGCTATCAGTGACACTAGGCCAGTGCATGATGGAAAAGTGTTGCGTCACTCGAATTCAGTAGATTTCAGTACGGATATGTGTTTTTCATTAAATGTTTAAATGTTAATTACAGTACATTTATACTGTAATAGGAACTGTCTCATCTTATATAGGGCTGCCACTAACGACTATTTTTATATTGATTAATCTATTGACTAATTTATCACAATTTTACTTAAAAACATTTAATTTAACTTGCAACTTTGGCATTCAGTAGTGTACTATAAAAGAGTATAAATGTAAACAAGCCCTTGACAAAAAACTAAAAGAGTAAAAATGTAAAAAGGTACAAATTTGTAAACCAACATAACAAAAAAAGAGAATATCAGCAAATACTTTTTATATAGAATAGTGCTGTCACGATACCGAAATTATGACTTTATGACTACGATACCAGACTAAAATACCTCGATACCAATACTGAATCGATTCCATGGCAAAAAACAGTAAAAGCAGCACATATCACCCTGTAACCCAAGTCTGGTTTCCCACTGAAGCCAAGCAGGGCTGAGCTTGGTCAGTACCTGGATGGGAGACCTCCTGGGAAAACTAGGTAGCTGCTGGTAGAGGTGGTAGAGGCCAGCAGGGGGTGCTCACCCTGTGGTCTGTGTGGGTCCTAACACCCCAGTATAGTGATGGGGACACTATACTGTAACAAGCACAGTCCTTCGGATGAGACGTTAAACCGAGGTCCTGACTCTCTGTGGTCATTAAAAATCCCAGGATGTCCTTCGATAAAGAGTAGGGGTGTAACCCCGGCATCGTGGCTAAATCTGCCCATTGGCCCCTGTCCATCATGGCTTCCTAATCATCCCCATATATATATATATCTATATATATATATACACAATTGGCTTCATCACTCCACTAATCCGCTGGTGTGTGGTGTGCGTTCTGGCGCAATATGGCTGCCGTCGCATCATCTATTATTTTTTTAAATAAGCCAAAATGTAAATTACAAACAATATGACAAAAACAGTGCTTTATTTTCAGCTACAGTAGCTCTAATTAACAGTAGCGTTCAATAAAGAAATTAAATAATCAAATGAAAAAACAAAGCTGCATAGTCATTCTGTAAATTAACTATACACGGATTCTTAATAAATATATTAAAGTTATTCAGTCAAGCATGGGGTGATTTTCTATTTTCTTTTGTTGTTTGATTAACATTAATCACACAGAATATTAGGTCCGGCCCTTTAAGAGCTGCACGGACCAAATACACTGTAACACATCCGATTTCTCATTCAACTCTGTATACGTTCACTAAAGACATACCCGTCTATGTTTACCTGAATATCCGCCAGGACGTGCATTTTTACATATTTTTGACCATTCAAAACCAATAATCCGCGAAACTGACGTCGCGATCTGTCTGAGTGAAAGGCGTGTGCGCGGCTGCGCGCTTCAGGTCAGAGTCCGGCAGCGCGAGCACGTCACGGCCGCGCCGCACTTTGTTTTCTAATGCAAGCATTTCTGTTGTTTAGTGAACAGTGGAAGCAGAGCTCACACACACGTCCTTACTCCTGCTATCACACATCGACACAAATTAAGAAATACTGCTCTTATTAGAGTGCTGTCATTTTTAAAGTACCGGTAGCCTACTAATACAATTTCGTATCATATCAGTCGATTAAAAATATTGATGTCGACTAATTATCAGCGTTGACGCAGTCGATTGTATCGACCAAGCGACAGGCCTAATCTTATGGTGATGTGCCATACCCTAACTCTAACCATAACCATAACCAAAGAGAGACCAGGCTTTGACAGGACAACGGTTGTGAAAGATGAACTTCAGTGTGATAAAGTGCATATTGTTAACCACACACACACATCAACACATCTCTCCTACACTCCTACCAGGACTCACACACACACACAACACATCTCTCCTACACTCCTACCAGCACTCACACACACACATCAACACATCTCTCCTACACTCCTACCAGCACACACACACACATCAACACATCTCTCCTACACTCCTACCAGCACACACACACATCATCAACACATCTCTCCTACACTCCTACCAGCACACACACACACACATCAACACATCTCTCCTACACTCCTACCAGCACACACACACACACACACACACACACACACACATCAACACATCTCTCCTACACTCCTACCAGCACTCACACACACACACACACACACACACACACATCAACACATCTCTCCTACACTCCTACCAGCACTCACACACACACACATCAACACATCTCTCCTACACTCCTACCAGCACTCACACACACAAACATCAACACATCTCTCCTACACTCCTACCAGCACTCACACACACACACACATCAACACATCTCTCCTACACTCCTACCAGCACTCACACACACAAACATCAACACATCTCTCCTACACTCCTACCAGCACTCACACACACACACACACATCAACACATCTCTCCTACACTCCTACCAGCACTCACACACACACACATCAACACATCTCTCCTACACTCCTACCAGCACTCACACACACACATCAACACATCTCTCCTACACTCCTACCAGCACTCACACACACAAACATCAACACATCTCTCCTACACTCCTACCAGCACTCACACACACACACACACATCAACACATCTCTCCTACACTCCTACCAGCACTCACACACACACACATCAACACATCTCTCCTACACTCCTACCAGCACTCACACACACACATCAACACATCTCTCCTACACTCCTACCAGCACTCACACACATCAACACATCTCTCCTACACTCCTACCAGCACTCACACACATCAACACATCTCTCCTACACTCCTACCAGCACTCACACACATCAACACATCTATCCTACACTCCTACCAGCACTCACACACACACATCAACACATCTCTCCTACACTCCTACCAGCACTCACACACATCAACACATCTCTCCTACACTCCTACCAGCACTCACACACATCAACACATCTCTCCTACACTCCTACCAGCACTCACACACATCAACACATCTATCCTACACTCCTACCAGCACTCACACACATCAACACATCTCGGGGGATTTTGAGGAAAGCTCACGGTCTCATGCCCCCTGCGTACGAGGAGCTCATTGAGGTTGTGACTCGTACGGTGGCCAGACTTAACATCAGCTGGCCATGTGAGCAGCACAGATCACAGCTTCAACACCGGGGCTTACCGTTACCAATGAATTGTGTAAGTCATGGAACAAGCCATACTCCTCTTGGTTGTTCAATCCCCCTGTATTGGATTACAGTGAGATCTTGGGGGCGAGAGAGAACGGTTATGGGATGATGCAGTGGGTGGAAGAGGCTTTACCTAGCTACCTCTCCCCTGACGTTGCATCATCCCTCAAAGCCCCAGCGCTGCCCACCAAACCCTGCCGTAACACATTCTCTTTGGTGGGAAGAGCTTATATTGTGGCAGTTTGGGCTGGTGCTTGCCTGCATACTGTATCTCCCTCGCCGCCCCAGGTCGAAGATGGTTGCTCCTAGCAGGCAGCCTCAGCCACCATCGAGCTCCTCGAAGAGTCAGGCACAAAAAGAGAACGTTGCTTCTAGAGTTCCCCCTCAAAGAGCTTGGGAGTCTAGATGGCATTCTCCCCGAAACCTCTTTCAAGTTACGTAGGCTAGAGCTGGATGCCCAGATTCAGCGTAGCAGACCAGTTCCATCACCACTTTAAATGTGGGTAAGTACGCTAAACTTGTACCACCATTTCATGAAACGGAAGTTGACTCGTACTTTGTGGCTTTTGAACATGTCGGGGCTAAATTGAAGTGAGATATGTGGGCAAAGCACAGGAGGTTTGCGCCTGATGATTCAATCAATTGATCAATTGATGATTCACTGAATTATGACGCTGTGAAATTGGCTGTTCTGCAAGCTTATGAATTAGTACCGGAGGCGTACCGGCAGAAGTTCAGGGCGTGTTCAAAGACAGCCAAGCAAACATTTGTGGAGTTTGCACGTGAGAAGAAAGCGCTCTTTGAGAAATGGTGCGTTTCTACCAAAATTACGACTCTCAAGGAGTTGCAAGCACTTTTTTTAAGAAGTGTTTGCCGGAAAGCATTGTAGTATTTGAGCCCAACCGAAATTCCCTTAAAAGTGGGTAGGGAACAGTTAATCGCTGCACAAAAATCTGATCCAACCTTGAGCAAATGCATTAGTGCGGCTGCAGATAAAATGCAAGTTTCAAATGTTTCAGTAGCTTATTTTTGGGATGAGGGTGTGTTGATGCGCTGGTGGAAGTCGTCAAATTCTAATAATGACCGTGCCTACCGTGCCTCAAACCCATTCCTGTCACAGGAGAGCCTTTTCAGAGACTTATCCTTAACTGCGTTGGTCCACCGCCTAAAGCCAAATCCGGCCACCAGTACCTCCTCACTATAATGTGCGCAGCCACTCGCTACCTGGCAGCTGTGCCCTTGCGCTCCATTAACCAATTGTTAAGTAATAAGTAATATTTAATACGGTTGCCAACCATAATCGTAACCATAATGATATATTACTTAATAATGAACTGGAAGTTGAAATACATGGCTTTGACCCATTGTGGTAATTAACACATTAATTTACACTATTAGTTAATATGATGTTAAGGAATTTATACATGATGACACTTTTAATTAATAGCAATTCACATTTTACTTAATTTATTAGTCCCCTTAGGGCCAGATTTACTAAACGGGGAAATTAAAAAGTTAATTAAAAGCGCACAGATGCAGATCATTTTCATAATGACCAATGCAATCTACCTGTTAGTGTCTGGTTTAACGCAATCTATCAAGAGCAATGAAGCGGCCGCGGCACCATTTAAGCACTAATATGTACCTTTGACACTGTAAAATTGGGTGGGTTATTTTTTTGAGTATTTTTTTGGGTGGGTTATTTCCCTGAGTGCTGGGTTCTGATTGTTGGGTTATTTTTAAACTGTTGGGTAGTTTTGTGTGTAATCCACTGCTGGGTTTAATTTCACTGACAGTAGATAACACCCCCTCATAAACTGCACAGCTGGGTTATAGTAATCAACTGCTGGTTTGCCAAACTGGATAGGTTTAATAGCTTTAAATAGCTTTAAGGTTTCTGTAAATCATGCCAGATGTCCAAGATGTCATTTATGCTGTTATCTTCTTCTAGCACTCGTGCTCTTCTTCACTGTAGTCTTCATCTGTCTCATCTCTCAACATCTTTCAACATGTTTTCTTCACCCTCGTGAATCCTCTCGATAACCTGTGTGGTTGGTTTTGAAACATTAAGTTCAGGAACCAAACTTTCACAACTTTTGCTCATCCTGCTCTACAAAAATGAGGAAGTCAAATACTAACACCCTTTTAGGTATTGCAGGTTCTTTCCAATCAGCATTCAAGCATTTTTATATGGCATTAGCAAGCAAACAATATTTCTTTGAAACATCGTTTCTCTGTGTCTTATCGTGTGAACTTTGCTATTCTGTAATAATTAGAAGTATATTTTTATATCTTTATCGTTATCTTTATAGTTATCGTCCTTGGTGTGAAAGGGCCTTAATTCTGTTATTTCTCACAATATGACATGGATAAAACATCAATAACACAAAAACAAACACTAATGACACTCATCTTCATCAGCCACTACAGCTAAATAACTACAGCAGCATAATATGCCCATATGAATCTAAATAAAGTTAGATTTTCTAATGACTACATTCACTGTGATAAAGTAATTTGATCATTAACATGTTACAGTTTTTATATGCGAAGAAACTGACAATGATTATAAAACGTTCAAAACTAAAAAAGGTCAACATCTCAAACTCGTTGTTGTGCTCCTCAAATCATTCCTGAACCATTTTTGCTTTGTGGCAGGAGCATTATCCTGCTGGAAGAGCCACAGCCACCAGGGAATACCGTTTCCATGAAAGGCTGTACATGGTCTGCAACAATGCTTAGGTAGGTGGTACGTGTCAAAGTAACATCCACATGGATGGCAGGACCCAAGGTTTCCCAGCAGATCATTGCCCAAAGCATCACACTGCCTCTGCCGGCTTGCCTTCTTCCCATAGTGCATCCTGGTGTCATGTGTTCTCCAGGTAAGCGACGCACACGCACCCGGCCATCCACGTGATGTAAAAGAAAATGTGATTCATCAGACCAGGCCACCTTCCTCCATTGCTCCGTGGTCCAGTTCTGACGCTCACGTGCCACTGTTGGTGCTTTCGGCGGTGGACAGGGGTCAGCATGGGCACCCTGACTGGTCTTTGCGTTCTATCCACGTACAGCCACAGAGTGCGGATGGGACAGAGGAAAGCTAGGGCTGGGTCTGCCTCCTCTGGGGGCAGTGCTTGCAGGTTCACCACCTGGTCCCTGAAGGGAGTGGTAGGAACCTTGGGCACATAGCCAGGCTGGGGTCTCAGTACCACAGGGGTGTCACCCGGCTCGAACTCTAGGCACGATTCGTCGACCGAAAATGCCTGCAGGTCCCCTACCCTCTTGATGGAGGCCAGTGCAGCCAGCAGCAAAGTCTTCATAAACAGAATCTTTAGCTCTGCCGACTGCAGAGGCTCAAATGGGGCATTCTGAAGTGCTCGGACCACCAGAGCAAGATCCCAAGAGGGTATAGAGGGAGGTCAAGGAGGATTTAACCGTCTTGCCCCCCTGAGGAACCTGACGACCAGGTCGTGCTTCCCAACCGTCTTACCTTCTACGTGGCCGTGATAAGCAGATATTGCAGCAACATAGACTTTGAGGGTGGAGGGCGACAGCCTACGCTCCAACCCCTGCTGCAGGAAGGAAAGCACAGACACAATCGAACATCTTCGGGGGTCTTCTCGGCGAGAACAGCCCCGCCCATCTCCGGGTCGCCCGTCTCAGAGATGATGTTTCACTGATCGCTTAACAAACTGAGGGGCAGCCCACGAGGCACTCTGATGGTATGTCGGGGGAAGCTCTTGATTGCCTCAGCCTGCTACTGACTGCGAAGAACTGCTGGGCCCAGTTCTCGACAGTGTCGCCAAAAAGGCCACCTTGTGAGATGGGGGCATCGAGAAAGCGTACTTTGACGACAACTTGCACCTCAGCAAGGCAAGCCGGGGGACATTTCTGGATCACCGAGGTGGACATCGTCTGGCCGGACTTTGATCACGGTTAGTCAACATGCGCAGCTCAACCCGACTCAGAACTACCCTCATGCATTAAGAGTGCATGGAGTAGGTGGTCTGCGCACAGCCACCCCACAGTTGAGGGTAGTGAGAGAGGAAAAACTTTCTATGCAGTTCTGGTGTTCCATATCTTTAGCACCAAAGTAGTTCCATACTGCCATACAAAGTTTTCTATGCACGTCGGGGAAAGATCCCGGGAAAGCATGGCTGTTAACTCTGAATCTGATTCAGCAAAGCACACACCATTACAGTGGGCTCAGCATCATCCTCATTCCCAGAGCACAACAGCCCTCTCTCCGATGCAGCGATTGACATCTGATCCTCACCTGGAGCCCCAAATGAAATGCTAGGTTCCCCCATAAGAAGGACCAGCAATTTTGTCCAGAAGCTGCACAGCTTGCAGTGCGCTAGAGGGGGAGGGGCCCTGGGGGGTGGTTCCCCGAAGGAGAAGCCCTCCCCTTCTCAGGTCACCCAAGCTATTTCACCAAAGTAGACCCCTCCTGTTGGCCACCAGGGAGGGCGCTACAACGGGAAATAGGCAAAGGGACAGCGCACCTAGAGTGCAGAGAGAGCGCTGGGTTGCCGTGACAACCCGCACTGCAGCCCGGCAGCTCAACGGCACACGACACGCAGAGAAGCAAGAGGTCCGTCCAGGTTTCCCCGGCGGGCAACTCTCGTCGAGCTCCGCCTGTGTCGAGCAGACTAACGATGGCTGGCCAACAACAAAGGAGACTCAAGCTTCCCAGAGAAAGAAGAGTCGCGACCGGCATGCTGACGTGGTCATGTTCCCATTAGAAATACGTGAACCACCCACGAATGCCGTCTCAGCATACATACGGCCAGACATGTGAAACAGTGCTCGTGGCCGTCAGTGAGAACAGGAAACAACCGCATCCAGAAACACACTGGTAGAATGTCCTCTTTAAAAAGACGCAAGCTCTATCTGTGTAGCTCTTCTAGGGAAACTGCTCTCCGCGGTGCTGAAGCACACGGGGGTAGTCGCTGCAACACAGACAGGGACAATGTGTGTAGATTTTAACACATGTAGTGAGTGTGCTCAGGGACAACACATGTTGTGTCAAATTTAACACACAACCTGTGTCGTTTCTTAACACATCTCTGTGTTTACCTGTAACTCAACTAACTTACACAGAAGTGTGTTGAAACCTTTTACACGCTAATGTGTTATAGTTACATAACTTGTGTCAGATATGTGTTACATGCAACTGTATATTTGCAAGAGTTACTTCCTGTGTTTTTACACCGAGGATGTGTTTGGATGAACACTAAACGTATTGTTCACTTGTTTTTATGTAGTCCAGTGACGTTTAGTTCAACTAAACGTCACGTCTAGTTCAACATTTACACATAGTTTGTTTGAACATTTTATTACCTGGATGTTTTAGACATCATGAATCTACACACACAAGCTCTTACTGAGATTAACAGAGGTTTAGATGTTGATGCTTCAGAATCTGATTAATGGCACCTTTATTTGAGCTCTTGACCCTTAACTTCTCTTTTAATTCTTCTCTGGTTGGAGAGGAAAGTATGTTTGTTATGACAAGAGAAAATATGATCAGATGTTTCTTGATGATGTCATAACCAGCAAGTACTGATCTGATCAAGTTTTTGAGTGTATGGATGGTGTGCATTTATTTTGTTTATTTTATGTATGTTAGTTATAGCGGTCTTGTGAAACTACATCATGATATCCAGCAGTGCAGAATGAGTTCTTATAAAAAATAATAAAATAAAATGTTTTCATAAAGTTTTTGAGCTGCAGCAGAAACTCATTAAACGCACACATCAAGAATCAGCTCATGAATCTCAACAGTGGTGACAAACCAAAAGCTGCATGCCGCAATGCATGCTGGGAGTAGACCAGTGATGCCTGTAGCTGTACAGCTGTATACACTCTGCGTACCATGAGCAGGCACTAATTAAATCTTTTTTTCTTTTTTTTAAATTGATTATTAATCTATATGTATAAGCTACACTCATGACATATTAAAAAAGCATGACAGAGAAGAATAAATAAAGGCGTATGTATTTTAAAGTCAAATGTGTGTGTGTGTGTGTGTGTGTGTGTGACTAAATGATGACTTTCATCATCAACACGTGATCATATTTTCTCTTGGCGTTTGTCCTATAACAAATGTGTTGATTCTCAATAAGAGCTTCTGTAGACGTCTGACAGAAATAAAGTCAGTCTGGTTAGTAATGTGTGACGCTGGTAATGCTGTTTGTGGAGTTGTTTAATCCTCCTCTGAGGAGATCTTGACCTATCCACCGATCGGGCGGGCCAAGTAATAAAAATAATATTCATATTAATTGAGAGTGGATGAGAGATAAATAATTGATAAAGCATTGTGTTTGTTTGATAAAGACATTTTGCGAGCCCTGTGGGCGATTCATTCCGGTTGCCGTTTTCCCACATTGGAAGTTTTCAAGACAATTCCCACATGTACTGACGGGGGAGCCGAAACTGTGCAAAACTGTTATCCAATCATAGCTATGTGCGTTTATGTCCAAGTCTTCAGTGCGGCACGCCCATAAAAACCGAGCGTTCCTTGAGAGAGCATCAAAACCAGGGCAGAAAATAGTATTATTATTACTTATTCATTATGATATTTTGAAAGTAAAAACCATGCGAACGTCATAAGTTGACCTCAGACAACAGTATAAAAAAAACACAAAAAAAACAGTTCATGACCCCTTTAATGGGAAACATGTTTTATTAAATCCTTATATTTTTTGTTTGTTTAAAACAAATAATTTGTATAAACTTGTATTTTTTAAAATTAGAAATAATTGTTTAATTGAATTTATGTCTATTTGATTGGATAATTTCTAATACATATTATTTCTCAAATGAGAATTTTTGTTTTGATTATATATACAGGTGCTGGTCATATAATTAGAATATCACCAAAAAGTAGATTTATTCTCTATTAAATAAATATTCTCTAAAGAAAAAGCATTGCTTCATTAGTGTGTGAATATTCAAACCCAATGTGAACGTCTCTACTATTTCTATTCAAAATCATTTTGCATCAAACATTTGTTTAGTGTAACAGACTTCAGACTTTACAATTGACCTGCACTTTAGGCTTCTTTCTTGGTTAAATTTATATAAAATGTTCAAACCATTTATGTTCATTGTCAAATTCATTCATTAACTTGGGTTATGTGCTTTAATTTATCATTTTGTTATTCGCGACCTGAAACAATGTAGGATCGGACAAACCATGTGTCCGCCATTTAGAATTTTGTCATAAATTGCAATATCTTTTAAAATGTTTGACATATCTGCACAAAAGTTGGTACGCATGATCGACAGCATGTCCTGAACGTACATGAGAAGTTTCAAAACAGCGCCACCTAGTGTTCCAGAGATATAAGGTTTTTTGTCATTTATGTCATTTTGTTCCCTGGCTTATGCCATTCTTTCTAATGTGGCTCTTCAGATATCAGGTTAACCATAAGATACATTAGCTTAGCATGCTAATCTGGTTAAAATTCTAAATAATGCTTTTGTCTGCTCACTCTCACACTGAAAGCTCTCCTCTGCAGCCTGTTGAGTCTGCGTCAACTGAGTGGCGCAATCAGTAACAACACATGCCACGAGCCCCAAACCATTCAGGTCGTGGGTTCGATTCCTGAGTGGCACATACCATATTAAATATAACATGCGGTGCATTTATATACAAAATCTTCATTTTGAGTTTATTCTCACTTGAACTAAGGAACTTTGGCAGCTATACAGGTGCTGGTCATATAATTAGAATATCATCAAAAAGTTGATTTATTTCACTAATTCCATTCAAAAAGTGAAACTTGTATATTATATTCATTCATTACACACAGACTGATATATTTCAAATGTTTATTTCTTTTAATTTTGGTGATTATAACTGACAACTAAGGAAAATCCCAAATTCAGTATCTCAGAAAATTAGAATATTGTGAAAAGGTTCAATATTTAAGACACCTGGTGCCACACTCAGCTAATTACCTCAAAACACCTGCAAAGGCCTTTAAATGGTCTCTCAGTCTAGTTCTGTAGGCTACACAATCATGGGGAAGACTGCTGACTTGACAGTTGTCCAAAAGACGACCATTGACACCTTGCACAAGGAGGGCAAGACACAAAAGGTCATTGCAAAAGAGGCTGGCTGTTCACAGAGCTCTGTGTCCAAGCACATTAATAGAGAGGCGAAGGGAAGGAAAAGTGTACAAGCAATAGGGATAACCGCACCCTGGAGAGGATTGTGAAACAAAACCCATTCAAAAATGTGGAGGAGATTTACAAAGAGTGGACTGCAGCTGGAGTCAGTGCTTCAAGAACCACTACGCACAGACGTATGCAAGACATGGGTTTCAGCTGTCGCATTCCTTGTGTCAAGCCACTCTTGAACAACAGACAGCGTCAGAAGCGTCTCGCCTGGGGTAAAGACAAAAAGGACTGGACTGCTGCTGAGTGGTCCAAAGTTATGTTCTCTGATGAAAGTAAATTTTGCATTTCCTTTGGAAATCAGGGTTCCAGAGTCTGGAGGAAGAGAGGAGAGGCACACAATCCACGTTGCTTGAGGTCCAGTGTAAAGTTTCCACAGTCAGTGATGGTTTGGGGTGCCATGTCATCTGATGGTGTTGGTCCACTGTGTTTTTTGAGGTCCAAGGTCAACGCAGCCATATACCAGGAAGTTTTAGAGCACTTCATGCTTCCTGCTGCTGACCAATTTTATGGAGATGCAGATTTCATTTATGCATTCAGCAGACGCTTTTTTTCATTTCATTTTCCAACAGGACTTGGCACCTGCACACAGTGCCAAAGCAACCAGTACCTGGTTTAAGGACCATGGTATCCCTGTTCTTAATTCGCCAGCAAACTCGCCTGACCCTAACCCCATAGATAACCTATAGGGTATTGTGAAGAGGAAGATGCGATATGCCAGACCCAACAATGCAGAAGAGCTGAAGGCCACTATCAGAGCAACCTGGGCTCTCATAACACCTGAGCAGTGCCACAGACTGATCGACTCCACGCCACGCCGCATTGCTGCAGTAATTCAGGCAAAACGAGCCCCAACTAAGTATTGAGTGCTGTACATGCTCATACTTTTCATGTTCATACTTTTCAGTTGGCCAAGATTTCTAAAAATCCTTTCTTTGTATTGGTCTTAAGTAATATTCTAATTTTCTGAGATACTGAATTTGGGATTTTCCTTAGTTGTCAGTTATAATCATCAAAATTAAAAGAAATAAACATTTGAAATATATCAGTCTGTGTGTAATGAATGAATATAATATACGTTTCACTTTTTGAATGGAATTAGTGAAATCAACTTTTTGATGATATTCTAATTATATGACCAGCACCTGTATATCTAAAACGCTGCATGATTAATAGAAATAAAACTGAAATTGCAATTTGGCTCAGTGCGATTATGAAATTACAAATTACAAATTTGTAAAGAGCAGTGCAGCACCCGGACTGTTTAGAGGAGCGCACATGCTCGCAGCGGGGAAAGCAGTATGAATGAAGCTAACTTGACCGTTCATATCAAAATCTTCACGAATAGGAATAGCCTTAAGTACTCAGACCAAGACAAACATTCTCCTCAACAATTAGAGTTTGCATTGATTGGGATCACAGACTTGGGGAGTTCACACCTGGTTGAGGAACAGGAGGTCATTTGGATGTAGACCGTGGGAAAGGACACACCATCTGCAGTAGCATCTCTAAACTCTATAACTATTATTGCATTTTGTTCTGTTTCTCTGGACATGAGAGCATTGAGACATTTCAAATGACACCAAACATTCACTTGCATTGATATAAGACATTTTCATTTGATCATTCTGAGTGAAGGGAAGAATGAAGTGAGGGAGTAGGAATAAATGTGAAGGAAGGACAGGAGGGAAAAGGCTTTCCTGCATCTTCACTCTGAGGGAAAACAGATGATAGCCTTACAAGGGAGCTGAAGTGAGGGAGAAGGAACTGATCTATTATTATATTAACATATCTCAGAAGATCAAACTATCTGAGGGTATTTCAGCCTTACACTGTTACTTCTGACATGACTTTCCTCTTTATAAAAGAGGAAAATCTTCTTTGTAAGACTATTCTTTGTAAGACAAATAATCTATATATAACTATGAATAACTTCTAGAATTTATGAGAAATAAAAATGTTGCTTATGTTATGATTACAATCCTGTCAGCCATTCTGTAAAGGTCATTTACTTGACACAGTTTGCTGTTTATTGCTTAAAATATAACACAAATGTTGTTTGTAAATTGAAAAATGTCCAACATTTTGGTAACATGGTTGCAAAAAAAGGCAACCCAGATGTAAAGTAAGGAGCTAATGTGACCTGATGTTGATGATCAATATGAAAGTTTCTCAAACCTCCCTCTACTGACCATTTGTTGAAAATTCAGTACCTATTTGATAGTTTAACTGTTTCTCTAAATGTGCTGAAGTGTTGAGTCTTTCTAACATGGATGTTCTCCAGCATCATGAATGAATGAAGAATAAACACCAACCTCTTTGTTCTTCAGGATCTTCAGTGTGTTTCATTCTGCAGGTTCTGGATCACTCGTGTTCTCACTGTCCTCTATAAAGGGTTACTTCAGCGATTAGCATTAAGCTTTGTATCAGTAGAAACCCGGTAGTATAATTGAATTATTGGCTTGTGCTGTATTGAGCAGACACGTTCAGTTTTTAATTGTAGTGTCTGTTTTTTAACTGAACTAAATGATTTTATTACTATAAAAATGAAAACGACGGTGGGGGCGGTGCCGCGGTGGGCAAGTGATGTAACCGGTAGGCGTGGCTTGGTGGCCTTGTAGGGCAGCGAAGCAAGTGCATTCTGGGAGTTGTTGTCTTTCATCCATATGAGCCAAAAATACATTTTCTGGCTTTTCTCAGTCTAGAAGGCACCAACTTCTAAAATAATTTCACATTTCTACTACATAAATTACCCAATTTAAATACACATTCATCTTCCCAACGCTAAAGTACCCCTTTAATAAACTCAGTCTTTGCAGATTTCAGCTCTTCCTGATGCTTTGATGCTCGTCTTCACTTGTAGCCTGATGGGAATATTCCAGCATTTATTGATGAACTGATGTGGGAGGAGCTTCACTGATGATGTGACTGCTGTGGGAGGAGCTTCACTGATGATGTGACTGCTGTGGGAGGAGCTTCACTGATGATGTGACTGCTGTGGGAGGAGCTTCATCGATGATGTGATTGATGTGGGAGGAGATTCACTGATGATGTGACTGATGTGGGAGGAGCTTCACTGATGATGTGACTGCTGTGGGAGGAGCTTCACTGATGATGTGACTGCTGTGGGAGGAGCTTCACTGATAATGTGATTGATGTGGGAGGAGATTCACTGATGATGTGACTGGTGTGGGTGGAGCTTCACTGATTAAGTGATTGGTGTGGGAGGAGCTTCACTAATGATGTGACTGCTGTGGGAGGAGCTCCACTGATAATGTGATTGATGTGGGAGGAGATTCACTGATGACGTGACTGGTGTGGGAGGAGCTTCACTGATGATGTGATTGATGTGGGAGGAGCTTCTCTGGTGCTGTGATTGCCATGGGAAAAGCTGGAGGGTATTCCAGAAAGCAAGGTTAACTTACCGTCACATATATCCTGAACTCTTGGTTGATTAACCCAAACCTTGCTTTACTCGAGGTATGCTGGTTCCAAAAATGAGTCCGGGAGTAAGTTCAGACTAACTCAGAGTGTGTTAACTGTGAACACACAAGACATTCTCAACAGAGCGGCGAATCGATGATTCACCATGGAAACAGACGCTAAGAAAGAGCGCGCCGTTCTACTTCCTCTTCTTCTTTTGTTTAATGGCAGTTTACATAACCTACTTAGTGCACATCGCCACCTATTGGGTGGTTGTGCAAGCATTTTTTCAATCTCTTTGTTTAATAAGTAATCTTTATTCACTGAGAATAAGGATTATATTGTTTGTTTGATGCTAATTAATTCAATGCAGATCCATGTGTGAGATGACAATAAAATAAATAAATATATTTCAATTGAATTAACATTTAAACATTACCTTGTTGTAGTAGTGCTTTAAAATGAATATATAATGTTGTATATTATAACTGTAACTATATAACACATTTAGATATATTAATTTAATTATATTAATTATATAAAACACATCTGAATACCTCTTAAGCAAACTAACCCTGGATCATGAGCCGTTCTGGAGCAGGTTATGTTCAGAGAGTGAGTTGCTATGGTTACTCACAGGTTATGTTCAGAGAGTGAGTTGCTATGGTTACTCACAGGTTATGTTCAGAGAGTGAGTTGCTATGGCTACTCACAGGTTATGTTCAGACTGAGTTGCTATGGCTACTCACAGGTTATGTTCAGAGAGTGAGTTGCTATGGTTACTCACATACCCTGAAAGTTACCTCCGTTTTTGGAATCAAAGGTTGAGGTTATCCGCTTACTTACTCTTAAACATACCCGGGTATGTCACATAACCTGCTTTCTGGAATACCCCCCAGATCTGCCAAAATCAAAAATATTTCAGTTACTGAGTTTGTTTTTATACTAAATGACACATCTAAGCATGTCTGTCTGATTATCCTAAAGTAACTGATGCTCATTCGACTCATAACTCTTCCAAATATAAATAATGGTAAGAAAATCAGTTGAAAGCATAAACTCAGAGATAACTGTATATATTTGTAGTCATCAAACCCCCTCAGTCTGTTGACAGCAATGAGATTTACAGGAGATGTGAAGACATCATCATAATAAATGAGGTGAAAACAGGAACTATTGAGATGAAATAAAGAGTGTTTTCAGCAGCTCTGTTAATATTGATGAGCCTCAGACTATCAACACTCATTCAACAAGACATTCAGGATCATCAGCAGATCATCTCACTTTATTCTGACTGTTTGCTGTTACAAACACATTATTCCAGTCAGGATACATGACAAAAGACTATTCAACTGCTCTACTGGAAGACAATACTGTAATATCTCACAATATGACATTGATAAAACATAATTCAACAACTCTCATCTTCATGAACCTCCACAGGTAAATAACTACAGCATAATATGGATCTGAATTTAGATTTTCTAATAACTACTTTCATTTTATTGCAATGCAAATTAGAAATTTATAGTAAAATTATATATATCATTTACAATGTATAAATTATATAATTGTAACACTGTTAAGTAAATATTAGAATATTTGATCTGCCAAAAGAGAAATAAAGGTTCAAGTAAATTAACCAAATCAAATGATCTCAAACTTTGAATTTTTAGGAGCTAAAGCCACTTCAGAAATTATGGTATAATTTACCAGTATTTTCTTTTATCTATTTTGGCCTTCACTTAGAATCACTTTTAAAAAATTAAAATAGGCTACTAGTTAATATGCGAATCTTAGGTCTCAACTTAAGATATGATAAATTAATTTAGAAATCACATTTTTTAAAAAGTAAGGCGTTAGTCACTTGAAGAATGACCGGTAATGCTCCGTGACGGCTCGTCGGCCTCTGTAATGTTGGTCGCAAATCGTCAACTAACTGCAAAATCATGTGTCGTGGGAGTCTGTAATTATTTACAAGTATTTTATCATCAAAGCGCAGCACATCCTCCGGGTCGTCCAAAAGTCTCTCCACCATCAAACGTCGCTGCTCTTGCGTCTTGATTAATAAATGTAACGCCATTCTCGAAAAAGCCTATTTGTACTGTGAGTTTTACTGTTGGATTTCAAAAAGGTTTGAAGTTAGGACAGCTTTTAGGATTTTTTTTTGTCGAGTTAGGATGCTTCTGTAATAACCGTTTCCTATCCTTAGTAAGATAAGATTATGCACTTAAGAAATGTCCTTCTGTAATAGCTTTTGTCCTAAATGAGGTCCTAACTGAAATTGCCATGGTTACCAAACAGATAAGATAGTTAAAGTTAAAGGGATAAAATTAGCCCATGATTTACTCACCCTCAAGTCATCCTAGGTGTATATGACATTCTCCTTTCAGACGAATAAAATCGGAGCCAAGCTTTATAATGGCAGCAATAGTTGCTCTGTTTTTGAAGTCCATAAAAATGCATCCGTCCATCATATAACTGCTCCACACGGCTCTGGGGGGTTAATAAAGGCCTTCTGAAGCGAAGCGATATCCATATTTAAAACTTTATAAAGTAAAGTTCCGGACGATCGCCTTCCGTGGAAAAGTGTTCCGTATTCCGTATTCCTTCCATATTCAATTTATGGAAAAAGTGTTGAAAGTGCCTTCTCGCCGTTCAAGATGCTTACGCTACGTCTGACGAGCGTACTGGTAGCGAAAGCCTTTTGAACTGCAAAGCACGTTATTTGACGGACAGATGCACTATTATGGACTTCAAAAACAGAACTACAACTACTGCTATTATAAAGCTTGGATTAGACACACACACACACACTTTCTACAGTTTGATGAAGCCACAGGCTCATTTCTGTATTGTTCTCATCGAGCACAGCGCTACTTGAGCGTCTTTTCTGGCGTCTTCCTCCTGAAATAAACATTTAGTGAGCATGAGAGGAACATATGTTGAGTTCATTCAGACCTGAGCGAGTGTGTGTGTGCTTTTGTGTGTTCGTGTGTGTGATTGTGTCGATGTTACTGAATGTCAAGTCAAAAGGCAAAGTTTGAGATCTGTGAGGGGAATTATACATCTCAAGTGTTGAGCTCACATTTTATTCCTAGTCTTCTCACATCTTTGACTGATCAAATGTGTTAGTTACTTTAAAATGTTAAAATACACAGGAACAGATACTGCTAAATGTATTATATCGAGCCTATAATGAGCCACATGAGACATTTTAAATCTATACACACATTTTAATATAGATACACGTGAATAAACATTAAATGTTGCTGGTGCTCTTTATAAATGCTTTATGATTGCTGTCATTTTATACACATACAAAACTAACATTTTATTAGAGTATTTACTTTATTGTTATTTATCTGTAGTGATTGACGAAGATTAGTGTTTTTGTTTTATTTTCATATTGTGAGATATTACAGTATTGTCTTTCATGAGAGCAGTTGAATAGTCTTTTGTCATGTATCCTGACTGGAATAATGTGTTTGTAACAGCAAACAGTCAGAATAAAGTGAGATGATCTGCTGATGATCCTGAATGTCTTGTTGAATGAGTGTTGATAGTCTGAGGCTCATCAATATTAACAGAGCTGCTGAAAACACTCTTTATTTCATCTCAATAGTTCCTGTTTTCACCTCATTTATTATGATGATGTCTTCACATCTCATGTGAATTCACACTTAAAGCTCATTTCATTGTGCTCAACAGACTGAGGGGATTTGATGGTCACTCTTAAATGTTTATTCTTAAATGTAGTCTTTATGCTTTCAACTGTTTTCTTACCATTATTTATATTCTGTTATCATTTAGTATAAAAATTAATTCAGTAACTGGTATATTTTTTATCTTGGCAGATCAGCTCCTCCCACATCATTCACATCATCAGTGAAGATCCTCCCACACAATCACATCATCAGTTAAGCTCCTCCCACATCCGTTCATCAATAAATGCTGGAATATTCCCATCAGGCTACAAGTGAAGACGAGCATCAGAGCATCAGGAAGAGCTGAAATCTGCAAAGACTGAGTTTATTAAAGAGGACAGTGAGAACACGAGTGATCCAGAACCTGCAGAATGAAACACACTGAAGATCCTGAAGAACAAAGAGGTTGGTGTTTATTCTTCATTCATTCATGATGCTGGAGAACACTCATGTTAGAAAGACTCAACACTTTAGACAAACAAATAGGTACAAAAATTTTTGGTTTTCAACAAATGGTCAGTAAATGGAGATTTGAGAAACGTTCATATTGATTCTCAACATCAGGTCAAACTAAATATTATTTTAGCTCTTTTATTTTACATTTATATCTGGTTCACATTTTTTTATAGTCATTTTATCAACATTTTGGATGTTTCTCAAAGTACTTTACAATATTTGTTTGTTTGTTTTTTTAGCAATAAACGCCAAACTGTATCATCATAACTGGATTTAGATTATTTTCTTGTCCTCCCATCATACTGCAGAAAGAGCTCAGATAATTAGTGATACAGATTTTTGTATAACCAACACAGATTATTTGCATGTTTATGTCCCTGATAACCAATATACAGAAACAATATTCTGTTTTATTTCTGTTTTTGGCAATTACAGCAATAGCACTGAACAATAAAACTGGTTAACAATTGTTTTCAATACTGTCATTTCTGTCATTTCAATTGCACACAAAAAACAATAAATGGGAGTTAAAAAGAGTGCATAAAATGAAGTTCAGTCACTAAAGTGTCTTTTTTAAAAATAACAAGTAAAGAATAAAGCATGTAAAATAATTCAAACACATAAAAAAAACTCTAAATCGCCTGAATAAAAACATTGCTGCTTCAGTGTAGTTTAATAATCCCAGTTACATAATTAATTTATAACAACAACATTTATATAAACTATAGGCAAAATACATTTTCAAAGTTTAATGGAGAACATAAATAAGTGGAGAGTCAACTTTGCATAAATGTAAGCATTCGTTTTAAACTGCAGTTGTAAAATGTTTATGTGTGGATTAAAAGGCTAAAGAGTGAGGATAATGGAATATTAACTGCAATACGCACACATTACTCATACATTCACTGGAATATTCACTGCAATACACACACATTACTCATACATTCACTGGAATATTCACTGCAATACGCACACATTACGCATACATTCACTGGAATATTCACTGCAATACACACGCATTACTCGTACATTCGCTGGAATATTCACTGCAATACGCACCCATTACGCGTACATTCGCTGGAATATTCACTGCAATATGCACACATTACTCGTACATTCGCTGGAATATTCACTGCAATACGCACACATTACGCATACATTCACTGGAATATTCACTGCAATATGCACACATTACTCATACATTCACTGGAATATTCACTGCAATACGCACACATTACGCATACATTCACTGGAATATTCACTGCAATACACACACATTACTCGTACATTCGCTGGAATATTCACTGCAATACGCACCCATTACGCGTACATTCGCTGGAATATTCACTGCAATATGCACACATTACTCGTACATTCGCTGGAATATTCACTGCAATACGCACCCATTACGCGTACATTCGCTGGAATATTCACTGCAATATGCACACATTACGCGTGCATTCGCTGGAATATTCACTGCAATACGCACACATTACGCGTACATTCGCTGGAATATTCACTGCAATACGCACACATTACTCATACATTCGCTGGAATATTCACTGCAATACGCACACATTACTCATACATTCGCTGGAATATTCACTGCAATACGCACACATTACGCATACATTCGCTGGAATATTCACTGCAATACGCACACATTACGCATACATTCGCTGGAATATTTACTGCAATACGCACACATTACGCATACATTCGCTGGAATATTCACTGCAATACACACACATTACACATACATTCGCTGGAATATTCACTGCAATACGCACACATTACTCGTATACATTCGCTGGAATATTCACTGCAATACGCACACATTACTCGTATACATTCGCTGGAATATTCACTGCAATACGCACACATTACTCGTACATTCGCTGGAATATTCACTGCAATACGCACACATTACTCGTACATTCGCTGGAATATTCACTGCAATACGCACACATTACTCGTACATTCGCTGGAATATTCACTGCAATACGCACACATTACTCGTACATTCGCTGGAATATTCACTGCAATACCCACACATTACGCATACATTCGCTGGAATATTCACTGCAATACGCACACATTACGCATACATTCGCTGGAATATTCACTGCAATACGCACGCATTACTCATACATTCACTGGAATATTCACTGCAATACGCACACATTACTCATACATTCGCTGGAATACGCACACATTACGCATACATTCACTGGAATATTCACTGCAATACGCACACATTACACATTACATTCGCTGGAATATTCACTGCAATACGCACACATTACACATTACATTCGCTGGAATATTCACTGCAATACGCACACATTACTCATACATTCGCTGGAACATTCACTGCAATACGCACACATTACACATTACATTCACTGGAATATTCACTGCAATACGCACACATTACTCATACATTCGCTGGTATACGCACACATTACGCATACATTCACTGGAATATTCACTACAATACGCACACATTACACATTACATTCGCTGGAATATTCACTGCAATACGCACACATAACGCATACATTCGCTGGAATATTCACTGCAATACGCACACATTACACATACATTCGCTGGAATATTCACTGCAATACACACACATTACTCGTACATTCGCTGGAATATTCACTGCAATACGCACACATTACTCGTACATTCGCTGGAATATTCACTGCAATAGGCACACATTACGCGTACATTCGCTGGAATATTCACTGCAATAGGCACACATTACGCGTACATTCGCTGGAATATTCACTGCAATACGCACACATTACTCGTACATTCGCTGGAATATTCACTGCAATACGCACACATTACTCATACATTCGCTGGAATATTCACTGCAATACGCACACATTACACATTACATTCGCTGGAATATTCACTGCAATACGCACACATTACGCATTACATTCACTGGAATATTCACTGCAATACGCACACATTACTCATACATTCGCTGGAGTACGCACACATTACGCATACATTCGCTGGAATGTTCACTGCAATACGCACACATTACACATTACATTCGCTGGAATATTCACTGCAATACGTACACATTACATTCGCTGGAATATTCACTACAATATGCACACATTACACATTACATTCGCTGGAATATTCACTGCAATACGCACACATTACTCGTACATTCGCTGGAATATTCACTGCAATACGCACCCATTACGCGTACATTCGCTGGAATATTCACTGCAATACGCACACATTACTCGTACATTCGCTGGAATATTCACTGCAATAGGCACACATTACTCGTACATTCGCTGGAATATTCACTGCAATACGCACGCATTACTCATACATTCACTGGAATATTCACTGCAATATGCACACATTACGCATGCATTCGCTGGAATATTCACTGCAATACACACACATTACTCATACATTCGCTGGAATATTCACTGCAATACACACACATTACGCATTACATTCACTGGAATATTCACTGCAATACGCACACATTACTCATACATTCGCTGGAGTACGCACACATTACGCATACATTCGCTGGAATGTTCACTGCAATACGCACACATTACACATTACATTCGCTGGAATATTCACTGCAATACGTACACATTACATTCGCTGGAATATTCACTACAATATGCACACATTACACATTACATTCGCTGGAATATTCACTGCAATACGCACACATTACTCGTACATTCGCTGGAATATTCACTGCAATACGCACACATTACGCGTACATTCGCTGGAATATTCACTGCAATACGCACACATTACTCGTACATTCGCTGGAATATTCACTGCAATAGGCACACATTACTCGTACATTCGCTGGAATATTCACTGCAATACGCACACATTACTCGTACATTCGCTGCAATACGCACACATTACGCGTACATTCGCTGGAATATTCACTGCAATACGCACACATTACGCATACATTCGCTGGAATATTCACTGCAATAGGCACACATTACGCGTACATTCGCTGGAATATTCACTGCAATACGCACACATTACTCATACATTTGCTGGAATATGAAAGTTATGTTAAATCCGCGGTCACTAGGGATGTGACTGTGTGAACATTTTCCCATTGGTTAATAAACGTGTCAACACTGCACATATCTCCGTTTGCACCTCGCAAAGTAAAATGCGCACAGCATTCATAACGGGCATTCCTTTGGAAATTGAGTTTCCATATGAATGAACTGAAAATGCTCGCAATTGCAAAGGCAATTCTGAGATTTGTTTCTAAATACATTATAAAAGTTACAAATGTATTGCTAAAACACGTTACAAAGACTGTGAACTGAATTGTGGAGTTGGATTGTTAAACTGTTTTTCACCAATTCTGTGTTCAACGGCAACACTATAATAACTACAGCCGTTGTATTAGCATCAGTGGTTCGCCCGCTCACTCGGGAGTTACTGCTATTACCGTTAGTTATTACACCCTACATTTTGCTAGCTACCTATGCCTTCATCACATAAATGCATATTACCTGGTTGCGATAATATACAAATAGCTTGGTCTCCTTATTTAAAGGGTTAGTTCACCCAAAAATGAAAATTAGCCCATGATTTACTTGCCCTCAAATCCTAGGTGTATATGACTTTCTTCTTTCAGATGAATACAGACAGCCGTACGCATCGATTTACAGCGAAAGAGTAACCCCTGACATGCGAGTGACGTATTGACGAATAAGGAAACGCAAAGGATAGAGCAAAACAAAACACTGTTTTAAAATGAGAATTTTTAAAGAGAAATGCCAGAGGATTTCAATATAAGAGAAGAGGGGCTTGAGTTTGTTGCCCAGCCCTATTTGTTTGAACCGCGAGAGGCGTCAAAGCTTGCAAAACTCCTACTTCCTGCGTCATATATCGCGTCGGGTTACTCTTTTGCCGTAAATTGGTACGTACGGCCGTCTGCCGGAAGCTTGTTATTTTAGTTTGTAAAGTTTTAAATATGGATATTTTTCTCACTCAAATGCATCTCTTCACTTCAGAAGGCCTTTATTAATCCCCCGGAGCCATGTGGAGCACTTTTATGATGGATAGATGCACTTTTATGGATTTCAAAACAGAAACAGCCATTCACTGCCATTATAAAGCTTGGAAGAGCCAATAAATTTTTTAATATAACTCTGATTGTATTCGTCTGAAAAAAGAATGTAATATACACCTAGGATGGCTTAAGGGAGAGTAAATCATGGGATTTTCATTTTTGGGTGAACTATCCCTTTAAATTTCCTGAAAACAATTATATGAAGAAGATGTGGATTCATTTTGTTAAGAGCTATCTTGATGGAGAGCTGACGATCACCACCAACACCCGCCTCTGCAATGATTATTTTACACCGGATAGTTTTACAAACTTTCATCTGAGACAACTGGGATTCACTGATAATCCTCTGTTACGTTTGAGAGAGACGGCATCTTTCCCGCAAGTGGGCGTTGTTTCAGCACCGACAGCAGACAGACCCGCAGCGTTTGAGAGCTCATTTAATTTAATTGGCTTTTTTTTTATTACTCAAATTTGTCTGGGTGGTTAATAATTATCTGTGGTGTGACAAACTCAGAACACATTTTAATATTGCTTTACAGGGACTTCAATGAAAAACACAACAAAAAAACAGTACACTAACAAACTCACTTAAATAGGCGCTTTTACATTTTGCTTTGAAGCTGAATCTTTCGCCGTCATCTTGTCAGTCAACTCCTGCTGCTGGTCATTGAGCAGACACGTTCAGTTTTTAATTCTAGTGTCTGTTCAATTTTTTTTTATCTTTGATTTCAGACGTGATGGACGAGAGCGAGGAGAGTGAAGAACTGAGTGAAGTGGAGGAGGAACATCATGTCAAACCTGGAGAAAAACCTTTGAGTCACTCAAAGACTAAAAACACATTTATAAAGAAAACAAGAGCCAAGAAATCTACAACCTGCACTCAGTGTGGAAAGAGTTTCACAAACAAACATAATCTTGAGCGTCACATGAGAGTTCACACCGGAGAGAAGCCGTTCTCATGTGATCAGTGTGGGAAGAGTTTCACAAGGAAACAACGTCTAGAGATTCACATGAGGATCCACACTGGAGAGAAGCTGTTCACATGTGATCAATGCATGAAGAGTTTCACAAACAAACGTAATCTTGAGCTTCACATGATAGTTCACACTGGAGAGAAGCCATTCTCATGTGATCAGTGCGGGAAGAGCTTCACACAAAAACCAAATCTTTGGCGACACATGAGGATCCACTCTGGAGAGAAGCCACACACATGTGATCAGTGCGGGAAGAGTTACGCACAATCAACACACCTTAAAGTTCACATGAGGATCCACACAGGAGAGAAACTGTTCACATGTGATCAATGTGGCAAAACATTTCTTAGGGCATCAAACCTGAAGACACACCTGACAGTTCATACGAAGGAGAAGCCACATTCATGTTCTGTGTGTGGAAAGAGTTTTTCACTGCTGTATAGTTTACAAACACATCAGAAAATACACACTGGTGTGAGAGAGTACATGTGCTTTGAGTGTGAGAAGACTTTTACTTCAGCAGGCAATTTAAAACTCCACCAGAGGATCCACACTGGAGAAAAACCTTACAAGTGTTCACACTGTGACAAGAGATTCAATCAGTCATCATATCTGAAAACACACGAGAGGATCCACACTGGAGAAAAACCTTACAAGTGTTCACACTGTGACAAGAGATTCAGTCAGTCATCAGATCTCAGATCACATGAGAGGATTCACACTGGAGAGAAGCCGCACACGTGTGATCAGTGCGGGAAGAGTTTCTCTATTAAAAGTCACCTGAAGATACACATGAAGATCCATGCAGTGGAGAAACCACATCACCACAGTCCACGTGGGGAGAGTTTCGCTCAGTCTTTATTCACTCGTACGAAGAACAATCACAGTCTAAAATCACAGTGAGTAGTTCATCTTTATGTGCTGAGAAACAGTCTCTTCTGTGTAAGTTAGTTTCTTATCAGTCACGGTGAGCGACAGGAGATTTTGTTTTTCCATCATGTCTGTTGGAAATGTAACTTGTTTGTTGTTGGCAGAACTATCAGAAAGCATCTTAAGGAGAGGACAGAGAGAACGCCAGTGATCCAGAACCTGCAGAATGAAACATCATGAGACTGAAGAACAAAGAGGTTGGTGTTTATTCTTCATTCCTCATTCATTCATCATGAGACTGAACAACATGCTGATGCTCACCAGATTTACATTGTTTCAGGACCAAACTAGTGATTTATAACACAAATCATCTTCATGACATTAGAATAGATCATAATCGTGCACAGCAGTTGTCGAGCAGATTTGATGGGATTAAAATGACTATTGAACTCTTCAGTGATCTTGACTTTGAGCTTCACTTTTCACTTCACATTTGTCTCTCATTTGAAATCTTACATGATTTAATGTTTCTTTTAGACCTGATGGACGTGATCAAGAAATGAAAAACAAGCCAAAGAATCTGTCACTGCCCTCAAATAATGATTCCCATGAGGATCCACAGCGGAGAGAGACCTCACACACGTGATCAATGCGGGAAGAGTTTCACTCGTTCCTCCGTTCTGAAATCACATCTGCCTTCATTCTGAAGAAGAGCACCAGAAAACTCACACGGGAATAAACCTTTCGATGCATCGTTCAGGATCTGAAGAAGAGGCCGTAACACTTTTAACAGAGACATGCGTGATATTCAAATGACGATTGTTTTCCGCCGCCATATTTATCATTGATCATTCATTGATGGGATTGGCGGCATACGTTGCATTCGTCTCTCGCTCTGCTATGTTTCTGTTTATGCTCATAAAGATTAATGGTGCCCACTTATTATAGGCATCCTTGAGCTTGTTATTTTTCCAATAATAATAGGCGAAGTGGCAACTTGGTTCAGCTGGAGTGTGTACAGGGCCTTAACTGAGAAAAATCAGCTGTTAAAGCTGTAAAAAAGCTTGTGCAACAGGGGTGACCCGAGGGGCCGAGCTTCAGTCAGGGGTGGCACTGGCCACTCATATCCACCCCGTAGCTACGCCCCGCCATGGGGATCAAACTGACCCGTGAGGAAATGATTTTCTACTTTCTTATTACAACCATAAGCTCCCCGAATCCAGTCACATTTTAGTGTGTATTTGTGGTTCTAAAGGTCTTTTAGTTTCTTTTAGGCTATTATTTACATGAATACTACTGTTAGTATAGTTCTTTCTTTAGTATATTTCAAAATTACATATAAACTTTAGATACTGTATATACATCTTAAACACTAAAAATGCCTTCATGCTGGTGCATGTACAGATATATGTTTTATATTGACTTCTATAATAGTAATTTGTTCAAACATGCTGTTTGTTTGCTATAGATTTCAGAATATAAAGCCTTGTTTTATTCCTAAAAACAAGCCGATAAGAAGTACCATATCAATAAGCAGTATTGTAAGAATGATACCATTAAAACCTTAACGATACCCATCCCTACATGTACAGCAGATCCATCTCATTAGTTTCACTTTTACTTAATTTTGTATTTGCTTTGAGTAATTATTGATTAAATGTTGCTTTTTTATTAATGCAGTTATCTTTACTTTATGTTATCAGCGACTTTTATGTCTGCTGATTGTATTTGCATTAGGAAAAGGTAATTTTATCATTTTAGTTGTAATATCTGAAAGCCATGAAGTATTGTTTGCTTTTTCAGCTTTTTTAAATTTCTCAATAAAGCTGTTAATTGTCTGAGATTGAATGAGACGGATGTTTGTCTACATTAGTATTTCTGTCTGTTGTTTTATAGATGTTCTGTCGTTTTAAATGATATTTGGCGCTTTTTGATGATCTGCCGCTGACGTCATCAGTCGGCGTCGAGTCTTCTGAGGAGAGGTGAGCCGTTCACAGTATTGCGCAGATTTAAACTGTTGTAAAATACACTTTACACGGTTACGAGGTCGTTTCTGCCTTGTTTGAACCGAGATGTTGTTATTTGTTGTTAATGTTATTTCTCTGACGTTTATCTTTGGCATTTGTTATAGAGAGACTTTACATGGATAAAGTTCGTAACAGATACCGCTGAGCCGGTTTCAACGTACACAAACGTTACTGCGCATGCGCGCTTTTGTGACCCAAACTTAACTTCCGGTAGACGTCCGCAAAGAATCAATAACAACAGAGGCTGCGTTATCTTTCTTATGCGCTATCATCTTTAATTGTGCAACATCTTCATTTGATATGTTTTTATTGTTTCAGCATGAATATTATAATCTCCCATTTCTGTCTGCAATATATGAGTGGGGAAAACGCCCCCCTTTAAGGGTTAGTTCACCCAAAAATTATAGATTTGAGATTGATTGTTATATAAATACATAGCAAAAATCCCATGCTCTACCGATAGTGGAGTTTACCGATAACGATAACTAGCTTGGACCGCACTTGCCGTTAACCGATTAATCAACCAATAGTTTTTAAAATGGATACTGGATTAAAAAAAATAAATAAAACCATAACACTAAGTAAAACCGTGCTGAAACCATGAAAATGTGCTAAATGAAATACATATAAATATGAATATATTAAAATGAGAAATTCTAACAGAGCAAATTCTAAAGGAAATAATTTAAACATTAAAATAATATTATAAATAAATAACCTAGAAACGTAAATTTTATAGGTAACACTTTGCAAGTCCCATGTATTAGCTAGCTTACATGAACGATATGCATTATGCAATATACATTTTACAGCATGTATTAATATTGTGCCTTGATCATTCATGTTAGTTCATAGTGCATTAACTAAGTTTAACAGATTAAAACTCAATTTAAAAATGTATACAATACTTCTACAGCATTTATTAACCTTAATGTTACAAATTGAATCTTATTGTAAAGTGTTGCCATTTCATATAAATCCAAACAGTCTGCTTTTTTAGAACACTTGACGATTATTTAATCAAAATATGTATTGAAATCGAATGCGTTTCTGATTTGTTTATATTTCTTTCGGCTGCATGACGATACAGTTTGCTTTCTCACGTCACGAGTTGTTACTAGGGATGCACCGTAGGGGTTGCACCGACTAGTTGACTTTAATGCTCTGCCATGACGCTTTAAGCTTAGTCGCTGGCCTATAGAGGGCGCAACAGAATAAGCCATTTCCTGACTCGCAGGCTCCAACAGTTAAAAATGACAAATAAATGCATACTCAGAGAGCTCTCCACAAGACATGTTTGATTATACCATCTGGATGCTCAAAATTGATCGGGCGAATACACGCTTATTGTACACGTAAGTCAATCACCGCTCTAAACTAATGCGCGCTGCATTGTAACGCACATCAAGCAGAGATTGCGCGCACCTCACACAAAGCCATTCAGTAGCGCAGAAATGTATCGTCAACACTGTTCTGTGATTCATCAATAAAATAGCTTAGAAACTGAAGTTATAGCATATATTTCTTAGTAACTAAAACTCACAGCTTCAGTATTAGTAGAGAGACGCTGGCAGGTAGAATTAATTCACACGCAATCGCTCTCTCACTAATGCATTCATATAATGCAATCTTTATTGTGCTACTTTATCTGTATCTGATTCAGAACGAGCAGAAATCTGTGAGCAATATAACAACCCAAAGACAAAAAACTGATACAAAAGCGGTTATGTAGGAGCAATACCTTATGGACAGCGCTGTGTCATGTGTTCGCATCTCAGCTCAAGGTTCAGGCTTATTTATTCATTAATGACGTCATCAGCGCCTAGTCGACGTCGACTCGACTTTGATCACTTAAATGTCGACTTTAAAAAATGCACCGATACCATTTTTTTTCAGAACCGATCCAATCCGATATTTAAAATTCTGAGTATCAGCCGATACCGATACCAATGCAGTTTTGTTTAAAAATTCTAACTGATAAATCACTCTTTTGTGAGTTAAACACAATCTACTAAATACAGACAACTTCATTATAAAGAAAAACAACAAATTATCGGCACAAATCCATACCGATTTTTTTCTGGGTTGCGTCCCATTGCTGGAGCGGCTGAGAAGTGTGTGATGTCATCATTAATAATCAAGCACCAGTAAAGATGAGAGAAAAATCACTCACAGTTCAGATACTCTTAAATACTGAAAGCACTCTTTGTTCATTGCTTGTAATATGTTTTTTGTTCCTCTTTATTATTTACTAGCTTTTATGTTTTGAAGCAATATTAGTTTATATATTTCTTAACATGCAATTGTTTTCATTAAATTTTTTTTTCTTCTTCTTCACTGTTATATCTAAGCCTTAACTGGCTTAAAATACAGTGCATCACATCACATCAGGTCATCTGTAATGTATCTGCTTGTTTTACACTCTTTGACCACCAGGTGGTATTGTGAGCAAATTAAGCCTTGAGAAATGAATCCTTTTGTGAACCATTTGCCTGAAAAGCTTCAGTGCTTCATGAGGCTTCATCTCACCATCACAAGAAAATACCAAAAACAAACAAACATTCCTCCCACATTCTAAAATAAAAAGAAAGACAATATACAAAATATACTCGCATGCTGAGCTTAAAACCAACAGTTTCTCAACCAGGACAAATTGTGCAAATAATCGGTCCATGGGACAGGGCCGTGGTTTGGGAGTGGTCGGCAGGGGTCATTTGCCCACTATAGCGAGTAATCCGGCAGATAACGGGTTCAAGGGAAGGGGGGAATCGAGAAAGTGACCACTCCCAGGGTATGTGAATGGCTGAGAAGCCCGTCAAAATAACCTAGGACTGGGACGGTGATTCAGCCCCACTGTGGACTTCGGGGCGCTCCCGTCTGCCCCCTGGTGGGCCGGCCCCCCAAAAATTTCGGGTGGGTGGCGCACGCTGACTGCGACCCCGCATCCGAGAACCCGCTCCCCAATTACCGATTGGACACTTTACGGATCTTGGGACTACCTAGAGGTGGCCATAAAGAAACATGTGTTCCCTCTACCACAACTGAACTACTTCTTCAGGTAAGCTCTCACCATATATGCAAGCCAGGTGAGTCTAACAGGCGCCCTCTAGTGCTTCGTAGTATTAAGACAGAATTGTTCCTTCCATTCCTCTATGGATATGAAAAAACACCCCTGATATTTCACTCTGTTACATACCCCCTCCCGTATTTAAAAATGTGGCACATCTGTGGCAAATTTTCAAGTTCTGTACATGATATGTATCAATGACTGTAGGTTCAGAAATAAAAGAAACATGATAGTTCACAGGTCCTAACATTTGTACTGCTTTTGCAGGCCCTTTCCATCTAGGAGACAATTTGGCCATGAAAGCATCATCGGCCCTGGATAACGGATGAGACCACACCCATAACACATCTCCTTCACAGAACTCTTGGTTCCTTCTGTACGGGTTGTAGTACCGGTTTTGTTGCTGTTAGCTTTAACCAGGTCGATTAGCTGAGTGCCTTTCCAAAGTACTGTAATTTGGGTGGTCTGGATCAGGTGGATGTTGGATTGCTCATTCTAATGGTCCTTTCAATCTTCTTCCGAGAGTGATTTCCGCTGGCGAGTATCCCGTGCTTTCTTGCCATGATGAATTCAGGGCAGAACGAAATTCAAGAATCCACTGATCCAAACTTCTGTGGTTCTCTTGTATAAAGGAAGCCAGCATTGTTTTGAGATTCCTATTGATCCATTCTGTTAAGTTAGTTTGAGGGTGATAGGCTGTCGTTAACTTTTGAATGACTTTCAATTGTTTGAGGAGATTTGACGTGAACTGCTTTCCACGGTCTGACACAAGGTATGTGGGTGTTCCCCAACGAGTGAAGATTTCTTCAGTGAGAATTTGGGCAATGGTAGGAGCTTTTGCGGCTCTTAGCGGAATCAACTCCACCCATTTTGAGAAGTAGTCCACAACTACTAACGGGTACTCATGTTGCTTGGAAAAGGACCCATTTATGTTGATCCCCATCATGTATCCGTGCTCCACTACTGGTACACTCCGCATCATACCTGCAGTCTTAGTTGTGGGTGGTTTGTATTGTTGGCATACAGTACATACTTTGCAGTACTGCCAGACATCTGTTCTTATGCTGGGCCAATACATCAAATCAAGCAGTTGCATTAGGGTCTTAAAACTTCCTAAATGGCCACTCAATGGATTGTCATACACATAAGATAAAAACGTCTTTCTGAAAACAGCAGGAATCACTATTTGCAATTTGTCCTTTCTTTCCTTCAGGGACACTTCTAAACTCCATTCTTGCAAACATAGTGAACACGCATTGCATCGTCACTTTTTTCCTTGTTATCATTCTGCGCTTTGCTGATTTGTTCAAGATCAACAGGTAGAATGTAGGCAGGTGAATTTTTTTTCTAGTGCTGTATTTAACAAGAGAAAACTGAGTTCTGTGTGGTATTGTGTCGACAGGGCATCTGTCCCTTACGGTAACGTACAATGAAATGAAACCCCTGGAGCCATATTGTCCACCTTACTAACCTGGAGGAGGGCTTTGGATGTTGGAATGCCCAGACCAATGCCGCATGATCACTTACCACCTCAAAAGGTTTGCCCTCCAGGTAATGTTGCCATTTTTCTACAGCCCATACGACTGCTAGACACTCCTTTTCTCATGTAGAGTATACTCTCTCTGCTCCCCTCAAAAGCCGATATGCATATGCCACCACTCGTTCTTGTCCTCCTTCTTCTCGAGTTAAAACTACCCCCAAACCATTCTCACTGGTTTATGTCTGGATGCACGGTTAACATCAGGTTAGATTAAAACTGGAGCACTGATGAGATCTTGTTTAATCATCTCAAAGGCTCATTGGCAATCTTCAGACCAGATACATTTTGCACCCTTTTTCTTTAGAGTGTGAAGTGGAGTAGTTTCTCAGAAAAATCTTCAATAAACCTATGATACCAGCCTGAAAGACCCAGAAATCTTTGGACCTCCTTGACTGATGTAGGTACTGGGAATGATTGGACAGCCGATATTTTCTCCAGATCTGTTTTAACTCCATCTGTAGAGATGACATGACCTAGAAATGTTAGTGACGGCTTGATGAAATTGAATTTCTTCAAATTAAGAGACAAACCAGCCTTTTGAAGACAAGTGAACACTTTCTGGAGATTTTGAATGTGGGTTGAAATAGGAGGAGAGTAAACCACAGTATCATCAATGTAAAATTGTTTTTTGTGCTCTCTGTTCCATAAGCCTTTGAAAGGATGCGGCCGAGTTGAGGCAGAAGGGTAGGCAAAAATTCATATAACCCTGAAGCTGTACAAAACATTTTTTTCAACTCTGGACTGTTCCATCTCCATTTGCCAGTACCCTCTTTTGAGGTCCAAAGTACTGAAATCTTTGGCTCCATTCATTGATTCCAGGATAGCAACAATTTGTGGCATAGGATAGGCATCCAGGTGAATCTTTGCATTCAGTCCTCAGTCTATACACAGTCTCATATTCCCATCCTTCTTGTCTACCAATACCACTTGATGGTAGAGGTAGAAGGCTGGAAGAATTCACTTTCTTTTTCTATAAAATCATTCTTATAAGTAGAGACTTTCTATGGCTTTTTTCTTACCGGTTCTTACAACTGCACTAGTGAGACAAAATCGAGTTCTTTTTCACTCTTGAACAAACTATAACGCACAGAATTATGCCTAAATGTCAGTTTCGTCGAGTATTCTCATAAGAACTGTTTTAAATTAGTTAAATAACATTCTTAAAGTCACAGCAGCCACTAATGATGTCAGTCAAGTCAACTTTATTTATATAGCACTTTTTACAATGCAGATTGTTTCAAAGCAGCTTCACAGTGTTAAACAGGAAAATAACAGAATTTGATTCGGCTGTACAGCCGCTCTGGAGAAAACGGTGATGTCATCAGCTCATTTCAATTATCATATATATTCAAGTAATGTAGTTGACATAGTTAATTTAGTTTAGTAATTAAATTTATTTGGATATTTATTTGAAAATTTAGTGTCCCCAACTGAGCAAGCCAAACCAAAGGCGACAGTGGCAAAGAACCAAAACTAGGGGGCCAGATAAAATACTATTGAGATGATACGGCATTATTTTATGGTACTGGCCATAACCTCTGGTTACTGTTTCAACTTTAACTAAGTTGTTATATAGGCGATTGTAGGGGGCTACATGGGTACTTTTTAACAATAGTAAGCATGGGCAACATTGTTAAATCGCTTTAGCCATAACTCTGGTTAATGATCGGACTGGCGAGTTTGTGATTGTGGGCCCGCATAACAGCCGGTGCCAGGACCCTGTGCGACTCTTGAGAACCTAATGAATGATTTCAATAAGAGTAAAGAGTTAAAGCGAATAATCAAATGTGTAGTTAAATTGTTATACAAATGACCTAATAACCAATTGGCATTCCAACCTAAATTTGAGGTCATGATAAAATGGAGTCAGATAAAAGCAAATTGGAATGAAATTACTTTGCCCTGCTGAAAAGACCGAACGCGCAAGAAACACTAATCATAGGCCTTCATCGGGACGATTGGGTGGGCCTTACACATTAATATCTGGTTCACATTTTTTTCAACAATGTTGCCAACATTTTATTCAATATTGTTATTATTAGAATTATTTTAGCAGTAAACCATAAACGCCAAACTGTATCAAGTAAATTAACTTTCCAGAATGGCTGACAGGGTTGTAAGCATAACTTATCACTGTCTCCTCTCCACCATAAGCTGGTGTGTGGTGGGCATTCTGGCGCAATATGGCTGCCGTTGCGTCATCCAGGTGGATGCTGCACATTGGTGGTGGTTGAGGAGATCCCCCCCTTCCATGTAAAGCGATTTTGAGTGCTTAGAAAAGCGCTATATAAATGTAACGAATTATTATTAAGCAAAAGTAGTTACTTATAGTTACAAATAAGGTTGTATTTCTCATAAATTATCAAAGTTATTTATATTTATTGAGATTATTATTCTTATAATAACTTTGGTAACAGGGTTGATGAATACGGTCAACACTGTACAGTTTGTGTAAAAACACTCAAAGTTGTATAATACATCAGCGATGCTAACATACACCCATTTCTAATGGATGAAGCCTTGGCCTGGAAGAGAGGTCGTCAGGTGGTCCCCAACCTTCACTGGGTGTTTCAACCCTTAACCAACACCCTCCAGTTGGCAGGTCAGCAGCGACTGGACCTTGTGTCCTCTCTCTTGGGCCAGAGCCAAAAAGTGGCCTCTCAGTCCAACCTTTGTCAATAGATTCCACACTGGTTGAGCTGGGAATCCTCGACATCCAACTTCCACAATCATCAGCCATGTTGTCCACCCCTTGTCCTGGCAGTCTTGGACAAGTTGCTGGTATTTGGCTCTTTTCCTCTCTGCATCTTCTTCACAGCCCTCCTCCCACGGCACCGTCAACTCCATCAGGATGATCTTCTTTCCCTCTGGAGACCACAGAGTTGTGGACGGTACCGCCTCGGGGAAGTGGAGTTTCCTCCCGAGGTCAACCTCCATTTCCCATCCCTGTGCTGACTGCAGAAGATTCTGCCTGGCTTGGCTGTGGACGACAGGTCTTTGGCCCTCTTTCACAAAGGCAATGGTGCTCAGCAGTGGTCTAACTTTGGCTGGTTGTTTCTTCCTTCTTTCTTGCTCTAGGATGTCTGCGAGCACTGCCAACACCTTGTCATGGAGCCACCTGTATCTCCCCTGTGTCAATGCGATCTTACACCCTGACAGAATGTGCGCCATTGTTCCTTTCCTGCCACACAACCTGCACAGTGGGTCCTCCCTCTTCCCCCACCTGTGCAAATTAACTGGGGTTGGTGAGGTGTCATACACTGCTCGGAGTAGAAAGGATATACGGAAGGGCTCCAGCCGGCACAGTTCACTCCATGTGATTTTTCTCTTGGGGAGGTTCCACCTCGTCCAGGCGCCTTGTTGTGAGCTCGATGGATATTGCTCTTCTCCCTTCTTCCTCAAGGTTTCGGACTTCATCCTGGATCATGGTTCTCTTCTCCCCAGTTTGACCACTGCTGGAAATGTGCTGTTCCTAGACCCTGTCTTCCAGTGCAAGGGTTTCCGATGACATCTTTGGTTTTAAGAGAACATTCTGCCTGGGTAATTGCCGTGCTGGTGGCCCACTTACGGACGGATCTTGTTCTAACTCCTGCTTCCCTGGTGAGTTGGTCTTGAGAGTCCCTATATGTCAGGGACAGTCTGCATTTGGCGACTTTAAACTCCTCCACCACTGATGACAGGGGAAGCTGGAGCTGGCCCAACCTTATGTAGAGCCCCAAGGATGTAAAGCTCGGGGGGCATTCCCAACCATCTTCTATGGTGCTTGTTGAACTTCCTATCCATTCCTTCAACAGTTGATAGGAGCACCTAATTTACTCAAGCCACATGAGTCTCGGGAGCAGGTAATGTTGGTAGATTCATCACTTGTATTTCCCAGGCAGACCAGTCTTGTCAATCTTCTTCTGCCATTCTTTAACTTGTTTTCCTGTGCTGAAGATGCTGTTCTTGTCTGACAAGGAATCATCATACCACTTTCCAAGGCATCTAATTGGGTTCCCCTGGATGTTCGGGATCACTTCCCCTTGAACAAGTAGCTTGAATCTTCCAGTTGTTTTGCCCTTTTCTTGATCACCAGGCTCCTTGATTTCTTGGGCTTGAAGACCATCTTTGCCCAAGTGGCCATGCGATCCAGTTCTGCCAGGACCCATCTTGCCTGCATGTGAGTTGGTGTTATCACTGTAAAATCATCCATGAATGCCCTGATTGTTGGCTGTTGACATCCAGCTGCGGTCTTCGGCCTTTTTGACTTTGTACTCGCTACAGAGATGATCAGGTTCATTCCCATGATGAACAAGATGGGAGGGATTGTGCATCCTGTCACTATCCCTTTTTCCACTGGCTGCCGCTTTGTTGTAAATTTAGCGGTCTGGATTCGTAGCTTGATACCTCTCAGGTAACTCATGCGCTGGATGTTATGGGGAATAGCATATGCATTTGCAAAGTCAAGCTATACAACTGTTAGGCTGCCTTTCTTCTCCTTTGCTTCTTGGATCAGTTGGCTGAGGACCCCTGTATGCTCCAAACACCCGGAGAACCCTTCAACACCACCCTTCTGGATAGAGGTGTTAATATATCCATTCTGAGTCATGCAAGCGCTCATTCTCTTAGCAAGCACAGCAAAGAAAATCTTTCCCTCAACACTAAGTAGGGAGTCTAGTGTGACTGGCTCTTAATTAAAAAGTCTTTAGTAAAATAAATATCAGTCAAAATATGTCAGTAATGTATATTCTAATGTTAATATCACGTTAGATAACTGTCATTGATAAAATATAATTAATAGTTCTCATTTGGCTATAATGTTTTAAAAATAATAATTGGAAGATCATTGTACCTCATTCATGGAAAGTCTCAGGGATGATAATTTATAAAAATGCATCAAAATGATCAATTATATTTCACATCATTTGAATTATTTTGATGTATTGAAAATAAAATAAAAACTTCTTTGATTTCAGACGTGATGGAAGAGAGCGAGGAGAGTGAAGAACTGAGTGAAGTGGAGGAGGAACATCATGTCAAACCTGGAGAAAAACCTTTGAGTCGCTCAAAGACTAAAAACACATTTATAAAGAAAACAAGAGCCAAGAAATCTACAACCTGCACTCAGTGTGGAAAGAGTTTCACAAACAAACATAATCTTGAGCGTCACATGAGAGTTCATACTGGAGAGAAGCCATTCGCATGTGATCAGTGTGGAAGGAGTTTCACATCCAAATATTATCTTGATGTTCACATTAGAGTTCACACTGGAGAGAAGCCGTTCTCATGTGATCAGTGTGGAACACGTTTCACACAATCATCATGCCTTAATGAACACATGAAGATCCACACTGGAGAGAAGCCGTTCAAGTGTGATCAGTGTGAAAAGAGATTCTCAATCAAAAGTAATCTTGAGATTCACATGAGGATCCACACCGGAGAGAAGCCGTTCACATGTAATGAATGTGGCAAAACATTTCTTAGGGCATCTCACCTGAAGGCACACCTGACAGTTCATACGAAGGAGAAGTCACATTCATGTTCTGTGTGTGGAAAGAGTTTTTCACTGCTGTATAATTTACAAATACATGAGAAAATACACACTGGTGTACGAGAGTACATGTGCTTTGAGTGTGAGAAGACTTTTACTTCAGCGAACTGTTTAAAACTGCACCAGAGGATCCACACTGGGGAAAAACCTTACAAGTGTTCACACTGTGACAAGAGATTCAGTCAGTCAGCACATCTGAGATCACATGAGAAGATTCACACTGGAGAGAAACCTTACAAGTGTTCACACTGTGACAAGAGATTCAGTCGGACAACAACTCTGAAAACACACGAGAGGATCCACACCGGAGAAAAACCTTACAAGTGTTCACACTGTGACAAGAGATTCAGTCAGTCATCAGATCTGAAAACACATGAGAGGATCCACAGCAGAGAGAAGCCGCACACGTGTGATCAGTGTGGAACAAGTTTCTCTATTAAAAGTAACCTGAAGAGACACATGAGGATCCATGCAGTGGAGAAACCACATCACCACAGTCTGAAATCACTGTAAGTTTTCATTTTTATGTGCTGATAAACAAAATCTCTAAGTCAGTTTCCTAACAGCTATGATGAGTGACAGGACATTTTCACATTAACACGTACGTTTTGTCTGTTCAGATCAATGCAAAAAAATTTCAGTAAATGCACATCCAATCTCTGGCAGTGTCGACATCAAAGCAATATTATTAATTAAATTCAACAAATAAGAATTGAGTTCCTTAAATTAATTCCTTATGTCAACCATTTAAATTTAGTAAAATTTAAGTAAAAATTTAAACAAAAATATAACAGACAGATGTCAAAGATGAATTAAGAGCTCTTTATTTTTAATTGCAAACATTGAAGACAGCTGATGATAACAAGCAGAAATATAGCTGCAAGTAGCAATAGCGGGGCCAAGCCCCAGAAGGGGCTGTAACACAATGCAGAGCCAGAAGAACAAAAATGGTAGGTAGATAGGTTCAGAAGTATAGGTAGGATGAACTCAAAATGAACAGAAGTTCCCATGAACAAAAACACACTTATTTCTAATCCAAGAGGAAGAAAGAGAAGTACAAGAACCCGGATAATAAAGGAATTGAAATGAGACAACATTACACAAAATTGTATAAAGTTGCCCCAGATGGGACTAGAACCCACAACCTCTGGGTGAGATGCCTGTTGCTCATCTTGTTGTGCCACTAGGAAGCCATGTATATATACAGGTGCTGGTCATATAATTAGAATATCATCAAAAAGTTGATTTATTTCACTAATTCCATTCAAAAAGTGAAACTTGTAAATTATATTCATTCATTACACACAAACTGATATATTTCAAATGTTTATTTCTTTTAATTTTGATGATTATAACTGACAACTAAGGAAAATCCCAAATTCAGTATCTCAGAAAATTAGAATATTACTTAAGACCAATACAAAGAAAGGATTTTTAGAAATCTTGGCCAACTGAAAAGTATGAGCATGTACAGCACTCAATACTTAGTTGTGGCTCGTTTTGCCTAAATTACTGCAGCAATGCGGCGTGGCATGGAGTCGATCAGTCTGTGGCACTGCTCAGGTGTTATGAGAGCCCAGGTTGCTCTGATAGTGGCCTTCAGCTCTTCTGCATTGTTGGGTCTGGCATATCGCATCTTCCTCTTCACGATACCCCATAGATTTTCTATGGGGTTAAGGTCAGGCGAGTTTGCTGGCCAATTAAGAACAGGGATACCATGGTCCTTAAACCAGGTACTGGTTGCTTTGGCACTGTGTGCAGGTGCCAAGTCCTGTTGGAAAATGAAATCTGCATCTCCATAAAGTTGGTCAGCAGCAGGAAGCATGAAGTGCTCTAAAACTTCCTGGTATACGGCTGCGTTGACCTTGGACCTCAGAAAACACAGTGGACCAACACCAGCAGGTGACATGGCACCCCAAACCATCACTGACTGTGGAAACTTTACACTGGACCTTAAGCAACGTGGATTGTGTGCCTCTCCTCTCTTCCTCCAGACTCTGGGACCCTGGTTTCCAAAGGAAATGCAAAATTTACTTTCATCAGAGAACATAACTTTGGACCACTCAACAGCAGTCCAGTCCTTTTTGTCTTTAGCCCAGGCGAGACGCTTCTGACGCTGTCTGTTGTTCAAGAGTGGCTTGACACAAGGAATGCGACAGCTGAAACCCATGTCTTGCATACGTCTGTGCGTAGTGGTTCTTGAAGCACTGACTCCAGCTGCAGTCCACTCTTTGTAAATCTCCTCCACATTTTTGAATGGGTTTTGTTTCACAATCCTCTCCAGGGTGCGGTTATCCCTATTGCTTGTACACTTTTCCTTCCCTTCGCCTCTCTATTAATGTGCTTGGACACAGAGCTCTGTGAACAGCCAGCCTCTTTTGCAATGACCTTTTGTGTCTTGCCCTCCTTGTGCAAGGTGTCAGTGGTCGTCTTTTGGACAACTGTCAAGTCAGCAGTCTTCCCCATGATTGTGTAGCCTACAGAACTAGACTGAGAGACCATTTAAAGGCCTTTGCATGTGTTTTGAGTTAATTAGCTGATTAGAGTGTTGCACCAGGTGTCTTCAATATTGAACCTTTTCACAATATTCTAATTTTCTGAGATACTGAATTTGGGATTTTCCTTAGTTATCAGTTATAATCACCAAAATTAAAAGAAATAAACATTTGAAATATATCAGTCTGTGTGTAATGAATGAATATAATATACAAGTTTCACTTTTTGAATGGAATTAGTGAAATAAATCAACTTTTTGATGATATTCTAATTATATGACCAGCACCTGTATAGCTGCCAAAGTTCCTTAGTTCAAGTGAGAATCAACTCAAAATGAAGATTTTGTATATAAATGCACCGCATGTTATATTTAATATGGTATGTGCCACTCAGGAATCGAACCCACGACCTGAATGGTTTGGGGCTCGTGGCATGTGTTGTTACTGATTGCGCCACTCAGTTGACGCAGACTCAACAGGCTGCAGAGGAGAGCTTTCAGTGTGAGAGTGAGTAGACAAAAGCATTATTTAGAATTTTAACCAGATTAGCATGCTAAGCTAATGTATCTTATGGTTAACCTGATATCTGAAGAGCCACATTAGAAAGATTGGCATAAGCCAGGGAACAAAATGACATAAGTGACAAAAAACCTTATATCTCTGGAACACTAGGTGGCGCTGTTTTGAAACTTCTCATGTACGTTCAGGACATGCTGTCGATCATGCGTACCAACTTTTGTGCAGATATGTCAAATATTTTAAAAGATATTGCAATTTATGACAAAATTCTAAATGGCGGACACATGGTTTGTCCGATCCTACATTGTTTCAGGTCGCGAATAACAAAATGTTAAATTAAAGCACATAACCCAAGTTAATGAATGAATTTGACAATGAACATAATTGGTTTGAACATTTTATATAAATTTAACCAAGAAAGAAGCCTAAAGTGCAGGTCAATTGTAAAGTCTGATTTTGAATAGAAATAGTAGAGACGTTCACATTGGGTTTGAATATTCACACACTAATGAAGCAATGCTTTTTCTTTAGAGAATATTTATTTTTTTGTTTATTTCTTTTTTACAACAAACACTGAACCACAATTTAAATATTGAGCAAGCAAGCTCATTGGCTCCAGACGCAGCAGTGGCCAATCAGCTTGTGCCATGTAGGAAACCATGTGATTGCTTACAGATTACATGTCAAACCTGCGTCATCTAGAGTTTCAGGACCAAACTAGTGATTTATAACACAAGTCATCTTCATGACATTAGAATAGATCATAATCGTGCACAGCAGTTGTCGAGCAGATTTGATGGGATTAAAATGACTATTGAACTCTTCAGTGATCTTGACTTTGAGCTTCACTTTTCACTTCACATTTGTCTCTCATTTGAAATCTCACATGATTTAATGTTTCTTTTAGACCTGATGGACGTGAACAAGAAATGAAAAACAAGCCAAAGAATCTGTCACTGCCCTCAGTGTAAAAAACGCTTCACATGTGAATCAAGGCTGGAGATTCCCATGAGAGTTCACACTGGGAAGAGGCGGCTCAGGCTTTCTCTCTGAAATCACATCTGCCTTCTCATTCAGCAAAAGACCGTTTAACTGTGACCACTGCGCTAAACCGTTTCATTGAGCATCAGTCCTGAAGAAACACCTGAAGATTCACACAAAGGAGAAGATTCATTCATAATATTACAGCAGAAAAGACATGGCGGTGTGCGTTTTAGTGCAGGAAGTCCTTCACTACAGATGATGATCTGAAAGAGCAAAAAACCTTTGACTCAGGATCTGAAGAAGAGGCCATGACACTTTTAAATTTTAACTGGCTCTTCGTTGTTTTGAAGGGTGTGGATTCTGAAATCCACTACTGCTTAAAAAAAATATATATATATATATATCCTAATTTAAAATCAAAGCATTAATCAATATTTATTGATTATCCTATATTATTATAATGATGTTTAATGATTCTTTCCAGTTATGATATAACTTAATCAAGAGAACCACTGATTGTTTGTTTCTCCATATGTTTTCTAAAGTGTGTATTTGGTCTCTGAGTGGTGACTGAGGGTCTGGCCTAGGGATGTGTGATGTGTCGCTAAACACATGATAGCAGAACTTGTTGTCGTGTGTTTGGATTTTGGAGGCATCACACACCCCTAACCTGACAGGAGTGCACTTGCTCACTTAGCCCGGCTTCCAGAGATGAAATATGGATTTGTCTTTCATTTTATATTATTTTCTTTTACTGAAACACTAAATAATTATGGTGAGTACAGTATCTCTCACTGAGAGAAAGCACATGTTATCAGAATGTTTTGGGAAACTTTCTGGTTAGAACTGGAGCTCAACCAACTCCAACCTAGGAGAGAGTGTGTATCTGTGTATGTGCGCAGTATTCTGTGTTACAGATCAGTATTGAAGGTGCAAAACGGGCATCCTAGGGAGAGTGACAGGATGTTGTTCAGGACAAGCTGGCGCCTGCTCCAGATCTGGAAGGTCACGACGTGCCTAATTCCGGGGGGGTGAAGACGTCAACAAGTGATCTATGGACACGTGCATCTGATTAAATGACAATGTGTGGAAATTTACCATGACTGTCTATTTTCTCTTAGCCAGTCAAAATCATTCAACTTGCAGTAATGACGTAGCTAGACCTTGAAACAGTATAACTGTTGAGGAATTGTATGTACGAATTCTGGTAGAGCGGGAGCGCGGCCTACAAACTCCTTGTGAGGCTTGAAGCTTCTGCTGATGAAACTGCAAACTATTTTGTTTAATTAATTGCACTCCTGACTCTTGGTCTCCATTTTTCATAACTGGTCCTAAACTGTTTTACCCTAACACCATGTTTAAATTTTCCCAATAGAGCTTTTAAATGGTTAATAAATGATATTCCACACATGACTGACATTGAATGAGATTGCTGTCTGTCTGCATTAATGATAAGGGACAAAACATGTCCTACACACAAAAGTCCTCTTTATGTTAAAAATAAAGATATTCATTAAGATAAAAATACTTAAAAAGTAACATCTAAAGGAACACTAGATGATCATGACACTCATTGCTTTATTTTTAAAATAATTTCCATAGTATTATTTTAAATACATGCTCTACACATTTGAGGTCACAATGTGAAACTGCCAAAGAAAGTGTTTAAAAATGCAACAAATTAAAAAATATTTAAATTAAAAGGCAGAGATATGCCTACACTCTCAGAAAAAAGGGTACACGATGGTACAAAAAATGTACCTTGAAGAACATTTTTGTACCTTTTCAATAATTGTACCTTAAATGGTACAGGAAAGACCTCTGATGATAGTGTTTAGTACATTTTAAGGTACAAAATTGTTCTCCCATAAAGGGTAGGCTACAGTAACCTTAAGTGATAGACAACTCCCTCTTAATTACATTTGCAAGTAGGCTAACATACAATCTCTATGAACCAACAATTTGATTCTGAGTTATGGATAATTTCCATATTAAAACATCAAGCAACATTTACATACAATTGGCTTAAATATTAATTATCATAACAGTTAGAATAAAAATACCTAAACTGTAGACCTAAAGCTGGTATTGTGATATTTATTTAAAAAAAACATCTTAGTAAATGTTTTCGTAGACAATATGATCAATTTATTTTCACACAATATGGCTTGATTTCCACAGCGAATGTATATTTAAATTACTGTTGCATGCACGGTTAGTTGCTGTGTTAACTATTAGGCATAGCAACAAGAAACTGATTGGTTGCAGAGTCGCTGATTAGTCGCTGCAGCCGGTCTACTAGAATTTTCCATCAGAACGGAGAGCGGGAAAGCAGATTACTTACGGCTGCAACACGGACATGATTTTTTGGCTCTTTATCGACATAAAATGTTGAAATTAACGGAGGGTTGATTTTAGAAGACGAAAGAAAATTAAAGGTGAGTTTTTGCTATTTATGTTTAACATTACATTTAGTATACAAGTTGTGAAATTAGCTTATGTAGCTATGCACCCACTGATGCTAGCCAGTTGTATAGCGTTACACTTTTTAATATTTTTTAAAGCAACTAATGACTTTAATATTAATTCATCGTGGTACGTACACGATATGTTTTTTGCTCTCAGCTGCCCCACTATTAGGCATAGCAACAATATTCTGATTCGCTGCAGCCGTTACTGATTGTTTTTTTTACAGAACGGAGAGCGGGAAGCAGATTTACCAGCACCACCACAATGGCGTTGGCCTCTTTATCGTCGGAAGAACTTGTGTTAATATTAATAGATGCTGGACTGGAACTATCAGAAGAAGAAAAGAGGAAATTCAAAGGTGAGATTTTGTTTATATAATGTATATAAAATGTTACAGCCACACAGCAGGACATTAGCTAAATTATGTATGAATCCAGTGAATCCATTAGCTGTCTGCATATATAATATATGTTAAACCATTATTAAGTTTGTGTGCCGCAAGTACATTCAATTATTGTAAATGGATGTTTATCATGCAGGCTGCACTTAACATTAGTTAACAATAGTGATGTGTTTTTTCAAATGATACATTTTAAATGTTACTCATGGATCACTAGATGTTATAGGCCATAACATCACGATTTTCAGCTTTATAAGACACTTTACAGAAAATATATTGTTATGGCCTATAACATCTAGTGATCTATGACAGTAACTAAAACATTATAAAAGAATATAACCATTTGAGAAAAACAATAATGACTTTGGACACCAAATGTCGAGCAATTATAGAATCCCTCGCATAATGAACTGTACTGAAATCGTGACTCTAAAACCATGATACAAACTCAACTAAGTAATTTGAACCGTTACATCCCCAATACCTTCTCAATGTCTTTCAGATATGGATTTCCGTGCTGCTCTGGTTTCACTTCCGGTGATTTTCAGGGAGAAAGTGGACAATTATGTCACAATTGGACAGGTATCGTATGCAAATAATCTATAGTAAGATAATTATTCTGTAACTAGTTGCAAGTATTTTTTGGGAATATAAATTAAATCCAGGTTTACTTATGACTTTCCTAATTCTGTTTTTTTTCAGCACTGTGAAAATGGAGGGATCTGAAATTTGCCGAGCACTTGGGGTGGAGGACGCTGTGCTTTCTGCTTTTTGTGCATATTCAACCTTGCATATCAAAATACACTTAAAAGCCATAAGAAATGTCAAGCAATAGAGTTTGCAGGTAAAACACTTAACCGTGTGAAAGAGGTTTGTGTAAATAATGTAAAGTACACCACCACTGACGTGTTTGCTATTGACGTTGTGCATGCAGAAGAAGTTTATTCTTTCAGGTTAAGTGTGCTTTCATCTTTCAAGACTGAGTTTATTAAAGAGGACAGTGAGAACACGAGTGATCCAGAACCTGCAGAATGAAACACACTGAAGATCCTGAAGAACAAAGAGGTTGGTGTTTATTCTTCATTCATTCATTAATAATGCTAAAGGTTATAAAGAAGATTTAGATTTTGGTTTGTTGTATTAAATCTTTAAAGCTGAAGCATCAAATAATAAGGGACACTTTCTATGAACTGGGTAGGGGTGGGAATCTTTTGGAGTCGATTCATATTGATTCTTGGGGTCACCATTTGATTAAAAAACGATTCTCAATACTGAATAAAATTTCGATGTGATATTTTCATAGATTTTATTTATTTATGTTAACTCAAATTAAAATGAAACTGAAAAAGTAAAGGAAATGAAATTAATTTAATTTAAAGGATTATTTGATGATGGAGATGTTCAGTGGCGATAAACTGCACATGGTCTACTGGATCCTAACAGGTGATCTAAAACAGTGGTTCACAACCTTTTGTCCTCAGCCTCTCTCCTTATATAAGAACCCCCAGTCGATAGTTTTGTTCGATAGCGTTATGATTTCGCTTAGCTTTAGGGAGCTATGAGGATGGGCTTTTTTTTTTTTTTTTTGACTCGCGCTGAAAGCTGTTGACCAATCACACCAGACTGGGCCATCTGACCAATCAGAGCAGAGTAGCTTGTGGAAAGGCGGTATTTAGGGAGACTGAATCATCAGACGAGTTGTTTGAGAATCGTTGAAAAATGTTTGATGACTTCAAAAGCACTCAAATGAATTTTTTCGCAGGGCTAAGCAAGTCGGTCAAGGGTTTCGCAACAGAAGAGAAATTCTTACAGAAACTTCTATAATACCCTGCCATGCCTAAGAACCTCCTCAACTCACGACGAGTAGTGGGGGCAGGGGATTCTTTGATGGCATCAACCTTTGCCTCCACCGGACGAACTTGGCCTTTGCCTACCTGCTTACCCAAATAAGTCACTAGCTTTGCAGAACTCGCATTTAGCCAAATTCAAAGTTAATGGCGCATCGGCAAGTCGCTGAAACACCATCGTCAGTACTGACACATGCTCAGGCCAGGTAGAAGTATAGACAACTAAATCGTCTAAATATGCACTACAGTTGGGTACGTTTGCCATCACTTTATTTACTAATCTTTGAAAAGTGGCAGGTGCATTTCTGAGGCCAAAGCCCATAACGTTATATTGCAGAGATGTCTGATGCCCTTGGTGTAAGTGGCATCTGCTAGTAACCCTTGAGCATGTCCAACTTGCTCACAAATTTAACAGAACCAACATTGTCAATGCAGTCCTCCATCCTTGGCAGAGGGAAACAATCTGGCACTGTTACAGAATTAACCCGACGATAATCGGTACAAAATCGGACGGTTCCATCAGCTTTTGGAACTAAAATACATGGAGAACTCCATGGACTAACACTGGGTTTTGCAAGACACTCCTGCAACAAATACTCAACCTCTATCCTCATTGCAGCCTGCTTTGCAGAGTTTGCCCGATAAGGGTGCTGCTTAATAGGAGCAGCCTCGTGAACATCAATGTCGTGGCAAAGTACGTCAGTTTGCTTGGGTACATCTCCAAAGATCTGAGGACAGCACTGAATCAGGTTAACAATGTCTGCACGCTGATCCTCTGGCAAATGACACAACAACTTTCAAGGGTCAGCTAAAATCTCAGAATTAGACAGTGGTGTGAACGGCAATGGATCAACACATAATCTATGCAAAATTTGATTTAAAACATTAATCTCATAACATTTATTTTTTGCAGTTGTAATTTTTTGCACTGTAAATTATTTAATTTGATTGGTAACAGCCCTATAGTAAATTTTTGATTTTTTTGATTAATATTGTTTTAAGTTGACAAAACACTGATGAAAATATTACTTCAGAATAAATTAATACCACCAAAAAGCTTGGTGATATGATACTTTGTGGGGATAAATTGGGCTTTTATTGTTACATTACACTGTAGTGGACATCAGTGAACATCTCAACTGTTATGAAAGATACAGTTAGTCAGATTTAAATGATAAATTGCCAAATATAATCATATTTCCATAAGTATGTAAAATTTGATCATTCAGTCAGTGCCAGTCATATTTAGAGACAGAAGAGGGAGTGGTCATGGTAAAACCTCCAAAAATCCCTGAATGTGCTCTTTACAGGACACCCAGACTTAACTTAAAACGTATGGTGTCCGAAAAAATTCACTAAAACATAATATCCACTACAGTTAACAAAATGCTATGCTTCCATGAAAGGGTGTACATGGTTGTGTGTTTTAAACAAGTGCAGTGCTGTGGAAAAGAATCTCCCCCTGGGGACAATAAAGTTATTCAAATATCAGACCAGGCCACCTTCTTCCATTGCTCCGTGGTCCAGTTCTGATGCTCACGTGCCACTGTTGGTGCTTTCGGCGGTGGACAGGGGTCAGCATGGGCACCCTGACTGGTCAGCGGCTATGCAGCCCCATACGCAACAAACTGAGATGCACTGTGTATTCTGACACCTTTCTATCAGAACCAGCATTAACTTCTTGAGCAATCTGAGCTCCAGTAGCTCGTCTGTTTGATCGGACCACACGGGCCAGCCTCCGCTGCCCACGTGCATCAATGAGCCTTGGCCCATGACCCTGTCTCCAGTTCTCCACTGTTCCTTCCTTGGAGCACTTTTGATAGATCCTGACCACTGCAGACCGGGAACACCCCACAAGAGCTGCAGTTTTGGAGATGCTCTGACCCAGTCGTCTAGCCATCACAATTTGGCCCTTGTCAAACTCGCTCAAATCCTTACGCTTGCCCATTTTTCCTGCTTCTAACACATCAACTCTGAGGACAAAATGTTCACTTGCTGCCTAATATATCCCACCCACTAACAGGAGCCGTGATGAAGAGATCATCAGTGTTATTCACTTCACCTGTCTGAGGTCATAATGTCATGCCTGATATATATATATGTATCTCATCGGCCACCCTTTAAGATATCAGATCATGGATTGTGATTGTTTGTTATAAGATCGTGATTTTGGGAAGATCACCCACCCCTAATTTTAAGATCAATGTACCTCATTCATGGAAAGTTTCAGGGACATTTTGTATAAAAATGTTCTACTGTCCGCTGTTACATCAGAGTTTACTTTTATGTGCTTCAAATTTCTGTTACTGAAAATTAATCATTTTTACTTTTATGTCAGAGTTGATTGAAGGAAACGAGAAGAATGAAGAATTGAGTGAAGTTGAGTAGAAAAAGCAAGTCATGACTGGAAAAAAACCTTTGAGTTGCTCTCAAACCAAACAGAAAGATTTAAAGAAAAGAACAGTCAAAAAAATCTTTCATCTGCACTCAGTGTGGAAAGAGTTTCACATCCAAAAATTATCTTGAGCGTCACATGAGAATCCACACCGGAGAGAAGCCGTTCACATGTGATCATTGCGGGAAGAGTTTTATACAATCAGGACACCTTAAAGAACACATGAATATCCACCCTGGAGAGAAACCTTACAAGTGTTCACACTGCGACAAGAGATTAAATCAGTCAGGAGAGAAGCCGTTCACGTGTGATCAATGCGGGAAAACATTTTTGTGGTCTTCAGTCCTGAAGCAGCACCTGAAAAGTCATACGAAGGAGAAGCCACATTCATGTTCTGTGTGTGGAAAGAGTTTTACACACGTCTAGAACATTTAAAAGTACATCAGAAAATACACACTGATGTGAGAGAGTACATGTGCTTTGAGTGTGAGAAGACTTTTACTACAGCATACTATTTAAAACTGCACCAAAGGATTCACACTGGAGAAAAACCTTACAAGTGTGACAAGAGATTCAGTCGGTCAGGAACTCTGAAAAGACACGAGAGGATCCACACTAGAGAATAATCCAATCCCTGCACTGCATGTGGGAAGCGTTTCAATCATTCATCTGCTCTACACAGACATACAAAAAACAATCACAGTAAGCAGATGCTCTTCAGATCCAGCTCTTTCAGGTCTGAGGTCGCGTCCTCACTAAATGCGACACAATAATGCATCAGGCAATAAAATATCATCTGGATAAATCTGTCCTAACCAGCCATAACAACTGACATGACAAAGAAACATCATCTGAAGTTTTCACAGTGAATAAAGTTCATCTTCATAACCAGCAGATTCAACTGTGAGATTCAGATCAACTCAAAGACGGAGTTCCTCCCCAAAGAACAATCTCAAAAAGTTTTATTCTTGTATATCATTTTGCTTCATGATGTAAATGATGTCATTGTGTACTAGGGATGCTCATTTCGGTTAATTTTCCCGACCGACAACCGACGCTTATTATCCGATTATTAACCATTAACTGATAATATTATAAATTTGAATTGGCATTAAATAAAAATACAATTGACCGTGCAAACAGAACAGCTCAACAACAGAACCTGGATTCACACATTATCAAATTTTCACGTTTTCGTTTGAAGCTTTGAAGAACTGGAATAGTTTTTTTCCGTCAAAATAGCAGGCCTACCTCAATCCACACCTTGTATGGTTTTTATTTATTAAAAAGTAAAATGTCTAAGTGATGTGGGTTAGTCTGGAGCGCAGCCTGTTGACAGTTAGACCCGCGGCAGAAAACACCCTCTCAAGCCTTTTCGTCTGGCTCCGCAGCGCGAGCCTCCGCTGACTGCGCGCGCCTTGTCCGTTTGGGGACGTGTTTATACTCGACGCGCTCGCCGTTGTGCTATTGTTTGAAACGACAGAGGGCGACTCTGAGTAATTGTTCTAAAAACCATCAGGAAACAGCGGCGAGAAGAACATACCTGACAATGTTTACTTTAGTAACCTCTTCACTACGAAAAGCCTTGAACAAGGCTTCAGATGGCACTGATGCCCCGGGAATACAGAGATAAGTGGCCACCGCGTAGCATATTTTGCAAGTAACTTCGTCGCCCTTTCTGTCGAACTGGTCCCACACAGTAACGTTAGGCCTACTTCTTTTCCATTGCTTCTTTTTGCGAAATATGTCTGTGTAGACACGTGTGTTTGCATGTGTCGACGCGCCCCCTGAGTTAACAAATACAGCATATTTTTCTTTAACCATGCAGAAAACAAAAACCTTTTAAACCGTTTTAAACGGTTAAACGGTCAATATGAGCATCCCTATTGTGTACGCTTATGCATTATAATTGAACATATGGAATTGATATGTATCTCTTGTCGTTTGCTTACTCTTTTATGAAGAAATGGAGAAGCTTTTAACCGTTCTTGTTCAGTTCAGATTTATTTTTAATTGGTTCTTCACTGTTGTTTTTAAAATGACTAGTTATTCTTCTACTTATGATGTATTAAACACAGATGCTTTGCAACTGATCCTCCTTTGCTTCTCTTGTAAGTAGGGATGGGTACCGGAGCCGGTATTAAACTGTATTAAATTATGAAAGACCGTAGTATTGATAAGCGCTGACATTATCGGTTCTGCTTACGGTACTGTAGAAATTAAGAAAATATGCGTACTATTTATTATTGCTACATGAACATTATCAAGCTAATCGTATCTTGCCAACTGTTTCTATATGCAATAATATCAAGACATTTGCCTATGATGCGTTTCCGTTATTCGCAATCCATAAGAGAGATCTCTCTCGCACTTTAGGTCTGTGCAATTAATCTAATTTTACTTCATTCGCCTCAAACCGAAAGCATATTTACTCTGAATCTGTGTAGTCTGAATCGTTCCCTATACTCTATATAGTGCACTATGTGCCATTCACCATGTATGAACAAGTGACCGGTTTCAGCCACAGCTTCAGCGTCTGTTTAGGGGGCGGGGCATATCAGAATTTTAGAGAGCATTTGATTGGACAGAAGATGTGACGAGAAGATGAAGAGCAGAGTCATCAAAATCCATATTGGCGGAAGTGAGAGACTGAATGCTTATGTCTTCTAAATGTGAATTTTGTAATTGTTTTGGAGCACACCACAACATTTATACAGTGACGACTATGCAGTGTTAGGGTTAGGCCCCTAATGAAGGCTTGATCACCTGGGGTGAAGATGATGGGGTCAAAGAAAGTATTCTACCTGTGAAGCATTACCTACAGATGTGAAGATTGCTGCTTTACATTTACAATAGATTTGTTCGTGTTACATCATATTTATAGTAATTGATTTCTTGTATGCGTAGTTTGCAGCATTATAACCAATCACATGTTTCTGTTGAGTTTAGGAATGCGATGTCCAATCAGAGGCGTTTTGATTCGTCACCGTACAGAATGCCAGTCTCATGAGGCATGAGTGGCAGATAATAACATGCGTCTTGGCGAAACAAAACTATCCTTCTGAAACAAAATGTGCCAAGAACGGAAAAAGTATGTATTTTTGTAACATGTAATTTCTTATTTAGTCTTGCAATAAATTCATAAGCAAGTGTGGTCTCGTTAGAAATGCCCCGTGATGAAAGGTAACTTTCGGTTTGTGTTGGTACACATCAATAATCAAAACGCTGGTTTAATATATATAGAAAATTACAAGCTGTCATGTGACTCAGGTAGGCCTACTTTAAAAAATAAAATAAAGAGCCCATTATTGATGTATTTTTGTATGTTTATATAAGCCTTCTGCACTGTAAAAAAATGCTGGGTGTTTCAACCCAGATTTGGGTCTAAATGGACAACCCCCCAAAAAATAAGTAAAAAAACTAACCCAACGGTTGGGTTTGTCTATATTTGACCCACATTTGGGTTGAAACAACCATGCCTTTTTTATTTATCATGCAGTAATTTAGTTAGAAAATCACGCATTTAGAAATCCAATTCGGCTGTGTTATAGTTTTTCTGACAGCTAGATGGCGCCAGAGAGCATTACTAGTAAAAAGCTTTCAAAGAAAATTTGGTTTTATACTTAACTGGTCTTACTGCCAATTTAGTGGGTTTCCCTTTACATATTTATACACGTTTTACATAACTTGCAGTTTGTTTCCTTGATGTTTTAATTCCATTAGCTATAGAAAACTGCCAGTGCACCTTGTATGAAAACCATTGTAATTATTACTCAAGTTTATGGAAATTTGGGTTTTTTAAGAATGCACTGACAGTTTTGCTTTAAAGTGTAGGATCAGCACTGCATTTTTCAGTCTGTAAAATTGTGATTGCTTGAAGTAACAGTATTTGAACAACACAGATACATACATTTAAATAGATTTTAATAAGTTAATTTGTAAAAACTGTACATTGAATGAGATTGCTGTCTGTCTGCATTATTAACAGTTTCACTCTTGATATCCAGTATCATAGTCACATTTCAAAGAGTTTGTTCCAGTCAGTTTGATGTTCATTCACACCACGAGGCTTCATGAAGTCAGATTACTGAATGTCAAGTCAAAAGTCAGTTTGAGATCTGTGAGGGGAATTATACATCTCAAGTGTTGAGCTCACATTTTAAAACTTGTTACTTTACATTAAATGTTACTTTAAATGTTCATTTTGAAACTGTAAACATTAAATATTGCTTTGTGGTGCAACCCTGTCAGAATGGCTGACAGGGTTGTAAGCATAACTTAAGCAAAAACAGTTACTTGTTTTTCTCATAAATTATAAAAGTTATTTATATTTATTGAGATGATTCTACTTATAATAACTTTAGTAACAGGGTTGATGAATACGGTCAACACTGTACAGTTTGTGTAAATACACTAGAAAAGTCTAGTGTGACCGGCTCTTAAAGGGGTCATGAACTGGCTTTTTTTTTTTTATACTGTTGTGTTAGGGTTAGGGTCAACTTATTTTCTACCTTGGTTTTGAGCCTCTCTCAAGGAACGCTCTGTTTTTATGGGCGTGCCGCACTGAAGACTGAAGTAAACGCCCACTGCTATGATTGGATAAGCTTTGCGTATTATAATGAGCTCCGGCTCCCCCGTGAGCACACGTGAGGAGTTGTTTTGAAAGCGTGTGGGAAAACGGCAACCAGAATGATTCGCCCACAGGGCTCCCAAAATGTCTTTATCAAGCAAACACAATGATTTATCTCTCATCCACTCGCAATTCATTGGAATGTTATTTTTTATTGCTTGGCCCGCCCGATCGGTGGATATAACCGCGAACCGTGCATCACTAACACACACACACACAAGCCTCACTGGAGAGTCAGACAAATCACAGCATGATCAAAACTTCCGCGATTGTATTTTTCCTTCAAATATCAAGTCAAGAGTGAACAACGCACTTGGTAGCCCATCTGGAAAACACAAAGCCCCGGGACGTTGGGCTTTGCAAGCCCTGGCCCATACATGTTCTAGTCTGATCACGAATCGCAGCATAAAGAACCAACAACAACTCAAATAAAGGATTCTCCAGCCTTTGACAGCGTGCTAAGTTATGTTCAGTTTGACACGTACACATAATCAATAGATATCAAACAATCTGTAACAAAATAAAATAAAATAAAAACTTTGATTTCAGACGTGATGGAAGAGAGTGAGAGTGAAGAGCTGAGTGAAGTGGAGGAGGAACATCATGTCAAACCTGGAGAAAAACCTTTGAGTCGCTCAAAGACTAAAAACACATTTATAAAGAAAACAAGAGCCAAGAAATCTACAACCTGCACTCAGTGTGGAAAGAGTTTCACAACCAAACAAAATCTTGAGATTCACATGGGGATCCACACCGGAGAGAAGCCGTTCACATGTGATCAATGTGGCAAAACATTTCTTAGGGCATCTCACCTGAAGACACACCTGACAGTTCATACGAAGGAGAAGTCACATTCATGTTCTGTGTGTGGAAAGAGTTTTTCACTGCTGTATAGTTTACAAACACATCAGAAAATACACACTGGTGTGAGAGAGTACATGTGCTTTGAGTGTGAGAAGACTTTTACTACAGGGAGCAATTTAAAAGTGCACTGGGGAAAAACCTTACAAGTGTTCACACTGTGACAAGAGATTCAATCACTCCTCAGATCTGAAAACACATGAGAGGATCCACAGCAGAGAGAAGCCGCACACGTGTGATCAGTGCGGGAAGAGTTTCTCTATTAAAAGTCACCTGAAGGAACACATGAAGATCCATGCAGTGGAGAAACCACATCACCACAGTCTGAAATCACGGTCAGTAGTTCATCTTTAGTAGCAATAAAGTCTTTTATGTGTAAGTTGGTCACAGCCAAATCTCTCCTCTCCACCTGTAGCTGGTGATGATGAGGAAAGACCCCTGATGTGCCCCGATTTTGACTTGCCAACAGGTTTTGCGAAATCGCAGACAAATGCCCAAAATCATAGGCAAATCTGTGCTCGTTCACACGAGTGACAATCACACAGTGTGAATTATAATTATAAGACACAATCTGAGAGAATCGCAGACAAGCTTTCTGCAGTCTATCATTTTTAACAGCTCTGACGTACGCATGATCTCGCGTTGTTTCTTTGTCACATCTCGCGTGTTTGGTTGTGAAACGTAGTTTGCGGACGTGACGTGCAGTGTGAAACCTCCTGTCGCTGATCCATCGTGCAGTGTGAACCAGTCCCTCCAGTTTTTCGCGAATCCGCGATCGCTGAATACAACGCAAATACAGCAAAATGTCGCTTTTTTTTGCGATCCTGCATAATTTGTCATTTCACCGCAAAATAATCACAAAAAAAATAATACTATCTAATATCTAATCTCTAATTTCTTTAAAGCTGTAATGCATTGTTTTCATGAGGATACAGACGCGGTGCATGCGCAGTATGTGGTCTTTGTGCGACTCTTTCTCACCCGCCGTCTCGCATAAGTGCCAAGGACCGGGCAAATTGATTACTCAAGATGGATGAATGACCAAATAAACGCTGTATACCACGAACTCAATTCGCTACTGACACACGGACAGATGTCAGACTGCCTGAGGATTCTGTGCACGCGTTTGCCGCCTGTCAGCGCTCGCGAGTGAATCAAATGCACACATAATTATGCCTAAATGTCTGTCTTGGCGGTTATGTCTTGAGTGAATAAGTGTGGGACGTGTGACAGTATTGGGTCAGTGCGTTACTGTAGGTCTTTAAAGTGAAAGCAACCTAATATAGCCTATACCCATCAAACAAGCAGGGTATTAAACATGAAGCACTGTTTGTATCTGTATCTTTATGTTGTATTTATTTGTCCTCCTATCATTTGTTTATTTGTTTTTGTATACAGGATAATGCTCCTGCCACAAAGCACAAATGGTTCAGGAATGGTTTGAGGAGCACAACAACGAGTTTGAAGTGTTGACTTGGCCTCCAAATTCCCCAGATCCCAATCCAATCGAGCATCTGTGGGATGTGCTGAACAAACAAGTCCGATCCATGGAGGCCCTACCTTGCAACTTACAGGACTTAAAGGATCTGCTGCTAACATCTTGGTGCCAGATATCACAGCACACCTTCAGGGGTCTAGTGGAGTCCATCAGAGACGGGTCAGCAAAAGTGGGACCAACACAATATTTGGACATAATCTCATAATGTTATGCCTGATCGGTGTATATGGAAATTTTCGTTCCGTAAGGGTTGAGCGTGGTGATTTAGTGTTTGCAAATGAAATCATGCTGTAATTTGATAGTCATGAACTCAATCCATTATAGCTGTATACCATTTGCAAGACCTTTCCAAAGAAAATTATTCAATTGGAAGTGCTGATACCTGAAGATTTCCTGTGGACAGCTCATCAGATGCAGTGGCTATAGTTATAAAATCATAAGAGCTGTGAAATAAAGTAAATTATATCTTATTTACTTATATTTGGGAACATCTACACAACAACGATGTTCTGAAAATCGATACGTTTTTCTTTTGCATTTTTAAGAAGTTTCACGTACAGACGACAATTAAAATGATCCCCGTAAACGGTGATGTCATGTGTATAGCGTGTTCAGTCTATAGATGCGTTGTGTTTAAAAGCAAAAAACACACATGAGAGCGTGAGAAACTGCTGTGTAAGGATGGATATCGTTAAGGTTTTAACTTGAGCAGTATCGGTGGGTTACTACCTTTACCGATATGTGCAGTTTAGTTTGAGGTTTTACTCTCCAGGCAGATCACTTTGTGTTTGTTGTTTTGGCTATGCCCACTCCTGAAGCCATTGCTTCACTTTTAAGTTTGAATTTTTGAGTGTTTTATTTTGTTCTACAAGCTGTAAATAAAATATTGAAGCCAATTTGGTCTTTATATCGTGCAATTCTGAACAATTGCACATTTATATCACCCAGTTCTGATTATTAAAAAAAAATCTGAATTGAGATAAAAAGTCGCAATGAACTTTTTTATTTTAGCTTCCATACTAAACTCACACGGGACGTAACAAAACTGGGGGCTTGTCTGTTCCTGGTTTATTAAAATGTAAAAATTGGGAACTCGTTCATTAATTTATTGATTTTGAGAAACAATATTTCTTTGTTTGATAACCTGACTTTTTTTATAGTCAGTTTTAAAGTCGTCATAAAAACAAAATTGACCTTATTTACTTAGGACTTTTTGTTAGCACACATTACTAATCTTGTCGTGAGCAGTTAATCTGTGCAAATCAATACACAGACCAATTTGTCGAGGTAATCTTTAATCAAAATCTGAAAATTTGCTTCCGGTCTGGAATGGCGTTCCCTCTCTGACTTCAGTTTAATGGCTTGGGTTGAAAATGCTTAAGCAATCCCCTCCATCCGTCAGTCTGCTATGAGCGAGGGATGGAGAGGAGGTGTGCTAAAGTAAAACTCCCTCTATTCAGTATTCCCTTTCACTTGGAAATACATCACAACACTGAAGTAAAGTAGGTTGCAACTTCCGGTTCCAAGGAAGGTTTAAGTTAAAGGTAAAGGAAGTGATTTGAGTTCTGATACTTTTATCGTGGTTCATCTAAAATAATTAGTTCTCAAATGAAAGAAACAGGAGCATGAAACTCAGTTGTTAAAGCTGAGAGCTCTGGAGATTGAGGCGGATCGAGATATTAAGCTTCGAAGGCTGGATGTTGAAGCCCAGGCACTTTGCAGTAGGCCGGTTCCATTGCCTAGGTCTCGACCACCCTCCTCCAATGTTCCTGCATCTGGAAAGCCAGATTTGGGTAAGTACATAAAATTGGTCCTTCTCGTTTGTGATGGGGAAGTGGAAGCGTACTTACTGCAGTTGATTGCATTGCCACAAAATTGAACTGTCCAAAGGCATTGTGGGCTCTTTGGTACTGTGCAATAGCTCAAGAGGTGTGTGCAGCTTTGCCAGTCGAGAGCTCGTTAGATTATGACACTGTTAAGTCTGCGGTGCTCAGAGCATATGGATTGCCCCCTGAAGTGTACAGGCAAAGTGTTCGAAGCTGCCTAGTCAAACTTTCACAGAGTTCTTGAGAGAAACTACTGGGTGGTTGCCCTCCATGTGTAATAAACAAACTGCAGTTGGTCCAACTGCAGTTTGTTCTTATAACAGAACAAGCTCTTAATGCATTATACTCCATCACGTCTATTGCGGTCTCAAAACTCTGGCCAGTTGATAATACCTAGAATATCAAAATCAACGGCAAGCGGTCAATCCTTTTCCTATTTAGCACCTAAACTCTGGAAAAACCTAGTTTAAATCTAGACTCAACACTTATCTCTTTAACCTGGCATACACATAACACATTATCAATTTATATTATTCAAATCAAATGAAGTCTTTAGCCTCCTTGTTAGAGCGTCCGACTCTCATGCCAGCGAACCCGGGTTCGAGTCCCGCTTGGAGCGGGCGGTTTGAACAGAAGGGGTTACACAAGCTGTTAGTAAATCTGGCCAAGAGTGTAGCATTTGTCAGTGCCTTTCCTGAGAGTAATGCCGTACTATCTGGCCCGAGTGCTTTCAGTCCATTTGTAATGAGGAGCTCGGTAGCTCTCTCTGAGGAATCTGACTTTAAACCAGTCCTGATGTTCAGAGACACAGGAGCAGCCCAGTCTCTAATTCTGGGCGGCGCACTTCCATTCTCTGTCGATTCAAACACTGATTCCAATGTGTTCGTTTGTGAGATCGAATTGGGCTGCATCTCAATTCTGCTGTATAGCATTCATCTAAAGTCTGATCTTGTTTCGGGTCTCGTGAACTTTGGCGTGCGCTCACAACTGTCTGTCGAAGGGGTAAGCATGATTTTAGGAAATTATTTAGCAGGTGGCAAAGTCTTTCATTCTTCAATTGTGTCTGAAAAGCCTGATTGGTCTGCTCAAGCCGATCTTGTATGGCAGTTTCCTGCTGCTTTCCCGGCGTGTGCCGTAACTGAAAATGTGATCTCTGATTCTTTTCTGTTCTCACCATCAGATTTACAACAATCTCTGATTCCGACATTATGTTTTGGAACCAGTCAGAACACAGAGAATCACATGAATCAAGATCAGGAGGCTGATAGGAGTAACATGACAGAGGAGAATGAGCCTGATTCAGTGGAAACAGACATGTTTAACACAATACATTATTTCTCTTTGCTTCCCCCTTGTTAGTCTGTGTATTGTATTCATACTCTTGTGTAACATTTATTCAATGTTTCTGTGAGCTGTGCTTTTATTGTGACATTACATGTTTCCCATAGTATTTTCAGAGCTGTGATATCACTGATGAGGTTTGGAAACATGTTACTCACGTTACTCAGAACTCAGAATATCTGAAGCCAGATCAGACTGGTGATGGCTGTGGACTCTGTTGGTAGTTCCTCTTCTCTCTTTTAACAAGTTGCTTCATCTCAACTATAAAAGCTGGCGAGGATCTGGTCATTCATGCTAGACTTTTATGAGTCTCTACCCATTTGTACTGAGGGGCTGATGATGTTAAACAGAAGGGAAGATGGACAGAAACAGAAAATGTGTGATAAGTGTGATCTGTGTCTGCTGGGACTGGTCATTCTCTGCTCACTTCTCACAGGTAAGCACATTTTTACATGTTCTTTAAACTCCTGTAAAAGAGTAAAAAACTAGAGCTGGTCTGGCATGGAGTCTGGGAATGAGTTAGTTTGAACATGCTTTATTCTTCCTGACATTCATGTTCTGATTTAGGAGCCACTGTCGCATTTGCAAATACTGTTTTGTTCCTGAATGACTGACATTTGACCCTGAGAATGTCCTGTTGTCACAGGGGTTTGTTTGTAGTTTCAACTATTAATACATATGATAATGATCACTCAAATATACTGTGTTTCAGGTTCCAGTGGAGCAAATGAGACTCCTGTGTTCATCAGTTCTGGTGAAAATGTCCGTCTGCCCTGTAAAAATGCTCTTTCTGACTGCACATCAACTACATGGAACGATGACAGACATTCAGTTGCAAATGAACTGATTCATTTAGGGATGAAGAATAAAGACACAGAGAGACATGAGAGACTGAGTCTGGGGTCTGACTGCTCTCTGAACATCAACAACGTCACAGTAGAAGATTATGGATCTTACACCTGCCGACAATTTGTGAATGACAAACAACAAGGACCTGATGCACGTGTTTTTCTGCATGTTCTTCATGGTGAGTTTATGATTATGTGGTGAATTCAAATTCTCCCTTTAAACTCACATGATTATTGAAAAGTCTTCTGTTCTGTTTCAGTCTCTTCATCATTGTCGTCAGAGACCAAGATCAGTCCAGGCCGCTCTTTGACTCTCTCCTGTTATTTGTATTCAGTCTCTTGTAATATTTTGGTCCATTCTGAGGGATGTCAGCTGTTGTGGGTGAATCAGGCTGGTGTTGATCTTCAGACAGACTCCAGATATCAGATATCAGCTCCAGGTCACTGTACCAGGACTCTGACTACAACACTCCTGAATGAAGATCACAACAGAGAGTGGAGATGTGAAGTTACTCACAGAAAACAACTCAAGACCTCAGTCACATACACTGTCAAGAGTTCAGGTGAGAAACCAATCTCATGAATCATTGTTAGAAGACTCTGTTAGACGTGCTACATATAATGATTGATAATGCCAGAGTTATCTTGTGTGTCAACTCATTAAAATATGATTGTAATCTACAGTATGATCTGGGACGTTTCCTCCGAGGAGGCAAGGGAGGCAGTGTTTCCCCAAAAATTAATGAGAAAATAATCAATATTACAAAAATAATACAACCCAAATATTACAGAATGTGTAAAATTCACTTGTTTTTTTTTATAAAGTAACACAGTGTCTAAAAAACCAAGATACAGATGGACGCTTGCCTCCTCTGATCCCATTGACTTTTAACAGACCCCCTAATGCGTGCGGAGAGTTTTATGGGGGGTAATTGAGAATGAATGGGGGATATGATTGACTATGATTGGATATGATTGGTTTGTGCGATAAATCCCCTTGTTTTTTGTTTCAAGACCGCTCAAGATCACAACTGCTGGGATATCACTAAACTGACAGTGCATTGTCTGATTTAATTATTAACATCATTAATGTAACTGGATGTAAACTTAATTAAAACTTACTTCAGATGCAATCAATAACTTATTTATAATTTGATTTATTTATTGTGCTGGTTCAGAAATGAGGGATTGTGTCAAAAATTACTCAAATGCTCACAAAATTCAAGATATTGTTGCAAAAAAAATATTTGTATGAGATCTGGATTTTTACATTACAATGTGATATAATTAAGCAATATCACAAGAGCAAGAGAGCTGTTTTCACAAATTTGAGCATGACTGCAAACATTGTATTGCTTTTATACAAACATTAAATAAAAAAATGTAAAACATTATTCTCAACATTATTTATGCATTTGCAATTTACCAATTCAAATGCATCTTCTGTACCACCACCAGTGCAAATATGAATTTTGTAGTTAATGATTTCAACCCCTCAAAGTCTTGGTCTTGTTTTGGTCTCAACACACATTGGTCTTGGTCTCGACTCGGTCTCGCCTTGCCTTAGTCTTGGTCTTGTCTTGGTCTCAACACACATTGGTCTTGATCTCGACTCAGTCTCGCCTTGCCTTAGTCTTGGTCTTGTCTTGGTCTCAACACACATTGGTCTTGGTCTCGACTCGGTCTCACCTTGCCTTGGTCTTGGTCTTGTCTTGGTCTCAACACACTTTGGTCTTGGTCTCGACTCGGTCTCACCATGCCTTGGTCTTGTCTTGGTCTCAACCCCTCAAAGTCTTGGTCTTGTCTTGGTCTCAACCCCTCAAAGTCTTGGTCTTGTTTTGGTCTCAACACACATTGGTCTTGATCTCGACTCGGTCTCGCCTTGCCTTAGTCTTGGTCTTGGTCTCAACACACATTGGTCTTGATCTCGACTCAGTCTCGCCTTGCCTTAGTCTTGGTCTTGTCTTGGTCTCAACACACATTGGTCTTGGTCTCGACTCGGTCTCGCCTTGCCTAGGTCTTGTCTTGGTCTCAAACCCTCAAAGTCTTGGTCTTGTCTTGGTCTCAACACACATTGGTCTTGGTCTCGACTCGGTCTCACCTTGCCTTAGTCTTGGTCTTGTCTTGGTCTCAACACACATTGGTCTTGGTCTCGACTCGGTCTCGCCTTGCCTTAGTCTTGGTCTTGTCTTGGTCTCAACACACATTGGTCTTGGTCTCGACTCGGTCTCACCTTGCCTTGGTCTTGTCTTGGTCTCGTCTTGGTCTCAGCCTCTCAAAGTCTTGGTCTTGTCTTGGTCTTAACCCCTCAAAGTATTGGTCTTGTCTTGGTCTCAACCCCTCAAAGTCTTGGTCTTGTCTTGGTCTCAACACACATTGGTCTTGGTCTCGACTCGGTCTCACCTTGCCTTGGTCTTGTCTTGGTCTCGTCTTGGTCTCAGCCCCTCAAAGTCTTGGTCTTGTCTTGGTCTTAACCCCTCAAAGTATTGGTCTTGTCTTGGTCTCAACCCCTCAAAGTCTTGGTCTTGTCTTGGTCTCAACACACATTGGTCTTGGTCTCGACTCGGATTAGGTGGTCTTCAGTGCCGCCACTCCCTATACGCAGAGTACGCAGTTTGCGTAGGGCACCAACTCCCAGGGGGGCACCATCTCGGTTGCTCAAAAAAAAAAAATTGTATAAATAAAATGAACCTTTTATTCTATATTATTATTAACATAAAAATAAATATAAACATAAATATAATATAAAAAATGCATTTTACGGTGAATGCACTAGGCAGTAAGCATACACGACGCGCCACTCCCGCATACGCGCCCGGCCCACTGTTTGTGGCTGACTTCAGGGCTTCAAGCTCATGCATTAGCGTTTAACATACCCATGCGCTTTGACAGATGTGTGTGCGTCCTCAGCGCAAAAACTTAATTTTACCGGTTATATCCTCATCTGTAAATCCTACTAATTCACACGAGTATTTCCATTTTGCATGAAAGCGCGTCCTGACAGTCTGGCAATAAAAAAAAGAGCGCCGGCGCATTTGCGTCAAACAGAGAGAACGCAGTAAAAAGGGAAACAATTAATATTCAGCGAAAAAGCATTCATTTAGCTATAATATCTGCTGTTGGATGCTACATTTTAGTTTCAACATGTACACTACCAGTCAAAAGTTTGGAAACTGTACTATTTTGATTGATTTTAAAGAAGTCTCTTCTGCTCACCAAGGCTGCATTTATGTTATTGAAAATACAACAAAAAAGCTGTAATATTGTGAAATATTATTAAAATGTAAAATAATGTTTTCTATTTGAATATATTTTAAAATGTAAATTATTCCTGTGATCAAAGCTGAATTTATCATAATTACTTTGACATTGTCACATGATCCTTCAAAAATCATTCTGATATGATGATTTGCTGCTCAAGAAACATTTATGATTATTATCAGTGTTGTAAGCAGTTGTGTAAACCATTTTTTTAGAATTCTTTGATGAATAGAAAGTTCAAAAGAACAGCATTTATCTGAAATAGAAAGCTTTTGTAACATTATACTACCGTTCAAAGGTTTTGGGTCGGTAAGAATTTTTTTTTTTTGGAAATAAATAACTTAAAGAAATTAATTTATTTATTCAGCAAGGATGCATTAAATTGATCAAGTGACAGTATAGACATTTATAATGTTGCAAAAGCTTTATTTAAAAAATTGGCTTTTTATCTGATTTATCAGAACTCACATTCATCCTTTACAGCTGAAGAAGATTCATCGATAGCAGTGATTCCAGCCCAGATCACAGACTTTCAGGATGCCTCAACTATAATTACACCAGAAACTACAGGTACATCATCACAGTCTTTCTCACATCAGTGCTTTGCAGTGCATAATTCTACAGTTATCGCTATAAGCAACGTTGCACCTACATGCCTACTAATTTTCATTAGAGCTCGCCATAAATCGATGCGTACGGCAATCCGCCGGAAGTTAGTTATTTTAGTCTATGAAGTTTTAAATATGCATATTTTTCTTACACAAACGTGCCAGATCGCTTCAGAAGGCCTTTATTAACCCCCCGGAGCCGTGTGGAGCAGTTAGTTATATGAAGGATAGATGCACTTTTATGATGATAGATGCACTTTTATGATGGATGGGATGCACTTTTATGATGGATAGATGCACTTTTATGATGGATAGATGCACTTTTATGATGGATAGATGCACTTTTATGATGATAGATGCACTTTTATGATGGATAGATGCACTTTTATGATGGATGGGATGCACTTTTATGATGGATAGATGCACTTTTATGATGATAGATGCACTTTTATGATGGATAGATGCACTTTTATGATGGATGGGATGAACTTTTATGATGGATGGGATGCACTTTTATGATGGATAGATGCACTTTTATGATGATAGATGCACTTTTATGATGATAGATGCACTTTTATGATGAATAGATGCACTTTTATGATGATAGATGCACTTTTATGATGAATAGATGCACTTTTATGATGGATAGATGCACTTTTATGATGATAGATGCACTTTTATGATGAATAGATGCACTTTTATGATGGATAGATGCACTTTTATGATGGATGGGATGCACTTTTATGATGGATAGATGCAGTTTTATGATGGATGGGATGCACTTTTATGATGGATAGATGCACTTTTATGATGGATAGATGCACTTTTATGATGATAGATGCACTTTTATGATGGATGGGATGCACTTTTATGATGATAGATGCACTTTTATGATGAATAGATGCACTTTTATGATGAATAGATGCACTTTTATGATGGATGGGATGCACTTTTATGATGGATAGATGCACTTTTATGATGGATGGGATGCACTTTTATGATGGATAGATGCAGTTTTATGATGGATGGGATGCACTTTTATGATGGATAGATGCACTTTTATAATGGATAGATGCACTTTTATGATGGATAGATGCAGTTTTATGATGGATGGGATGCACTTTTATGATGGATAGATGCACTTTTATGATGGATAGATGCACTTTTATGCTGGATAGATGCACTTTTATGCTGGATAGATGCACTTTTATGATGGATAGATGCACTTTTATGATGGATAGATGCACTTTTATGATGATAGATGCACTTTTATGCTGGATAGATGCACTTTTATGATGGATGGGATGCACTTTTATGATGAATAGATGCACTTTTATGATGGATAGATGCACTTTTATGATGATAGATGCACTTTTATGATGAATAGATGCACTTTTATGATGGATGGGATGCACTTTTATGATGGATAGATGCACTTTTATGATGGATGGGATGCACTTTTATGATGGATAGATGCACTTTTATGCTGGATAGATGCACTTTTATGATGGATGGGATGCACTTTTATGATGGATAGATGCACTTTTATGATGATAGATGCACTTTTATGATGGATAGATGCACTTTTATGATGATAGATGCACTTTTATGATGGATAGATGCACTTTTATGATGATAGATGCACTTTTATGATGGATAGATGCACTTTTATGATGGATAGATGCACTTTTATGATGGATAGATGCACTTTTATGATGATAGATGCACTTTTATGCTGGATAGATGCACTTTTATGATGGATAGATGCACTTTTATGATGATAGATGCACTTTTATGCTGGATAGATGCACTTTTATGATGATAGATGCACTTTTATGATGGATAGATGCACTTTTATGATGGATAGATGCACTTTTATGATGATAGATGCACTTTTATGATGAATAGATGCACTTTTATGATGGATAGATGCACTTTTATGATGGATGGGATGCACTTTTATGATGGATAGATGCACTTTTATGATGGATGGGATGCACTTTTATGATGGATAGATGCACTTTTATGCTGGATAGATGCACTTTTATGATGGATGGGATGCACTTTTATGATGGATAGATGCACTTTTATGATGGATAGATGCACTTTTATGATGATAGATGCACTTTTATGATGGATAGATGCACTTTTATGATGATAGATGCACTTTTATGATGGATAGATGCACTTTTATGATGGATAGATGCACTTTTATAATGGATAGATGCACTTTTATGATGATAGATGCACTTTTATGATGGATAGATGCACCTTTATGATGATAGATGCACTTTTATGATGGATAGATGCACTTTTATGATGGATAGATGCACTTTTATGATGATAGATGCACTTTTATGATGGATGGATGCACTGTTATGATGATGCACTTTTATGATGGATTGATGCACTTTTATGATGATAGATGCACTTTTATGATGGATGGATGCACTTTTATGATGGATAGACTTAAGGTTAGAGTAAGCTGACATGTAGTTGCAAAGTTACTGTACTTCTAGTCAGTAGAATGTCTGTTGGGGAGCATCACGATAAAGAGTTAGCAGATATTAAGCAGACGGTCTACTAATACTCTAACAGAATCTTCCAAAGGGACCATCAAAATAAAGTGTCACAGAGTTACCTTGTGTGTTAACAAATGAACATATGATGGTCATATCAACAACAGTCCACATCACAAACTCCACTACAAACACTCCAGAAACTACAGGTACATCATCACGGTCTTTCTCACATCAGTGCTATGCAGCTGTTTTCTTCTAAAATCAGTCCCTAGATATACTTGATTCAAGTATTATGTGATGCTGCCGACGATGCTGTTTTTATGTTGAATTATGTGTTGAGCTGAACTAACACACATGATCCACAGATTCATCAGAACCTGAAGTCAGTGTGACATTAATCAGAGGTACGACACTGACAGCTTTATATCACTGAAACTATCAGTCAGTCTGTGAATGTTCATGGTTTCTCCTCTTCCTCTCATGTTTCCTGCAGTGATTGTGAGTATTGTTGAGATGGCAGTGTTTGCTGCTCCTACTGTGATTCTTCTTCAGATCATCTGTGCAAGAAGAGCTGGTGAGTTTGAGCCGCACACAATCTGATCATTCACACTGGTCTGATCTGGATCAGTCATGATAAAAACACACACGAGAAGTCAGTCAATGGCTTTATTTTACAGGACTCGCAGCGGCCAGAGGAAACAGAGATGCCTACAATACTACAATCAAATACTGCTGAGTTTGAGCGACAACAATATTAGAAACAGCACAAACTTATAGAGGATTGGTCAGTGTTTTATTTTCTTCCTCTCAGAAAACAGAGAAAAAACTCTGAGCGCCCCGAAGAAATTGTGACACCATCAAGTTTAAATTACTTTTTTATTTATTTATTTATGTTTTACAAATAAAAGGCAATATTTAGTTTCATTTATATCGATTATGGATATTTGCAGTATCCAAGGTAATTTTCTTGTGGTTGATTTATAAACTGCTTTAAATATGATATTAAATACAGTAATAGACAGATGTAAAATCCTCTCTCTGTTCTGTGTGATGGAGATGATTTCATGATTCTTGTATCTATGTTTGAATGATTGCTACTAATTTTCTAAATAAAACCTCTGCGATCATGTTTAGCATGTCTCCTTTCCTGAGATGTTTGTTACAAACCCTTTATGAGCTCATAATGTGAGGATGTGTTAAACTGAAGCAAAGCAGCAAATATAAACTAATAATGAAATGATTTATTCACGTGTATAATAATTCATATAACTTTACTCTGGTTAGTTCAGACCATCTAATTCTGGCCAAGCCCCGCCCTTTCAGACACAAAGGGGCCAATAGAAACTGGATATGGCGAGCAGCCAATCAGATTGAGCTGATGTCAACTCCAGTTATAGTAATGAGCTCACATACTGTACATTCATTTTATAGAAATTTAAATCAAATTTAGTTCAGATGAATGTTAGAAAAACGTTGGTTTAAATCAGTTTATTAAACAGGCTGAACTTGTGCTATTGTTAACTGAAAAGAGCTGAATGTTATGCAACGGCCCAGAGGAAGTGCCATCGTCAGAATGATTCAGAATCCACAGCCGTCATCAGTCTAAACTGGTTTCAGAGAGGATCATTATGTTAATGGAGATTATGAAATCATCATCATACAGATTATTTCATAATCCCCATTAAGTCAAACAAACTCAGTTGAGACTCTATGAAGTTTTACAGTGACGTTTTGAGGTTTGGAAACATGCTACTAAGAACTTATTTTTAGCTCTCTTATGACATCCTACGAGCCGTTGATTCTGAAAGCTGTGTTGTTCTACTTTTGTTAGATCTTACCACGGCATTTGATACAGTCAAGCATACTATTCTCATTGATTGTCTTGGGGATCAGGTTGGTATTGGAATTGGCTTTCTTTCTATTTGAAAGATAGGACGTTTCCAGTCAGTTTAGGGGATTTTCCTTCTGCCGTTTCTCCTCTTGTATGTGGGGTTCCTCAGGGTTCTATCCTGGGACCTATTTTCTTTTTCCCTTTATATGCTCCCTCTAGGTTCTATTTTTGGGAAATTTGGGATTCACTCATCTGTATGTGGATGATTTTCAAATTTATTTACCACCTAAATATGGGCATAAATGTGCCATTCAGTCCCTGCATGAATGTTTGACTGAGGTTAAGTGCTGGTTGGCGAATAACTTTCTCCAACTGAATGAGCATAAGACAGATGATTTTATTTGCAAACAAGGGGCGTGTAGAGGATGTTTATGACTTGAGTTAAGTTGATAATGAAAACTAACGCCATGCTTCCTAATGATATCTCCCAGTGGTAGCATGTACAGGGTGAAGAGCAACGGTCCTAGCACTGAGCCCTGCGGTACTCCATACTGAACTTGTGATCGGTGTGAGATCTCTTCATTTACTGCTACAAACTGATAACGGTCAGATAAGTATGATTTAAACCATGCCAATGCAATTCCACTAATGCCAACATAATTTTCGAGTCTATTCAAAAGAATGTTGTGGTCGATAGTATCGAATGCAGCGCTAAGATCGAGTAACACTAACAGAGAGATACAACCACGATCGGATGATAAGAGTAAATCATTTGTAACTCCAATGAGAGCAGTCTCAGTACTATGATACGGTCTAAATCCTGACTGGAAATCCTCACAGATACCATAGGTGCATCCCAATGTGAAGGCCAGGCCTTCGAAGTGCACAAAGGCGGAACTGAGGGACAGGGTTGCACAACAAAACCCTTCCAATTACTAATCAAAAGTAGCAGAATCGCGGCCAAAACACACCCAAAGGCGGGAGAAATATTGCTGAAGTAAAAACAACCTGTGGACTATAGGCTACAAACAACCCACAGCAACAGTGTAAAAGTAGCCCAATTCCAGACTTGGCAACAATGAGACGAGTGTCGTTAAATGGCCTAGCAGCTGTGTGACGTTTAAAAAAAAATTATATATATATATATATATGACTAAACTACTAAAGTCTTTCGGAGGAGACTGGGACCGTCATCAGCGAGCGACATTCATTCATTCATTCATAAAAGACTTAATTTTGCAGTATAACTAGTAAGCCAACAGTTTTTGTTAATTTGTATTTTTGGCTTATAATTTTGACTCATGTATTTGATTTAGCCTATTTTTTCCTCTGTTTTTTTTTTTACGGTGTTGACAGTGAGACAAAATAAATAAAATTATTGTATAGCCAATATTTTATATTTGTTATCACCAGTCTCTCTCTTTCTGAAGGGGAAATTTAAATGTGAGATTCTGGAAACTAAATTTTAATTTAGGTTGGTCAGGCCGGGAAGAAAATCATTCTAAGCGAATGGCGGGTTGAAAGACGGTAGCGGACGGTAGACCGCCTGCTCTCACTCCCCTCCAAAGTACACCAGAGTTACCGACTGCTACCGTCTTTCACTGGGAAATTTAATCCCGCGATGCCAGAAATCTGATTGAGTGCCGCGGAAATGCAGACCAGTCTATACGGATCCTGTCGTCACTGGCGTGCAATGAATTCTGGGGTAGGATGGGCTGCGAATGGTCCATCTGTTGTTCCCTTCATTTGCCTGAATCGCTTTTAAATTGAGAAAGCCTTCGTCACGCCACGGTGACGCATACCTCCCTTTGAATGCGACCTTCAGAGGGTGCAGCGTTCATCGCTATTGAGATCGGACTGTAATTGACTAATTCTCTAGGACAAAGTTTCGCTTTTTTTTTTTTTTAAATAAAACGTTTAATAATAGCTAGCTTAAATTTTTTTTGCAACATATATTAATTAATGATTTTAAGAAGAGGATCTATGACCTCTGGAAGCATCTCTTTTAGTAGTTTAGCCGGTATAGGGTCGAGCATACATGTTGTTGATTTAGATGATTTAATGAGTTTAACCAATTCTTCTCCTATAGCAGTGAATGAGTGGAATTTTTCCTTAGGGACATTACAATGCAATGCGAGACTGTAGTAGATGGTTGCATATTTATAATTTTCTCTCTAATATTATCAATCTTGCTAGTAAAGAAATTCATAAAGTCATTACTGCTGGGCTGTTTGTAAACGTCAGAAGTTTTATTTGAAATTTAGCCACTGTATCAAATAATAAAGTCGAAAAATAAGCAGATATGCTCTCCTTCCACGAAATGCGAAAAACCTCTAGTTTTGTTTTCTTCGAGATGCGCTCCATTCTTCTTGGTGCTCTCTTGTGGGCCCAAGTGGGCTCAGTGTACCACAGTGTTGGACTATTTTCTTTAAGCGCAAAGGAGCAACTGTGTCTAAAGTGCTGGGTGTCATCTAGTGGATACGTTTGGTACTGTGCATTTTTTCTGAGCTAGCAGCCTAAAATTTGGCTAGTTCAGATTTTTGATTTTCTTGAAGTTTTAGTTGAACATGTTGTGTAAAATATATATTTTATATAAAATGTTCATAAACCTAAACTTCACAACTTTGCATGCATGTTCATGACCCTAAATAAGAAAAAAACACAAAATGTCTTAGGTTAGGTTAACCTGCATTTCAGTCCACTCAAAAATCGAAACGGGCCAAATTGACCCACTGTATGCCTAGGTCAGACATCTTGGAGAACAGTCTGCTGGGTACGATAGTATTAACTGCAGAACTATATTCCACAAACAGCAGCCGTGCATACGTCCCTTGGTGTTCCAGGTGGCACAGTACAGTGTACTGTATGCAAACTGGTGTGGGTCCAGGGTGGCTGGCACAGCAGCCTTGATGTGATTGAGACCCAGCCTCTCCAGGCATTTCATGATTACAGGAGTCAGTGCAATGGGCCTACAATCATTGAGGGATAGCCTGCTTTGGCACTGGCACTATTGTGGTCTTCTTCAGGCAGGTAGGAACAGTGCACTGTAACAGAGAAAGGTTGAAGATATTGGTAAATACCTCACCCAACTCTACAGTACAGTCTCTGAGGACACACCCTGGGATGCCATCTGGACCAGATGCTTTCCGTATGCTGATTTTACGGAGAGTGCATATCAGGCTGGATGACGAGTGTCTGGCTGTCAGTGGCAGGAACTGTATTGATGGTAGTCCCAGATTTTAATGTCATGAAGATGATTTGTGTTATAAATCACTAGTTTGGTCCTGAAACAATGTAAATCTGGTGAGCATCAGCATGTTGTTCAGTCTCATGATGAATGAATGAGGAATGAAGAATAAACACCAACCTCTTTGTTCTTCAGTCTCATGATGTTTCATTCTGCAGGTTCTGGATCAGTAGCCGCGTTTCCATTACCCTTTAAATTGGGCAAATTGAAAATACGCCCAATGGAAACACCCGTATATTGCAAAAATGTTTTTACGCTCGCATGAGGTGGTTTTTCAGGCAATTTGAAAAAGGAAATTTACGCAAACCTGCAATGGAAACTTTTTTTTTGCATTTACAGGTCACCTGGCGTATGTAAAAGTCGATCATTGTTTACAAATGACGGTGTGTGTTTTTATTAAACTCATAAAAGACAATAGACAGGAATTTTAAACAAAGAAATGCCACATTATCATGAAGTCCTTGAAGCAGATCTGAGGGAGACACACACACACACACTTCGTACTCTCAAGTATAAGGTGCTTTCCTTGCCATTAATGCTTGGATAACACGCCTACGTTTCCTTCCATTCATAATAATGGCTAGTGCGGTGGATGGGATATACATAAACCTACCAACATCTGTGGCATAATTTTTTTATTTATCGCAAGAGGAAAAGAATACGTTTTAGTCGCATAACATCGGATAATGGAAACACTGTCATTTCACAATAGTTTTTTATGAACATTTAGAAAATATCGCAAATGTTTTGCGCAAATCTGTAATGGAAACGAGGCTACTGCCGTTCTCTCCGTCCTCTCCTTCCAGATTCTCATTCGTTTTCACTTTCAGTTCATTTTTGTATTTGCTTCAGGTAATGATTGATTAAACTCAATACTCATTTTATCAACAACTCATTGTTATCATACATTTTTAATCAAAGAGCTTTTAAATTTGCTTACACAAAATAAATATGATTCGGACTTCCATCTTTCCACGCTTGCACTTTTGGCACGTTTCTTTCACCAAAATATGGCCAAAAGAATTGCCGGCCTGTGAACAGTGAAAAAAACAATCAAATGAGGTTCTGTAGAATATTTCTAAATTAAACAAGTATAATTAATAATTAATTAACAACTTATTCTACTATTATAAGCAACTGTGTGTGTGCTCACATATGATGAGTGGCCATAAAGAGAAGATGTGATGATCTGTCGTGGGATGAATTGAAGAATCTTAGTTCTGCTTGCACAGAGATCTCTTGTTTTACTTAAAATAGTTTGTGTGTATATATGAAATTCATTGCCTCCACCTTGATATGGAAAAACCAACTCGGCTTTGATTATAAAGTCTATCTTCTGGCATCGAACACACTTGGTTTCACTTGCGCTTGACGTCAAACAAACATTGGGTTTAGACATCAACCTGATTTTCATTTTCAACCAAAATTTGATGTCTGACTGATGTTACATTGATATACTGCGCCTGCTGGGCTCATACTAAAAACATTCATACTATATAGAACGCAATTTTTAAGTGCTTGCAAAGTAAATATTTATTCAAAATGTGTACCTACTGAAAAGAGTATGCAATTTTGGACTCTCAAAACATTCACATCATCCCGTTGCAGACAACCAATCCTCATTCTATTACACATGATGACTGCAGAAGATGAAAGCAGGAAGATCCAGAACTACAGGAGTAACGTTTACTGACTATCAAACGGTAAGATCCTCAGAGGGTAACGACTGCAGAAGAATGGAAAGAGTGTGTGAGTGAAGGCGGTTGTGAATGTGTGTAGATGTGTGTTAGTTACAGGATCAGAGAATGACACCGTTCCTCTGCCATAGTCCAGATACACTCTCACTGTCTTAAGCCTCTGTTTAACAAGAAAGCCAAATGGTTCAAACGGTGACTTGAACTGATCATACCGCACACTCCAGACATCAGTGTTAAAGAAAATGTTTCCCTTCCTCTGGTTTGATGCTGTAGTTACTCCAAGAGTCCAGACTAAACTCTCTTTAACCTCCACATCCCAGCAGTGTGTTCCTGAGTTAAAACCCTCTGACCCCAGGACACAGTCATAACAGTCAAATCGCTCTGGATTATCAGGAGGCAGTTGTTCGTTTCTTCTCCGTCTCACACTGGTCAGATCATCAGACAGGACGAGGCGTGGATTCGCCGTGTTTGGATCCAGAATCACAGGAGCTGATGAGGCACAAGCAACAGATGCTTTTATTCTGATCTTCATTTAAAGGATTAGTTCACTTTAAAATGAAAATGTCCTGATAGTTTACTCACCCCTATCTCATCCAAGATGTCTGTCTTTCTTCAGTGGAAAAGAAATTAAGTTTTTTGAGGAAAACATTTCAGGATTTTTCTCCACATAATGGACTTCTATGGCAACCAACGGTTGAAGGTCCAAATCAATGCAGTTTCAGAGGAAGGGCTTCAGAGGCTCTGATGATCCCAGAGGAATAGAGTCTCATCTAGCGATAGCTATTTTCAAGAAAAAAGAAACATTTATACACTTTTTAACCTAAATTGCTCATCTTGTGCTGCTCTGCAACACGCCACGGATTGCGCAATCACGGTGAAAAGGTCACGGTAGACGTAGGCGGAAGTACCGCCCCAAGCGAACGGCGAGGACTAATACAAACGCCTTTACCAAAAAAACACTCCGTCTTCTGATTTAAAACTGCATTGATTTGGACCTTCAACATTTTGGTTGCCATTGAAGTCCATTGTGTGGAGAAAAATCCTGAAATGTTTTCCTCAAAAAACTTCATTTCTTTTCGACTGAAGAAAGAACATCTTGGATTTTCATTTTGAAGTGAACTAATCCTTTAATGATCAAGAGTGAATCATAGACAGATTATGAATTATGACACTCATTCCGTTGATCAAACACATTGGTAGTGTTGTTTCACACTCATTTTTAGTGTTTAACGGCGCACCACAGCAACTACAAATATGTGATTCAGACATTTGTGTCCCACTAATAGAAACATCTCACAATTATGCATGTATCCCGGTTCCCTAAGCGAACAAGAACCTGTACCATGGTGTTATAGTATGAGGCATCATCAAGACCATAAAGGGTGCCTGCGTTAGACATCATCATATCTGGATTGTCTGAAGGAAGATGCGCAGACATGCCAAAGCATGGCAACACGACACTGCATCTCGTTCCCTTCTCGGGTTACATGCGTAAATTGAGACTTTTCCTTTTGAGGGAACTCAATGCTGCATCATGGTGTTGATGTAAATACCCACTACGTCATACTGAAAGAATGCCTGCATAACAGTTCTGCGTCTCCTGGCTGTCAATCATGTGTGTTAGCATAAATTGCACACTGTTTAAAAATGAAAAGACGGCACTATCAGTCTGGCGCAGAGAAGAGGACCCACTGTATGCCTAGGTCAGCTGACCCACTGAGCATTTCACTGTCCAATGGTCATGCCTTAACTGCAGTTTCTAGTATTGAATCCTTCTCATGGGTATTTAATAATTTTTGACTTTTCAGTCTGAGTTAAATCTCTTTTTTGGCTTATTTTATCTGTAAAAGAAAATGTGCCTATTAATTATGCACACCTGAATATTATGCGTTTTTCATTCCCATCCTTCATGAACAATTATACATCACTTATAAATGATAAAATACTAAATGAATAGTAGTTATTATTATTAAGATTAATGTGGTTTGGAATTGGTCAAATGTGCCGGAAAAAAAATATGATCAGAAAATCAACGTGCCTAATAATTCTGCACGTGCACTGTATGTGGAAAGAAAGGAGCAAGACAGGGGTAAGTGTTGAATTTTGACAAAACATAATATACTATAGTAAATTTGTTGAAATTACAGTTGCTGCATGCATCATATATCATCAGGGGCTTCACTAGGCCCATCTTAGGAGGGTTTTAACCCCACTAAATTTCACTCTGTAATTTGTACACTAATTCGTGATTGCCTCAGTCCCCTTTAACCTATTTCCCCGTATTTTAGACTTCACTATTCAATCCGTACCAGCGCCAGCATCAAAAGCAGGGGACAACGTATGTGCATTTATTGATAAATTATGATATCTGTGTAGTTCTTTGTCATAAATGCAGTTTACATAATTGCTTAATCGCTTATGAAATCTCTGTCATCTAAATGGCATGAGACTTTGTGATTTTTTTATAATCTTGCTATACTTCAGAGCAATAAAATTGCTAAAATTGTATATAATATTTATTTTATAATACATCCACAAGCAAAACAAGTGAAAAGTAAAGAACTATAAAAGGGAGTGGAAGTGGCAAATGAGCTAATGCGTGGTTCTCTGCCACCATCTATTGGTTGTAGGGATAATTTTACATCATTTTCATGTTAAAAGTATATTTGTTTAACACCAAGTGACAGAAATCCTCCACTAAAGCATGGCACATTTTCCATGTTATCTCCATGAATGAAAATGATAAATGTAGATCTTCTTTAAAGTTAGTTTTACTGCAGAGTGTATGAGTGAATGTTAAGTTTGTAAAACTTTGTGTTGAAAAAAATATTTCACCCACATATTTCCAATCTAGACAATTACAGTAATATAAAGTTGATTATTAGCTGGTTATTGAAAATGATTAGAAATTAATTAAATATTCAGGGATTGACTTGATAGTGGCTGGAGGATGGGGGGGGGCATTTTGAAATCTGCTTAGGGCCCCCAAAATGCTAAGGCTGGCCCTGATTACACATTGTTGCACTTATTATTAACCAGCTTGACTTTATTTCTGTCATACATTTACAGAAGTTCTTATTGAGAATTAACAGAAGTTTAGATGTTGATGTTTTATTGAATAATTAATTTCGAGTCACCATTATGGTGATCAGTGTTTGCTTTAGTTGAGCTCTTGACCCTTTACTTTTTAACATTAGTTTTTCCCTGGCTGCTCCAACTTTGTTCACTGCATTGTGAAAAAAGCTGACCAACCAGCTCCATGCATTTGGTCACATGTCCAGAGCCGCTGCTGTTACATTAAACTTCCACTTGGTGGCTCATGAACGGACTGTTACTATACTGACAGCAAATAAAGCCCAAAGTACACTTCGTTCTTTTTTTTTTATGTGTACCCTAGCACATGCGTATAGTGGAACGCATAGCCTTTCAAAGTATACTCCATTTGACAGCTGACTTCTAGCCATTACCCATCTTGTGCTCATTATCACCACTAATGGTCAATCCTCACTTAATTAATCACTTGATTATCTCATTAACTTTAACACTGCTTCAGTGTTACTTTAACACCCTGTATCAGAATGGTCTCAACAACCTCAGTCGAGAGACTGTAGAAGTGGGTCCCCCTCAGGGGCCCAAGGGTGCTGGAGGCGTGAAGGAAAAACCAGAGCGGATAGACTCTACTGAGGTGAATATATCCACTTCCCACTTTGCTGAACCTCTGCCACGGGCCTCAGCCCGTGTCTTGACAGGACGTCAGCTCCTACATTTGAATGCCCAGAAATGTAAAATCAAGAGCAACAAGAGCAGTTTGCCTAAGGCCCAAAGCAATGGTGATGTATACAGTATACTGCAGCCAGCCACCAGGGGGCAATCAAAATGCTTTGGCTTTACTTTTCAGGACTTTTACGGCAAGTAACAAGTTAGCAACCCTAACACACCCTAACCCTAAGACAGCATGACCGTAAAATATTCCAATTTTAAGATTTTAAAACTACTTCAAACTGAAAAACTGCTTCAGACTTCAAGCTTGTTAAACTACTTCAAACTTTCTGTCAAGAATCTCTTAAGTCAGCATAAAGGTTGTCTTTATTAGCTTATTTATCTAGTTAATTGGTTGTTTTAGGGTAGCAGGTTCTTCTTTGCTGGTAAAGTCAAAATGTCATTAGTTAGACAGTCATTAAGATGCCATTTAAGGTTCTTCAGATCAGAACACTGGCAGAACCTGAGGAGCAAGTGTACACTGACTGAGGAGCTTATGAAATGAGCCTACAAGTTTCTTCATGAACTCTAGAAACAATTAGCTGTTCCTCCAGTAATACCATCATAAGGAACTTCAAATATTACCCTTATTACATAATCTTGAATAACTATCCACCCATCTGTATGTGTGAGAGCTCAGATCTTCTCCAGACTCACTGTTTTGGACGATGTCCTGCATCTTCTTCCAGACTCTGAACGGCAGGTTGCCCAAGTACCGTGGCACATGAATCAAAGCTCCAGAAACCATCTGTGGATCCGGCTGTGAGATCTGGACTCTGGAAGCACATTCAGGAGTCAGAACTGCAGTGGTTTTGGATCAGAACCAGAGACACCAGAGACAGGAGCAGATCACTCACCTTTCCAATGAGATTGGAAACGCCTACAGAACAAACACACCATTTATCATCAAGAACTCAATCAATGAACCAATGATCACCCAATGATCTGAAACCAGACCTTCAGAAAGCAGACGTCACTGGCTCTCATCATCTCCTCCATGTCTTTGATTGTGTGTGAAAGAGCTGAGATGTGTGTGTTCATCTCCTCCAGCTTCTCCTTCATCATCTGCTTCTTCTGCTCCTCTTCCTCCCTCAGTGCAGTGATCGTAGCTTCTTCTTCATCTCTGAGGAACTGATGAAGCTTCTCAAACTGCGGTTTAATCTGACGCTCTGTGTGCTCAGCTTGAGACTGAAATCAAATCACATTCACTTCAGTCGTCACTGATTCTGGAGCAGCATGAAGAGTGAGTGGATAAATGTGGGTTAGTTAACTACAATTTTAACTTTCTGAAGTACTAGTAGTGTAGTAGTAGATGTTCTGTCTCTGTAGGGCGAAAATACTCTCATCAGCCTCTCTTCACATAATGACCATTTTAAAGGGCTTATAAATAAGACACATTCATATGTTATATAATTTGAAAGCATAACTGAACTCATTTTTATAATTTTTTATGAATGTTAGAATTAAAACGTGGCAACCATGTCTTCACAGAATTTTGAATTCTGCTAAAATTAAAAACTTGCTTAAGTTACGTATAATTGGTGAAATAATCTTTACCAACATTAACTAACAATAGTCAAAGACGACTTCTCTTTTTGCTCACGTCTTCCCTCAGGTAGATGCATATTGTGAACACAAGTGCGGCTAATGAATATTAATCATGTTGTCTCACTGAAAGCATGGAGAGTAAAAAGTGAGCGTTAGCCAATGGGATTGCCGCTTGCACATTAGTCCCGCCCACTGCCAAAGTAACCAGCACTCAGAGGCTTCGTTTTACACAAACGGTTACATTTGATAAACGTAAATAATTACGTAATTTATAAAAGTGAGGGGAACATGTCGCTCTAGTTTTAATGGTTGCTGAGCCCCTGAGAAGGATGTTCTGATTCAAGAAAATAAAAAACTTGAAGACATTCATACATACAATATTTTCATCCATCACTCCTCACCTTGATGTGTTGAACTGTTTCCTCAAACTCTCCTTTAATGTTTTCTTTGTGTTGAAGTTTCTCTCGTAAGGACTTCAGTGCTCTATTGAGCTCCTCCTGGAATTGAAAGTGAAAATCTATAAGACAGCACAGATTTCTGTAATGTTCAAATCCTCAAACATTAATCTGTCTTACCTTATATGATGAAACCACTTCACTGATGGGTCTGAATTTGTGATTGTCGTGTTGTTGTGAAGTAAAGCACACTACACACGCCGGCTGTTTGTCCTCCAGACAGAAGAGTTTGAGCTTCTCTCTGTGTAAACTGCAGATCTCCTCTGATGAACACCTCTCATTTCTCTCCTTCAGGAACGACTCGCACAAGTTTTTTAACACACGATTACACGGAGGTTCATCTCTTGAGGATCTTCTCCTGCAGACAGGACACTCCTGAGTTTCCTTGGTTCTCCAGAACTGTTGAAGACACTCTTTACAGAAACTGTGACCGCATGACAAAACAACAGGAGTCTTGAAGATTTCACAGCACACGGGACAAATATAATCATCTTCAGCCGCTGAAGCCATTCTCACTGTCTGAATGATGTAGCAAAAATGAATGAACGACCTGCTGTCCTTGTTGAATCCTTCTTGGAAGCATTGTTCTTCATTTTCCACTGATCACTGAATCTTTTTGTCGAGACACGAGAGTCAGTTTGACAAAAAGGAGAAATGAGTCATGTCTCTTCCTGGTAAGGGATGTAAGAGTTTATGATGACCTTTGGTTATGTTGTGAATTAGGTCAGACCACACCTCCAGGTTAAATTTTAACTAAATGCATTCAAAATTAAATAGCACTGACATACAATGCTAGAAAAACTTGAGAGAACACAAATAGTGCTAATAAAAAAGACACTAAAAAGACAGTACACTCTCAGAAAAAAAGATACAGTGGAGTGTTCCCTGGGGCACAAAACGTATAACTGTACCTTTAAAAAGCACACAATTGGTCCTTAGGGTACACTTATACCATTGTTTACCTCTATTTAGAGCAAGTTCAGTCCTAGAGAGCCGCTGTCCTGCAGAGTCTGGCTCCAACCCTGAAAGACATCTACAGAAGCTCTTATTGAGAATTAACAGAGGTTTAGATGTTGATGTTTTATTGAAAAGGTCACCATTATGGTGATCAGTGTTTCCTTTAGTTGGGCAGTTTGACTCTTGGCTTTTTATGTGAGTTTGTGGTTTTTGTAACAGTGTTAACAAAACACATAATCTGTTCAAATAAAAAGAAGCCATAAACAAAAATCATCATGAAGAAAAATGTTGACTAAACTCATCACTGACTAAAAATGTTAATCAATAATATTCACCAACAATACTTTCTTTCCACAGATCAGATATTCTGAATTCTGAGTTTTAAATACATTCAAGGGGGGAAAAGTTTAGACGCACACAGATATCAAGAATCAGCATATGAATCTCAACAATGGTGACATACGTACTGCTGCAATGCATGCTGGGAGACATGAGTTTTATACTGTGGTGGCTTAGTAGGGTTGGAGCTAAACTCTGCAGGACATCTGGGGCCTGATTTATAAAACAGATATTCCCTATTATTAGGGACAATAACTATTATTTAGCGTATTTGATCTTAAAGTGTGCGTACGCTAAAATCCACAGCAAAGTTCATATTTATGAAAATGGTCTTTGACGTGGAAAAGTGCTTACCGCCACGTCAGGGTCTGAGCAGACGTACACACTTTTCCTTGTGGCAGAGTCAGAGTACTGCAGGTATTTGGACATCTATAAGCAGTAGTAATAATAATTATAGTAATAATAATAATTATTATTATCCCAATAATAGTTATTGTCCCTAATAATAGTTATTTATCCTGGCAGATAAAGCTCTAATTAAATTAGAATAGATACATTTCTGTAACCCATGCTTATTTTTTTTACATGTGCAAATATCAGCATGATATTTAATAATTATAGGACAACAGAACATGAGTCACATTATGCACCTGCAGCACTTCTGTGAAAAAAATAAATAAAATAAATATATATATACACACACTACCAGTCAAAAGTTTGAGAACAGTAAGATTTTTTAAAATGTTTTTAAAGAAGTCTCTTCTGCTCACAGAGGCTGCATTTATGTTATTAAAAATACAAAAAAAGCTGTAATATTGTGAAATATGACTCCAGTGTAAAGCAGCTGTTCTCTATGTGAATATACACTCACCTAAAGGATTATTAGGAACACCTGTTCAATTTCTCATTAATGCAATTATCTAATTAACCAATCACATGGCAGTTGCTTCAATGCATTTAGGGGTGTGGTCCTGGTCAAGACAATCTCCTGAACTCCAAACTGAATGTCAGAATGGGGAAAGAAAGGTGATTTAAGCAATTTTGAGCGTGGCATGGTTGTTGGTGCCAGACGGGCCGGTCTGAGTATTTCACAATCTGCTCAGTTACTGGGATTTTCACGCACAACCATTTCTAGAGTTTACAAAGAATGGTGTGAAAAGGGAAAAACATCCAGTATGCGGCAGTCCTGTGGGCGAAAATGCCTTGTTGATGCTAGAGGTCAGAGGAGAATGGGCCGACTGATTCAAGCTGATAGAAGAGCAACTTTGACTGAAATAACCACTCGTTACAACCGAGGTATGCAGCAAAGCATTTGTGAAGCCACAACACGCACAACCTTGAGGCGGATGGGCTACAACAGCAGAAGAACCCACCGGGTACCACTCATCTCCACTACAAATAGGAAAAAGAGGCTACAATTTGCACGAGCTCACCAAAATTGGACAGTTGAAGACTGGAAAAATGTTGCCTGGTCTGATGAGTCTCGATTTCTGTTGAGACATTCAGATGGTAGAGTCAGAATTTGGCGTAAACAGAATGAGAACATGGATCCATCATGCCTTGTTACCACTGTGCAGGCTGGTGGTGGTGGTGTAATGGTGTGGGGGATGTTTTCTTGGCACACTTTAGGCCCCTTAGTGCCAATTGGGCATCGTTTAAATGCCACGGCCTACCTGAGCATTGTTTCTGACCATGTCCATCCCTTTATGACCACCATGTACCCATCCTCTGATGGCTACTTCCAGCAGGATAATACACCATGTCACAAAGCTCCAATCATTTCAAATTGGTTTCTTGAACATGACAATGAGTTTACTGTACTAAAATGGCCCCCACAGTCACCAGATCTGTCACCAACCCAATAGAGCATCTTTAGGATGTGGTGGAACGGGAGCTTCGTGCCCTGGGGGACTTAAAGAAATTAATTCATTTATTCAGCAAGGATGCATTAAATTGATCAAGTGACAGTATAGACATTTATAATGTTGCAAAAGCTTTATATTTCAGATAAATGCTGTTCTTTTGAACTTTCTATTCATTAAATAATCATGAAAAAAATTGTACACAACTGTTTTCATCACTGATAATAATCATAAATGTTTCTTGAGCAGCAAATCAGCATTAGAATGGTTTCTGAAGGATCATGTGACACTGAAGACTGAAAATTCAGCTTTGATCACAGGAATAAATTACTCTTTAAAATACAGCCTATTTAAATAGAAAAAAACGTTATATTAATTATATTATATATAATATATAATTATAATTATTATTATTAATATTATTATTATTATAAGGAATAAATAAATTGGCTTTTCACTTAAATAATTAACACTAACAAAACGAAAGAAAAAAAAACTGTGCAACAAGTGTATAAATGAATCAGTTAAAATAATACCCTAGGCTACTTATAAAACATACAGCCTGCATGATTTTTCACAACTCTGTTAGCATAATTACACGGCATTAAAGTTAAATTATTTAGCAGGACCCTGATTTCGGCCTCGCTAAAATTATTTTTCTTGCCGCTCGCCATTCTCAAGTAAAACATTTGGACGTTGAATGTGCTCTTGTATATGCTAATGATATTAATTAGGATGCGTTTACAAGGCGGAGATCTGAAGCCATTCAGCTGCGCACAATTTCAAGACCATTTGCGATTTATAGATTTCACATGCGAAAGAGAGGCGTACGCGCGTTTTTTTTGTGCGTACGTTCGTTTTCCGGAATCACACGTACACACATTTGAGAAATGATCTTAGATCAAACGTAGGACAGTTTCTACGCAACATTTTATAAATGAGGCCCCTGATCTCTAGGACCGAACTTAGGAGCCTACCCCTGACTTAGATGCACAAAAATGTACCCTTAAGGGTCCCACCCCAGTGACGGACACTTTTTTGTACCTTTTTTTTTCTGAGAGTGTACAGAGATGCACACAAGCTGTTTGAACCGATTGCTTCCATTTGTCCTGTTGTGAACAGACTCAGAAACTGAACGTGCATCTGTATAGAACGACAGAAACACCTGAATACTGTTAATCAACTGATCTTTTATTTGCAACTGCCAAGAAGCAACCTTTTCCAGATTTACAGACCCTTATTCAGCTAAACACCTACAACTGTCTTGGGTGTTGGGTTTTATAATGAAGACGCATTATACTCCATCACGTCTATTGCGGTCTCAAAACTCTGGCCAGTTGATAATACCTAGAATATCAAAATCAACTGCAGGCGGTCGATCCTTTTCCTATTTAGTACCTAAACTCTGGAACAGCCTTCCTAGCATTGTTCGGGAAGCAGACACACTCTGTCAGTTTAAATCTAGACTAAAAACGCATCTCTTTACTATGGCATACACATAAAACATTTTAATTTATATTTTATTCAAATCAATTAAATGATTGTTAGGCTGCATTAACTAGGTCAGCCGGAACCGGGAACACTTCCCATAACACCTGATGTACTCGTTACATCATAAGAGGAATGGCATCTACGCTAATGTTAGTCTCTCTGTTTATCCCGAGGTTTACTGCAGTCAGCCGGATCCGGGCCGTATCCAGATCAGATGGTGGACCAGCGCCCAGACATTACCAACACATCCCTGAAGTGTCTGCAGAGACCGTGTCAATTAGTCTACCCTCTGAAATTGCTCATCAACATGGCATCCTCAATGGATCCATCTCCGGCGTGATGCCTCCGATCTTTCGAATAATCTGATCTAATATGACTTCTGACCTATAAGGCTGCCAAAATAATAATCATACACTGTTTGTTAATTGGCCAGAGGAGAACTGGCACCCCGACTGAGCCTGGTTTCTCCCAAGGTTTATTTTTCTCCATTAGGACACCTGATGGAGTTTTGGTTCCTTGCCACTGTCGCCTTTGGCTTGCTCATTCGGGAACACTAAACTTTCAAATAAATATCCAAATAAATGTAATTACTAAACTAAATTATATCAACTACATTACTTGAATATATATGATAATTGAAATGAGCTGATGACATCAGTGTTTTCTCCAGAGCGGCTGTACAGCCGAATCAAATTCTGTTCATTATTTTCCTGTTTAACACTGTGAAGCTGCTTTGAAACAATCTGCATTGTAAAAAGCGCTATATAAATAAAGTTGACTTGACTTGGTGAACAAATCACTATTTGTATGTATTACGTCAATTATAATGGCAAAAATATATACATAAAAACAACTTACAATTGACAGGATGACCTCTTTTACTGTCATTCCTCCTCATTCGTTCCATGATAAATTTTCCTGTTCTTCAGGATCATTCCTTCAATCTTCTGCAGTAGTTCTTGTACCTGCTGGTCTGATTTGCTCTTGTTATTGAAACAGTGAAACTTTCCTCCACATTCTGTCACCAGTCGCTGGAGATCTGCATGATCTTCACTTTTCAGATATTCCTCAATGGTCAATGGTTTATCCAGATCCTCCAATTCATCTCCGTGTGTGAACAGAATCATGATGTACTTCTGAACTTCAGGACCAAATAAACCTTTAATGAAATCCAGGATCTCTTCCTCATTTTTCACAGGTTCCTCTAGAGGAACGGTGAGCAGAACTGCACTGAGACCTGCTGAACATTGAGAGACCAGCTGCTCTTTCATCATCTCCAGCTGCTCTTTATTCAGATCTGGATCCAGTGGATCTGGAGAATTATTCACATGCACCTGCTTCTCTCCTATCTGTGTTTTACCCTGGCAAACGTCAAACTCATGCTTCTTAAGATTAAACCTCTTTTCTCCCAGTATAGTGTTTCCAGAAGAGCTTGACCCAGAACCAAATCTGCCCATCAGAAGAATCCGGATCACTGGATCATCTGGACTGGAGCTGATCTCTGACATCTCTGAAATAAAAGTATGGAATAAGATCAGAAATAGGACAAATCATTCTTCTCAATTCAGGCCACAAGTAAGAAAAGAACAAAACAAACTCTTAAATATGCTGGGTTTTATTTTTTTTAACCCAAACGCTGGAGCCTGCTGGGTCATTTTCAATTTCTGAGGGAATGGAAGCCCTAGGATGTGTCTGATCCACCAGCTGGAGTGGCTTTGAGCTCATCCTCCCTAGTCCATTGCTATCTCATCATGAACTGCATTCCCCATAATCCACTGCCTGGACTCATACTTACAGCTGTCTTATTACCCTGTTAACTCTGCCTTTATAAACCCTGCGTTTTCAGTCATTCTGCGAAGTCTTGTTTGTGTCACACTGCAAATCTGAGAACTCTCTCTTTATTTTTACGTGTTATGGTTTCAATCTTCTGCCCGGTTTCCTGGATTTCCCTGTTGGCCTGTGATTTGAATGTTTGGATTGCCCTGATAAAACTGCACTCGAGGATAACCTGAGTGTGTCAGAGAAGATCATGTCAAGAGGATATTCAATATTTTGTTTTCTTTTTTTCTTGATCTTAAAGTTATATAGCGTAAATACCTAACCATTATCCACCAACTGCAATAATTTAATTCCATAGGTCACATTAGCCAAATGGGAACACTGTACTACACTAATACAAACACTAATTACATGTAGAATAAAATAATAAAGTGTGTATAAAACTTTGGCTATTTACATTTTTTACTTTTTTAGACATAATGCAAAATGATTATTGATATATTTTTTAAACTTTATTTTCAAGATAAACAAGAGCAAAATTAGCCATAATTTTCAAACTTTAAAATAATCGTGTTTATAACCACTAAACCATAACCAAAAATATGAATCACATTTTCAGTTATGTATACTAATTAAAAAACACCATAAAAATAAATAAAACCAAGAATAATTCATGCAGTCAGTAAAGCTATATGTTTTCTGCACACCAACACTTAAACAAAATTGTTTATTCTCCTTTTTTTATGGGAAGTGTTATTTGCTTTTAGTCAAACTGACTGAAACTAAAAGCATTGTTTTCAATTAGACCATTATAAAAGTCTTTTCACTCTTTTTCCCAGAGTAAAATGGCCTACCACTGGAATTGATTCATTAATTAAACTATACTTGACGTAAACATAAAAAAAAAAACAGTTTGACGACAACAACAAAGTCAATGTGAAGAGATTTCTTACCTGTAGGTGTGGAAGGTCAAGCTTCAGTTGAAGATCGATCTTTAGTGAATGCGACTCCAGACAGATCACAAGAATAAAGCTCCTTAGAAAAAAAGAACAGCAGAAAACGTTAACAAAGCACACTCTTTAAATGAAAGGTGGCGAAGATTTAATCCAAAGAAAAACAGAAAACAGCAGCTGCAGCGTAAAATGCTCCTCCTGCAGTTAGTTTACCTGTTGTTTCTGTTACCTGTGAGACAACACTCAATAAACATGATCACTGACCGATGACCCGCATGAGCTAATGATTACCTGTATGACAGATTTATTCCAGTAACAGTCACATGAGCAGATTGACAAAGCCTCTATGAAAGCGTCTTGAAGGTCAGTTCACTTCAGCAGCTGTTTGATCCTCACATGGAGAAAATCAAGCAAAAACAAAACTTGTCATACACCATCAAATCTTCAATATGCCAAAATATGAACTTATATAGCTTGTAATTCAAATGTGCAGTAAAAACAAAATACAAGAAACAAAAAAATTGTTTCTTGTAGAAACAGCAAGTACACATATCAGTTATGCATTTCTTACTAGTAAAATATAATTACTTTGTTACTACACCGATCAGGCATAACATTATGATAATATTGTGTTGGTCCCCCTTTAGCTGTCAAAACAGCCCTTCTGTTGTGCTCCTCAAACCATTCCTGAACCATTTTTGCTTTGTGTCAGGAGCATTATCCTACTGAAAGAGCCACAGCCACCAGGGAATACCGTTTCCATGGGTGTACATGGTCTGCAACAATGCTTAGGTAGGTGGTACGTGTCAAAGTAACATCCACATGGATGGCAGGACCCAAGGTTTCCCAGCAGAACATTTCCCAAAGCATCACACTGCCTCCGCCGGCTTGCCTTCTTCCCATAGTGCATCCTGGTGCCATGTGTTCCCCAGGTAAGCCACGCACACGCACCCGGCCATCCACGTGATTTATCAGACCAGGCCACCTTCTTCCATTGCTCCGTGGTCCAGTTCTGATGCTCACGTGCCACTGTTGGTGCTTTCGGCGGTGGACAGGGGTCACACTCTCAGAAAAAAGGTACAGTGGAGGTACAATTTTGTACCTCAACAAACAAAACGTATAACTGTACCTTCAAAAGGTACACAATTGGTCCTTAGGGTACACTTCTACCATTGTTTTCCTCTACTTAGAGCAGGGGTAGGCAAGTTCAGTCCTAGAGAGCCGCTGTCCTGCAGAGTTTGGCTCCAACCCTGAAAGACATCTACAGAAGCTCTTATTGAGAATTAAGGTTTAGATGTTGATGTTTTATTGAAAAGGTTTGGTCACCATTATGGTGATCAGTGTTTCCTTTAGTTGGGCAGTTTGACTCTTGGCTTTTTATGTGAGTTTGTGGTTTTTGTAACAGTGTTAACAAAACACATAATCTGTTCAAATAAAAAGAAGCCATAAACAAAAATCATCATGAAGAAAAATGTTAATCAATAATATTCACCAACAATACTTTCTTTCCACAGATCAGATATTCTGAATTCTGATTTTTAAATACATTCAAGGGGGGAAAAGATTCGACGCACACAGATATCAAGAATCAGCATATGAATCTCAACAATGGTGACATACGTACTGCTGCAATGCATGCTGGGAGACATGAGTTTTATACTGAGGTGGCTTAGTAGGGTTGGAGCTAAACTCTGGAGGACATCAGCTCTCTAGGACCGAACTTGCCTACCCCTGACTTAGAAGTACAGAAATGTACCCTTAAGGGTACCGCCCCAGTGACGGCCACTTGTACCTTAAAAAGGTAAAATTTTGTACTCTTTTTTTTTTTTTTTTTTTGACCTGACTGGTCTGTGGCTATGCAGCCCCATACACAACAAACTGAGATGCACTGTGTATTCTGACACCTTTCTATCAGAACCAGCATTAACTTCTTAAGCAATTTGAGCTCCAGTAACTCGTCTGTTTGATTGGACCACACGGGCCAGCCTTCGCTCTCCACGTGCATCAATGATAATTGGGTATTAGTGATATCTAGAACTCAATTTTAAATATCAATAATCTGAAGAGTAATTGTAAATATAAATAGCAGATTTCAAGAATAGACTAAATGGCTTGCCATAGCAACACGGATCTATATAAACGACTGGATTGCTCATGAAGTCTTAAAACGTAAAGGCACAGTGCCGCCATATTGGTATTCCCTAGTATTCTCCCGCATTCTATTGAATTAATAGGACATTTTATTTTGATTTTATGAATGAATGAGGCATTTATGTAGTGCTTTATTATGTACTACTGTATGCACTTTACAATCACATCAGGGGTCTCTCCTCACCACCACCACTGTGCAACATTCACCTGGATGATTCGACAGCAGCGACAGCACAACGGCGCCAGGGCGCTCACGGCACACCACCTATAGGTGGACACGAGAGAGAGGCCCTGTTTACACCTGGTGTTAAGATGCGTTTTGGTCGATCAGATCTCAAGTGGATGATACTAAATACAGGTGTAAACGAAACTAAAACATTTTGAGCGTGTCCACTTTCGACCACTTTCAGAGCTAGTCGAAAAACGGAATCGACCGGATATAATTGGTAAAGCAACAGGTCGGACCTTAATTTATCCTGGGATGTCACACTTGACAGCTCTTTATAGAAACATATGGCAAGCTGGAGGGTTGATCTCTCTTCAATCTGGGAACAAAGATAGAGATGTTCTAATATCATTATAAAGACATGTCATATGTGTCCATGTACTGAAGTCTTTTAAGATCAGATGTCCGATAACAGATAAACATTAATATTTTAAATCACCATCCAGCATGAAATAAAGAGTTAAACACAAAGATGCACAAAGAACTCCACCCTCCTACATCACTTACCAGGAAGTGACCGTCTTCCTTTCTGAAGAACCTTTCTGTCATACTGACTGTCTTCGTGTCTTGACTCTTGACAAAACCATTTAAAAATCTTTTTCTAACAGGCAGCAGATCTTTGTGATTCTCATGGATTCATTTTTGAAACCATCATTCAGAATTTGGAAGTTCGGATTGCTGGAGCTCAGGCAGTGAAAATGGATTCACTATCAGCAGAAGAGCTTTCTTGTCCTGTGTGCTGTGAAATCTTCAAGACTCCTGTTGTTTTATCATGTAGTCACAGTTTCTGTAAAGAGTGTCTTCAACAGTTCTGGAGAACCAAGGAAACTCAGGAGTGTCCTGTCTGCAGGAGAAGATCCTCAAGAGATAAACCTCTGTGTAATCGTGTGTTAAAAAACTTGTGCGAGTCGTTCCTGAAGGAGAGAAATGAGAGGTGTTCATCAGAGGAGATCTGCAGTTTACACAGAGAGAAGCTCAAACTCTTCTGTCTGGAGGACAAACAGCCGGCGTGTGTAGTGTGCTTTACTTCACAACAACACGACAATCACAAATTCAGACCCATCAGTGAAGTGGTTTCATCATATAAGGTAAGATTTATATCAGAGGATAAAAACTTATGCAAGTTGCATATCATAAATTTATACAAATTGCTCTCATATTGTGCATTACATATATGAACATCACAGAAATCGCTGGTGTCACTTTCAATTCCAGGAGGAGCTCAATAGAGCACTGAAGTCCTTACGAGAGAAACTTCAACACAAAGAAAACATTAAAGGAGAGTTTGAGGAAACAGTTCAACACATCAAGGTGAGGAGTGATTCTTTTGACAAATTTGCAAATTTGCTTACAACAGCTGAATTGGGTTGTCTGACATATTGCATATTCTCTTATTGATTGCAATATCACCTTCCTCATTTTGATGTAAACAAATTAGTTTAAGCGACCACCGGCAGTGTGATTTAAATCCATGAGCCCAATAGCCTCTCAGCCATTAGGGCGATCAGACACTGAGCTGTTAACAATGTACATATTACCTGATGGAAGACGTGAGCAAAAAGAGAAGTCCATCCATTCATTCTCCACACTGCTTGTCCCGCTAGTCTGTCCCAGCGTCTTGGGCCAAGGCAGGGAAACACCCTTGAAAGAAAAAGAAATCATCTTCAACTATTGTTGTTAAACAGCGAGCACCTCCACTAATGTTTGTTTAATATGAAAAGATGTATTTTTCATTCATACACCGCTGTCATGCTTTAAAGTTCTGTCTGAAAAAATACCAAATAATATAAAGAGAGGCTGATGAGATTTAGATATTAGAGTATAGTAGAATAAGACAATTGAGACGACTGAAGTGAATGTGATTTGATTTCAGTCTCAAGCTGAGCACAGAGCGTCAGATTAAACAGCAGTTTGAGAAGCTTCATCAGTTCCTCAGAGATGAAGAAGAAGCTATGATCACTGCACTGAGGGAGGAAGAGGAGCAGAAGAAGCAGATGATGAAGGAGAAGCTGGAGGAGATGAACACACACATCTCAGCTCTTTCACACACAATCAAAGACATGGAGGAGATGATGAGAGCCAGTGACGTCTGCTTTCTGAAGGTCTGGTTTCAGATCATTGGGTGATCATTGGTTCATTGATTGAGTTCTTGATGATAAATGGTGTGTTTGTTCTGCAGAGGTTTCCAATCTCATTGGAAAGGTGAGTGATCTGCTCCAGGTCTCTGGTGTCTCTGGTTCTGATCCAAATCCCCTGCAGTTCTGACTCCTGAATGTGCTTCCAGAGTCCAGATCTCACAGCCGGATCCACAGATGGCTTCTGGAGCTTTGATTCATGTGCCACGGTACTTGGGCAACCTGCCGTTCAGAGTCTGGAAGAAGATGCAGGACATCGTCCAAAACAGTGAGTCTGAATGCAGAGATCTGAGTGTGCGCCGCTATCTCCTTTGTGTACATGAGGCGAGTCTGTGCAATGGCGAACGTAGCCAAAATATTGCTGAGCTAATAACGGTGCAAACAGGACTTATAACGTATACAGATACACACAGTTATTCCATTATATGCGGAACAGAGACATCAGAATGCAATACTACACAGGACACTGCTTATGACAATAACCTTTTTTTCTGATTGACCAACATGGCTTTACGGTTATATCTCCACCTGTTGGTTTGGCATGCTCCTGACAGCGCTTTAGCGTGTTTTTTAGTTTTCATGTGGACAAAGATTTTTTTTAAACCGTAGTTGTGTGGATGGGATTTTTTTTTTTTAAAACAAAGGAGGAAAAGCGTTCATAAAAAATACCTGTGTATGTGTGGACTAGGCCTAAATCTCTCAAGATCTCAGCAGAGGAGGATTAAACAACTCCAAACACTGCATTACCAGCTTCAATTATTACTAACCAGTTAAGAATGCTTGAGAATTAACTGAGGTTTAGATGTTGATGTTTTATTGAATATAATAGTTTGGTTTTAAGTCACCATTATGGTGATCAGTGTTTGCTTTAGTTGGTCAGTTTGACTCTTGACTTTCTGATGTTTTTCTCTGGCTGCTGTAACTGTTTGTGAACAACCACAAGAAAGCTAAGGAAAATGTGTTAAGATGATGTTGGCTACCTATTACATATAATAAGTGTTGCTGCAAAGATGAGTATGTGTATTGTTTGTGCATCCTTTGTCTCACCAGCTCCTGTGATTCTGGATCCAAACACTGTGAATCCACAACTCATTCTGTCTGATGATCTGACCAGAGTAAGATACAGCGAGAACAATCAACCTCTTCCTGATAATCCAGAGAGATTTGACTGGTATCCCTGTGTCCTGGGGTCAGAGGGTTTTAACTCAGGAACACACTGCTGGGATGTGGAGGTTAAAGAGAGTTTATGCTGGATTCTCGGAGTAACTACAGCATCAAACCAAAGGAAGGGACGTAATTGTTTTAACACTGATGTCTGGAGTGTGGAGTATGATCAGGAAGGGCGGTCTGAACCATTTGGCTTTCGTGTTAAACAGAAGTTTGATCACGTGAGAGTGTATCTGGACTATGGCAGAGGAACGGTGTCATTCTCTGATCCTGTAACTAACACACATCTACACACATTCAGAACCGCCTTCACTCACACACTCTTTCCATTTTTTAGTTGTTATCCCTCTCTAAGGATCTTACCATTGTAAGCTCCACCCACTGGCCCAAGAAGAACGGAGTCCATGCCCTGACAGAAAGATTTGCGGAAACTCCTACAAAACTCTGCATGCGACACTACTAGAATAATGATTTCAGAATAATACAAGATAAATCAAGATTAATGTTTATTTAAGCCAGGCAAAAACATAAAATAAAGGAATTAAAAAGAATCCATAATCCACAACTGATCAGCATACAATATAAAACACAATTACAAAATAATATAAAAATAGTTTCAAAGAGTCATACCTGGCAATAGAGACACACCGCAACAGTGTGGGAAGTTCTGATCAGAGATGCTTCCCTGAGTGGTTTACCAATTCCCTTTAAATACTCAACCAGAACAAAGAACAATAAACATTTAGCACCCAGATATTTATGCAGCTTTTGGTTGAACTTTTCTCGTGCCCACTGGACTTGGAAGCACAGAGACCCTCGGACTTGGGACCACTGGACTTGAAAGCACAGAGATCCTCGGACTTGGGACCACTGAACTTGGAAGCACAGAGACCCTCGGACTTGGGACCACTGGACTTGGAAGCACAGTGACCCTCGGACTTGGGACCACTGGACTTGGAAGCACAGAGACCCTCGGACTTGGGACCACTGGACTTGAAAGCACAGAGATCCTCAGACTTGGGACCACTGGACTTGGAAGCACAGAGACCCTCGGACTTGAGACCACTGGACTTGGAAGCACAGAGACCCTCGAACTTGGGACCACTGGACTTGAAAGCACAGAGATCCTCGGACTTGGGACCACTGGACTTGGAAGCACAGAGATCCTCAGACTTGGGACCACTGGACTTGGAAGCATAGAGACCCTCCAACTTGGGACCACTGGACTTGGAAGCACAGAGACCCTTCAACTTGGGACCACTGGACTTGGAAGCACAGAGACCCTCCAACTTGGGACCACCGGACTTGGAAGCACAGAGATCCTCAGACTTGGTGAAAAGTCAGATTCCCAATAGCAAGTTGTAAAGTCAGAATTGTGAGATGTTAAGTTTTTTTATTTTCCATTCCGTGGTGGAAACAAGCCAATAAAGAAAACAATATAATACAACATTCTAACAGATTTATAAAAACTTAAGCCCTATTAAGCTTGTATATTTGATCATTATGGAGTTCTCACTGAATTACACACATATTCTGTTTTAGTAGTTTCTCCATGGCCCTGATTACAGTTTCCACAGGACCTCTAGGCATGTGTATCGACACTCTCTTCAGGTAGAAAGCAACAGCGATTACACATATTTCAGCAACAATGAACTTCAGAGCATCACGTCGACACTCATCTGCCAAACGATAATATATATTTTTGCATTCTGTTTGATTAGCTATTTTGTGCTCCTTTTTGTATTGCTTCACTTTCTCATCCAGTTTCTGCTTCAGAATCTCCTGAATGTGTTTCTCTGTTTCATCAAACATGTCATTGGTGAAGTGCTTCCCTCCATTTTCTTCCACCATCTTCTCTATTTTACTGAGCAGATCTTTGAACTGTGGGAAACTGGCAGAGTTGTTGTCCAGAAAGAAGAATCGGTTTCCACAACTCTGTACAAGTTTTTTAAGATCTGGGTCACTTTCCTGTAGGAACTGCTTAATGGTTTTATTTTCCTTCTCCAGCTGATCTTTGTGAGTGAAGAGGATCATTGTGTATTTTAGTATCTGTTCTCCAAATGCCTCTTTGAGTTTCTCCACTGTTTTTTTATTCTCCTCAGTGAATCGACCCACTTTAATCACAATAATAAAAACGTGCGGCCCAGGAGAAGCGAACGTTACACATTTAACCATTTCTTTTATAACGTCCTCTTCACTGAGTTCAGTATCATAAAGTCCAGGTGTGTCAATCACTGAGATCTCTTTACCAAACCTCACCAGAGTTTCTAAACTGCACTGTTTCGTCTGAGAGATTGAGCTTGTGGAGGATTCAAACATGTTTCTGCCGATGATGGTGTTTCCAGTGGCGCTTTTTCCAGATCCAGTTTTTCCCAGTAGAACCAGTCTGATCTGATCTATCCTCTCAGGAATCATATATGTCTCATCTGGATCCTCTCCAGTAGTCTCTCCTGAAACTACAACAGAAACATCAAATCACATAAATGTGTCGTTGAATTAAAATTCAACTGTATTTTTTATGATCAGTGTTACATTTAATGCATTTGTAGATGCCCTTAATTAATCTAAGCATGACAAATACAAGGACATTACATTTAATAAATAACTTGCATGTATTTATTGATAAATCATCTTACAGTTGATAGCAGGAATGTCCATACTACTTCTTCTTTGTGCCATAATAATTTTTCCTCTGTTCCTCAGGATCATTCCTTCAATCTTCTGCAGTAGTTCTTGTACCTGCTGGTCTGATTTGCTCTTGTTATTGAAACAGTGAAACTTTCCTCCACATTCTGTCACCAGTCGCTGGAGATCTGCATGATCTTGGCGTTTTATATGTTCATCAATGGTCTCATCCAGATCCTCCAGTTCATCTTTGTGTGTGAACAGAATCATGATGTACTTCTGAACTTCAGGACCAAATAAACCTTTAATGAAATCCAGGATCTCTTCCTCATTTTTCACAGGTTCCTCTAAAGGAACGGTGAGCAGAACTGCACTGAGACCTGTTGAACATTGAGAGACCAGCTGCTCTTTCATCATCTCCAGCTGCTCTTTATTCAGATCTGGATCCAGTGGATCTGGAGAATTAATCACATGCACCTGCTTCTCTCCTATCTGTGTTACTTAATCACAAACTTCAGCTTCATTTTTCTTCTTACGTTTTTGGACTTTAAACTTTCTTTCTCCCAGTATAGTATTTCCTGATGAGCTTTTTCCAGAACCATTTCTGCCCATCAGAAGAATCCGGATCACTGGATCATCTGGACTAGAGCTGCACAGTGAGATCTCTGAAAGAGACAGAACATTTGGAGTATGAATGTAAAAAATAAGGTCAAGTAAAATTAAGATTCAAGTAGATTTACATTTCATAAGTTCAAGACCTATTTTACTGACCACCTATTTCACAGATAAAGTGGCAACCATCAGCAATCCCTATCAGTCAGTCACGTTCGACGTTACATCGAATGACTTACTTCCTGCTTAGCTGCTGTTTGGACACTCTTGCTCAATTTGCTCTATCGCTTTTATATTTTATCTCCTAATTTCATCTTCAGCAAATCAGCACATAAAATGAGAAACTTTGGTGACTAGAAGAACTACAAAAAAGCTGCATTTTTTATCCGACCAGCCTCCCACTGCCATCAGCTTACATTCCGGAGAAGGGAAAACACAGCTGCCTACATTCAAAAGGATGAGAAAATGCCTCTACTAGTTCAAGAATCTACCTGCTGCACAAACTGCCACAGACTTTTACAAAGGATTGCAGTTCTTGAAACAAAGTTACCTGCGGGACTACCAAACCAGACTGAACACACAACAGAGCTTCGTCACACAGCCGGTGAGTCCCATGAATTTAGCGCTCCGCAACAGGCCCTACTGAGTGTAGAGAAACGAGCCGTAACTGATCAACACACTAATCGATGGCACAAACAGGGAGTGAGACCTAAAAGCACTCAAGACATCGGATTGTCACGAGCATCACATATTGCCACAGAGGCAACCTCTACCCCAGACACAAGGATTGCAAACACTGGTTTCCTACCACTGCCTATTCATTTTGAAAAAAGATTTGAAGTATTAATGAATGTGGGTGAGGAATTCTCAAACCTGATGATTTTGATTGAACACAGATCGAATCAGCCAGCAGCTAACACTTATGCTAACTGGTGCTCAAGGTCGAGCAGACAGCGGCACTCAGCTCAGAGCGCAGCCGAGCCCAGGACTCCATGATCAGAAACATTAGCAACACGGATACAAGTATGTGCTGCCTTCCACAAGCAACAGTTTCTGATGAAAAAAGGGAAATTCATAGCCTGGCTCCGTCCTCCTACGTACTTCCACTCAATTTTCATTTTCCTTCAGTACGTCATCTGCGGTATATTCGCTGGTTTTCTCCAGCCAAATTTTAACCGGTCCAATCAGCGAACAGAGGGAGTGGCTGAGAACGATGTTGATGTCGTGCGCTAGTTTGAGTTGTAGTTTAGTAATGGCGGCAGAGAAAGATGCGAGCGAAGCCATTCGGTCCGTTGTGGCAACGCTACCGAATATCCAGAAGTTAAAGCCGAAGCAAGAACAATCTTTGCTGAGTTTTGTTGGTGGCCATGATGTTGTGGCCCTCCTTCCCACGGGGTTCGGGAAAAGTTTGATTTTCCAGCTCGCTCCGTTAGTGGTGAAGGTGTTGGCTAAGGCGAACGCATGACACACATCACGACCAAACGTTAGCGATTGGTTATGGCTGATCCAGAGTGGCTCTGGGCAGATCCAATAGTTTTAAACTTCAACAGAGTGCTCGCCTTCAAGGAAGTTAACGCTTGGCAATGGAGAGTGGCTAGACTCTCTGTACAAATGAAATGTATGAGAGTCTGGTAGGACCAGGCTAGGAACTTCAGAACATTCTGATGAAATATAAGACTGCAAATCGACTTATTCATGTGGGGAAGAATGATATTTGGAAAGAGCCTTCAGAACTCCTTAAGAGGGATAACTTTTTAAAACGGTTAGAAGACTGAAAGTTCAGTCGTTTATCAGTGGACCACTCCCAGCAAGAGGAACAAATAGGTTCTCACAGTTGCTTGGGCTTAATACATGGCTGCAAAAAACCTGCAACATAAAGGGACTGAACTTCATTGACAACTTCTGGAGTCAGTGACAACCGTTTAAACAAGACAGCCTCCACCCAAACAAACTTGGTGAGTTTTTTGGATATTTTGAAGAATGTGGGAAACCAGGACCTCGCGTCACTCCCGTCCCCATCCCTTCACCACATCCTCACCCACCTTCCCTCCCTTGTCTGGTGTTGCGGCGCGAGGCTGCGCCTTTCCGGAGGGGGGCGTAATCTGTTTTCATGGACTTTCAGTTTGTTTTCATTTGTCACATGTTCCTTTGCTCAGTTTTCCTCATTTGTGTCATTGGTTTTCAGCTGTGTGTAATTAAATATTCTCATTTGTGTTTGCCAATGAGGTTCTACCCTCACATTCATTCTCTGTTCGCTCACGTTTCGCATTGAGTTGTGTGTTGCTAATGCCTATTTACCTGCCTTGGAGTCTACTTGACATTAAACGTCATTGAGAACTTCATTAATCTGTCTCCGTCTGTCTGCCTGCAAGCACCGTGTGACAGCATGCATAATGCCTTATAAATAACCCTTATCACAACATTTAGAGCATGCATGGAAGACATACAAAATGGATATATGGCACCACCGTGACAACTAAACTTTTGAGAGAGCACCTCAAGGTCATTGAATGGGAATACTGGCTTGCCAGGAACCACAGCCTTATACATGACATTAGAAAATACAACTCGCATGAATTTGGTTAACCAGACAGTAAAAGAACCTCAAACTGTTTATATTGTATATTTAAACGTACCTTCTATGCTTATCATTTTCAGGACAGGAACAAAAAATAACCAAGCTGGACATAAATAAATATAACAGTGTTATAACACTTCTAAATATCAATTGAAAATGTTTGTTAAATGGATTGACCTTATGATTTTCTAGTTGATTTTTCTCCTGTATTACTACATAGGTATTAGATTTGGTAAAACCCAGTTTTTGTAAATTAAACATTTGCATTGTGAATGTATTGTTCCTTTGTACTTTGATTTTGCATTGAGGGAAATGTCATGACATCTTATGGCTGTTTAAAAGATTACTTAAAGCAGACAAAGACCACTTACAAAGATTATGAGCACATTATAAAGTGCGTTTAAAAGAAGACTCAAAATGAAGACTTATTTCTGCATCTAACTTCTGAACAGTTTGTCAGATAATCACAATCTTGGTGTCGATGGATTCCTTGTGTCTTGCCAGGGTCAGATGAACCACATGACCGCCATTTTGAATTTTGTCATAAATTGCATTATCTTTTAAAATATTTGACCTATCTTCACAAAATTTGGTAGAGATGACCGAGAGAATGTCCTGAAGGTACCGGAGAAGTTTCAACACAGCGCCACCTAGTGTTCCAGAGATATACGTTTTTTCTCACAAAAACGCTTATAACTTTTGAAAACAAAGTTTCAAATTTCACTTTCCAAACATGCGACTGTCCGTCATATTGAAGCAAATGAAAGACTGTTTTTTCGCTGCTCCTCCTTCAAAATGTGTCCAATTCTTACAAAACTTGGCAGAGATGATAAAGAGATGAGAAGATGGTTTTTGTCACTTTACTTTAAGCAGTAAAAGACACTCATAAGATGTAGAATGCTACTATGCTGCTGTTAAGTAATCGATGTCAAGATATGAGACTTGGGAAAGTAAAAGATATGAAACCAGGGCCGTGCACAGGGGGGTGGCCCGGTGGCTAGAGCCACTGCCCCTCATCGGCTGAGGTGCCCCTCTTGCTCTCCTTTCCTTCCTCACCCCCAGATTCCCATAAAAATTCAGCTAAAAATCCACTAATTCCGCTCTGTGTTTTCCCGCTCCGCAGCATCGCTCACAGTCTGTGGTTGTGCCTGCTCTCTCTGGAGACGACAGTTCCAGAATGTCGTCCCATTAACAAGTAGATTACAAACTACAATCAAGATTACAGACCGTGGACAGCGGAATTAGTAATTTGGTAGTTTGTTTTTGTATTTCTGTCTGTAATGTTTTGCTCCTGGTCTTCTAATAGTGCTAACAACTTGTGCAAAATATCCACCCTCTTGGAACATAATTATTGCCTAATCAAATTATTGTACCTGATCTGATCTAATATAAATAACACCAAATTGGCTGTTGTCGGGACACTTTGTTGACAAAAAAACAGACTTCACAAAAAATAATGAGAAGTGAGAGAGTAAAGGGAGGCTAAAGCCCGTTCAACATTGCAAATATGGATTGAAAGCTCCAGCAAGGCAGCGAGTGAATCGGCATATAGAATATTTAGCAGACAGTTTGACACACTTTAACTCCTGTAAAGTACACTCACCTAAAGGATTATTAGGAACACCTGTTCAATTTCTCATTAATGCAATTATCTAATCAACCAATCACATGGCAGTTGCTTCAATGCATTTAGGGGTGTGGTCCTGGTCAAGACAATCTCCTGAACTCCAAACTGAATGTCAGAATGGGAAAGAAAGGTGATTTAAGCAATTTTGAGCGTGGCATGGTTGTTGGTGCCAGACGGGCCGGTCTGAGTATTTCACAATCTGCTCAGTTACTGGGATTTTCACGCACAACCATTTCTAGAGTTTACAAAGAATGGTGTGAAAAGGGAAAAACATCCAGTATGCGGCAGTCCTGTGGGCGAAAATGCCTTGTTGATGCTAGAGGTCAGAGGAGAATGGGCCGACTGATTCAAGCTGATAGAAGAGCAACTTTGACTGAAATAACCACTCGTTACAACCGAGGTATGCAGCAAAGCATTTGTGAAGCCACAACACGCACAACCTTGAGGCGGATGGGCTACAACAGCAGAAGACCCCACCGGGTACCACTCATCTCCACTACAAATAGGAAAAAGAGGCTACAATTTGCACGAGCTCACCAAAATTGGACAGTTGAAGACTGGAAAAATGTTGCCTGGTCTGATGAGTCTCGATTTCTGTTGAGACATTCAGATGGTAGAGTCAGAATTTGGCGTAAACAGAATGAGAACATGGATCCATCATGCCTTGTTACCACTGTGCAGGCTGGTGGTGGTGGTGTAATGGTGTGGGGGATGTTTTCTTGGCACACTTTAGGCCCCTTAGTGCCAATTGGGCATCGTTTAAATGCCACGGCCTACCTGAGCATTGTTTCTGACCATGTCCATCCCTTTATGACCACCATGTGCCCATCCTCTGATGGCTACTTCCAGCAGGATAATGCACCATGTCACAAAGCTCCAATCATTTCAAATTGGTTTCTTGAACATGACAATGAGTTCACTGTACTAAAATGGCCCCCACAGTCACCAGATCTCAACCCAATAGAGCATCTTTGGGATGTGGTGGAACGGGAGCTTCGTGCCCTGGATGTGCATCCCACAAATGTCCATCAACTGCAAGATGCTATCCTATCAATATGGGCCAACATTTCTAAAGAATGCTTTCAGCACCTTGTTGAATCAATGCCACGTAGAATTAAGGCAGTTCTGAAAGCGAAAGGGGGTCAAACACAGTATTAGGTGAGTGTATATTTCCCATTATAATCAATTGTCTGAGTTAATACTAGTATATAGGCCTAGCATACATCATATTTATGATATTTTATTAAGACCATATTAATAGTAGGCTAGTAGTCAAGTCAAGTCAACTTTATTTATATAGAGCTTTTTACAATGCAGATTGTTTCAAAGCAGCTTCACAGTGTTAAACAGGAAAATAATGAACAGAATTTGATTCGGCTGTACAGCCGCTCTGGAGAAAACGGTGATGTCATCAGCTCATTTCAATTATCATATATATTCAAGTAATGTAGTTGACATAGTTAATTTAGTTTAGTAATTACATTTATTTGGATATTTATTTGAAAATTTTGTGTCTTTGTGTTTTAATGTTAGAGAGACTAACATTAGCGTAGATGCCATTCTTCTTATGATGTAACGAGTACATCAGGTGTTATGGGAAGTTTTCCCGGTTCCGGCTGACCTAGTTAATGCAGCCTAACAATTTGAATAAAATATAAATTAAAATGTTTTATGTGTATGCCATAGTAAAGAGATGCGTTTTTAGTCTAGATTTAAACTGACAGTGTGTCTGCTTCCCGAACAATGCTAGGAAGGCTGTTCCAGAGTTTGGGTGCTAAATAGGAAAAGGATCAACCGCCTGCAGTTGATTTTGATATTCTAGGTATTATCAACTGGCCAGAGTTTTGAGACCGCAATAGACGTGATGGAGTATAATGCGTTAAGAGCTCACTCAAGTACTGGGGAGCTAAACCATTTAGTGATTTGTAAGTAATTAGCAAGATTTTAAAATGTATGCGATGTTTAATAGGGAGCCAGTGCAGTGTTGACAGAACCGGGCTAATATGGTCATACTTCCTGGTTCTAGTAAGAACTCGAGCTGCTGCGTTTTGGACCAGCTGCAGTTTATTTATTAAGCGAGCGGGGCAACCACCCAGTAGAGCATTACAATAATCTAGCCTTGAGGTCATGAATGCATGAACTAACTGTTCAGCATTTTGCATTGAAAGCATATGCCGTAATTTAGATATATTTTTAAGATGGTAGAATGCAGTTTTACAGATGCTAGAAACGTGGCTTTCAAATGAGAGATTGGTATCAAAGAGCACATCCAGGTTCCTAACTGACGACGAGGACTTGACAGAGCAGCCATCAAGTGTTAGACAGTATTCTAGGTTACTACATGTGGAGTTTTTTTGTCAAATAATTAAAAATTCAGTTTTTTCTGAATTAAGTTGCAGGAAATTACTAGTCATCCAATTTTTTATATCAGCTATGCATTCCGTTAATCTTGTGAATTGGTAAGTTTCGTCAGGGCGTGAAGAAATATAGAGCTGAGTATCGTCAGCATAACAATGAAAACTAATGCCATGCTCCCTAATGATATCTCCCAGTGGTAGCATGTACAGGGTGAAAAGCAACGGTCCTAGCATTGAGCCCTGCGGTACTCCATACTGAACTTGTGATCGGTGTGAGATCTCTTCATTTACTGCTACAAACTGAAAACGGTCAGATAAGTATGATTTAAACCATGCCAATGCAATTCCACTAATGCCAACATAATTTTCGAGTCTATTCAAAAGAATGTTGTGGTCGATGGTATCGAATGCAGCGCTAAGATCGAGTAACACTAACAGAGAGATACAACCACGATCGGATGATAAGAGTAAATCATTTGTAACTCTAATGAGAGCAGTCTCAGTACTATGATGTGGTCTAAATCCTGACTGGAAAACCTCACAGATACCATTTTTTTCTAAAAAGGAGCATAATTGTGAGGACACTGCCTTTTCTAGTATTTTTGACAGAAAGGGTAGATTTGAGATTGGCCTGTAATTGACTAATTCTGTAGGGTCAAGTTGCGGTTTTTTAATAAGTGGTTTAATAATAGCCAACTTAAAAGTTTTCGGTACATATCCTAAAGTCAAGGATGAATTAATGATATTAAGAAGAGGATCTATGACCTCTGGAAGCATCTCTTTTAGTAGTTTAGTCGGTATAGGGTCGAGCATACATGTTGAAAAATGAAATGCGAAAAACTTCCAGTTTTGTTTTCTTCCAGCTGCGCTCCATTTTTCTGGCTGCTGTTTTAAGGGCCCGGGTGTGTTCGTTGTACCACGGCGTTGGACTATTCTCTTTAATCTTCTTTAAGCGCAGAGGAGCAACTGTGTCTAAAGTGCTGGAAAAGAGAGTCAATAGTTTCTGTTGCAACATCGAGTTCCTCTGGGCTATCTGGGATGCTGAGGAGATGAAACTGATGAGGAAGTTTATTTATAAAGAAATCTTTAGTCGCAGCAGTGATAGTCCTGCCATATTTGAAGCGAGGGGACGGCTTTGCAGCCTTTGCTAAATTAAGTATACATGATACTAGGTAATGATCTGAGATGTCATCGCTCTGCTGCAGAATTTCAACGGTATCAACATTTATTCCATGTGACAATATTAGGTCTAGAGTATGATTACGGCGATGAGTGGGTCCTGATACGTGTTGCCTAACTCCAATAGAGTTTAGAATGTCTCTAAATGCCAATCCCAATGCGTCTTTTTCATTGTCTACATGGATATTAAAATCACCAACAATTAGGACTTTATCTGTAGCCAGTACTAACTCTGATAAAAAATCAGCAAATTCTCTGATAAAGTGTGTATTGTGCCCTGGTGGCCTGTATACAGTAGCCAACACAAATGTTAAACAGTATTTATCAATTTCACTACATAACGTTACGTAAAGCACCAAAACTTCAAAATAATTATATTTGAAACTAGACTTCTGAGTAATACTGACGATATTATTATAAATTACAGCAACACCTCCCCCTTTACCTTTCAGACGCGGCTCGTGTTTATAACAATAATCTTGTGGGGTGGACTCATTTAAAGTAATGTAGTCGTCAGGTTTTAGCCAGGTTTCTGTCAAACACAGCACATCTAGATTATTATCTGTAATCATATCATTAACAATAAGCGTTTTAAAGGAAAGGGATCGAATATTCAGCAGCCCGAGCTTTATCATTTGTTCATCTGTATTATATCTGTTGTTTATTTGTTGGATATCAATTAAATTTTTACCGTTGAATAGTTTTGGTGGTTTTTTGTATTTACTCATTCGTGGAACAGACACAGTCTCTATGTGATAATATCTAGGTGAAAGAGTCTCTATGTGCTGGGATTTATCTGACTTCTGTGACGTGAGACAGCTAGCAGACGGTCGGGTAAGCCAGTCCGTCTGCTTTAGTACACAATTAAAAAAGGTAATATAGCCTATAATTCTAAAAGAGTTGTATCATAGGGTAGCCTACAATGGGGCTAAAGGCACACACTAAGAAAATGTGCTTTTTAATCATGTCTAAGTTAATACTTGTTCAAAAAAGTCTCTTTACCAAAGTTTGTACTATTTTCTGTTTGTTCAATAAATATTAAAATATGTTAATACAAAAATATATTTTAAAAATACAGAAACAATTTTTTTAAAGTAAAGATTCTGAAAGCACATAATTTAATAAAGCTTTACAATATATATATATAATAAATATATTTTTATATATACTTTATCTGATGGTTTCATTATAAATATGATTATATCTAAGGTAGACAACCAACTTAATATATGATATTTACCATCTGAATCTAAAAATGTCATGTCGACAAATGGAAAAGTCAACTGGCTGTTTATCATCATGTTAATTATTGTGCCCTTTACCCCAAATAACATACTTTTACATATTCTTCCGTTATTGGAAAACTGTTACTTTATTTACTTTGAACAAAACTGAAAATCATTAAGAAGACCTTTGTCTCAAAATATATTCAATAATTTTAGCGCTTCTCATTTGCTACATAAATCTACAACATTAAAAAAAAAAAAAAAACATTAAATATGAGATATGAATAAATAATATTACAACTGTTCTTATGAGTATTCATGAGATGACAAGGTTGTTTAAGGCATTATGTATGCATTAGGAAAATGATACCTACTTACCTATTTGTGGTTATAACTTTTAAGAGTACCAGAGCTGTAATGCACTGTACTCTTAAAAGTTACAACCACAAATAAGTATTATAATGTATTGTACCTGTTGTTATGATTATTTATCTGATTATACAACATATTATAACGTTGTTTGTAAGGCATTATGTGTGTATTAAAAGGAATTAACAATTATAATGCATTATAAATACAGGCTTCACAGAAAGTGTTATCAAACTTTTACAAAACGGCATTTCAGAATGTTTGTAAACAACAGGCACCGATACTTCCGGGTGGCAGAACGTGAGCGGCTTCTCCTGACCAACGGAAGAGATCCGGCCGGCTACTGTAAACAGTTACATAGTTAAAAACATTGTTGTTGATCAAAGTTGAAACTATCACGAAAACGTGTTGTGTTTGGGGTTGCGCCGCCAGATATACAGCAAAAGGTGTAGGATTTTATCGATTTCCTTCAGAAAAAGTTAATATATCCAGCGGAACCTGTGGGTTACGAGGTTAAAGCGAGTGGACGTCGTCAAAACTGTCAATCATAGCAGAGCATAATTATCTTCAGCTGGGGAAATTCACAACTAATATTAGTAAACTTGGTCTCTTTTGAAGAAGTCACTGACTACGTTTACATGCTCCCTCATAATGCGATTATAATAAGGTTGTGACAAAATTGCGATTAAACTTTACCTCATGTAAACGCAATACTTCAATCAAACTAATGCGATTAAGCTCATAATCGTAGTAACCATAGTCGTATTAAACTAGGTGGCTTACGCCGATTTTAATCGCAATAAACAGGCATGTAAACACCATAATCGCATTATTACCATTCTGACCAAAGTGCGCATGTGCACAGACGTACACGGATACCGTGTGTTGTTCACACAACTTCATGAATGAACTTCGTGACATTATTCTGAAGTTTTCTCTCCTCCAAATCACTAAACTCTGTCAACACAACTCGCTGCGCAGTCTCTGCTCCGTATCTTCATCTAGACGGCGAAGAACACGATGGCAGCAACCCGGTGTTGTGCCGAATTTCGACCCCCTGCCAAATTATTAGCCTCCCTCATTAAAGTCGCTACCTGATTGCCTAATCCTAACCCCACCCTTAATCCTAACCCCTAACACCTACTCCTAAACCTACCAATACTAGGGGGGTAATAATCTAGCAGGGGGTAAGAATTTGGCACAACACCAGCATTGCGATATTCATCACGGCACCGATAATATCCAGTAAGCTACATCCATAAAAATGTGTTTTGAATTTGATGCGAATAGATTAAAACAATGGCCGGTAACATGCCTATCTGAGTGTGGTATAACCATACTTATTAGCAGATAATCAGAATAATGAAAATTGCATGTAAACTGGAGTGAAGAGTTCTGCTCATGTCATGTAAACATACTCTGATTATTATATATATATAACAACAGGAAGATAATGCGACTACATATATATATATATATATATATATATATATATATATATATATATATAGTCGCATTATTGGTGCACATGTAAACGTAGTCACTGCCTGAAGTAAAAGTATTATACAAGGAAGAGACAGAACTTCTAGTGTCATGTAGGCTACTGATCAAATGTCAATGGAAGAAACCGGAAAAGCAAAACATAGTTGTAGGCTACTGCTGATGGATGATTGATGCGTGTACCACATTGGTTTCATCATCACCGTGAGTTTAGTTTGAGTGAATGCTAGCTCAGTAGCGCTAGTCTACAGCACGCTATCCTTTTCACCGTCAAAAGCTCACGTCTGTGCCATCCGATCCGAGCAACAGAAAATGACCATAGCCTTTTTAGATTAGATAACAGGGAAATAGACCATCTACCATAGCCTAACATATTGTAAGTCAAACAGCAACAGACACTAAAATAACTACTCAATGGTAGGCTGAGGCTCATTTAAAAAGTATGGTAGTAGACTAGCGCTACATCTACTAGACCAAGGTTAGGCGTTTCATGTATTGCTATCTCCTGAATTAGCTAATCAGTCCCTCAATGATCATGTTAACTATGGCTGAATTTCCACCACGTCTGTTTTTGAATCAACTGTTGAAATGTAGATTAGGCTAGACAGTAAAATAAATGGACACAGCGACCCCATAGACTTCAACGGAGAAATATGAAGTCAATTAGAAGCACTCACTTCCTGATGGCTGAGCGTGATGACGCAGATGTGACGTGAGCAACCTGTCTGACAGCTGTAAGTCTTCTAGTAGTCGTGCAAAGTGAAATCTGAAATCACCGAATCTTTCAGAGACGGAGAGCGTGAGCAGGAGCAACTTTTGGTAAGTATTCTGATTAGTTATGTTGTCATTTTGCATAGTATTTATTTATTTAAAAATTGAATGCCAGATTGCCTGCGAGCTTCTCCTCCTGTCTATACGGGTCTATACGGTAATTTCTCTAGTGTGCGACAGAGTCGCGTGGTTATGACGCAATCGTTAGCCTATTTTTACAAAAACGGCTTCTACGGGGTAATAGTGTAAGATGCAAGGTAATGGAGCCTTTTATACATTGTCGTGTTTCTTTACAAATAAACAATGGACAAATGGAGTCTTTAAACGCCTCAGATGTAAAGTTATTCGCTGTCAAAGTGATGCCAAAATGAATGGGAGTCAATGGAATGCTAACAGCAGGTGATGGCTTGGTTAGCAATGGCTGCCCCTATGGAAGGTACGCTTTCCGGGTGCTGGATTACCCCCTTGGTGCCGACGGTGGGTCTCCCTTCCAAGCAATTTACTAGCGTTGCCATAGGAACGCTTCGGCTTTTGCCACCCGGAAGAACATCTATTGTTGTGACGTCATGGCGAATTGTCGTATAGTATGGTTATTTTAATTTTTTGTTTTGGTGTAAATTAACACTAAACTGCCAATAATGTAATCCACTGGGATTGTCAGTCACTGTATTGCATTAATAGAAAGCTAGTTAACATAAGATTAGCAATACAATAGTATTTCTGTGTCGTGACCGTGTGTGACTACTAGCGTCTCATTCTAGCGTCTAACTTTTATAAAGAGCACGATAATATGAAACGTTCATATTCTGGGTACATCTGCTTGCCTATTCATAAACTATCCATCAAAGTTGGTCTTAATACCACCGTCTCAATGTACTGAGCTTATGAGTTTTCAGTTTTCTATTGGTTTGTGTGGCATTGCTACTCATCTGGATTATAAACAGATTTTCTCACGCACAAATACTGTAGAAACTGCTCGTTCTCCACACACAGAGACACTTAAACAGAACTTTAATGTGAATCTCTCCCACTACTAAAAACATTACAGTTCATGTTTTAGCAGAGGCATTTCTCTAACTCCCAGAAGTCAATTGCAAGCCAAAATGACCTGCTTAGAGTTAAATATTCGCACCCATGTTAACTAAACTATCTCTGATGTGGTGTCAACAGACGGTCTCTTACCAGAAGCTAGAGCTGGAGCCGTCGCCATCTTCACTCTCTCGGACTGATCACGTGTCCATGGAAATGCTTCACAGGAAACATGTGAGTCACATCATAAAAACAATCTCAATATATATTTGCAGTGGTTTATAATGCATATAAACTAGCTTAAAACACATCTTGTTACTCAGCTTTAGTTTCATTTTTGTTCTCCTCCTCCCCTGTTGCAGTTACATCATCTTCCTGTTGTTTTTCCTGTAGCGAATTCCTGCATGGTCTTTTCCCTACTATTTTTTTTTTGGTAACGTCTTGAAAAGGCTCTTGATTGGTAGTCGAGAGCACGAATGAACCAAGAATCAGCAAGTGTCTGTTGAATAATCTTTATTAATTCTGTCAGTAATAATCTCCCACGGATGCTGTACAGACTTATATCAATAACAGTCACATGAACAGATCGATAGAGCCTGTGTGAAAGCGTCTTGATCATCTAAAACCCCGGAGAAAGTGAAGCGAATCAGCACAGAACCGCATTCACACGGACATCAGATTCATCGTTACAGAGTTTCTCTGGCAGTGCAGCTCTCAGCACTCGTTCGTTTCTCCTCCTCACACACACACCGTCCACACAGACAATGGGCTAAATATACAAATATTTAATGAATAATAGTTTCTAAAGGAAGCAGAAAGACATCAAGCACCGACAATTCTCTTATTAGACTATAAAGTATCCCCGGATAAAGCATTTATATTGAATCTAAACATATGTGTGGAAACTTAAACAATTTCTGATTTTATATTATCAAAACTTATCAAGTTTGTGTTAAATATCGAAATAATCTGCGACTGCAGTGTCCAAAATACCTTCATCTGAGACGCAAACCCACATTTTCATCATGGCCACGCCCACTTAGGGCTCCGCCTACACAGACCACTCCCACCCACTCAATTCTTCCACTGATGACTCCACCCACTATACATGACCCCACCCACTCAGGCTAGTTTACAAGCATAACCCCACCCAATCAGATCACTCCTCCCACTCTTACCTCCCCATTAATATGGCCCCGCCCACTCCATGCATCCTCTTGTGTGGCCCCGCCCTCTGATCCCTCCCCCTACCATGGCCCCTCCCCCTTAAACCCAGTACAGAGCTACAGCACTAAACACACACTCACATTACCAGCAGTGAATCTAACGAAGAGCCTCTATAACCCCCTCCTAAATCAAACAGAGTTAAAAACAGAAGCGATTCAAGTGTTCAGTATCAGAGACTCTTTCTGAAACCTGTAAACGTTGACGCCCGTGACCGATCCAGCACAGGCTCCCTGATTGAGTGTAAACTTCTCTCGTCCGAGGACGGACGGTGACCTCTATAACTCGCTGCGAGAGCGAGAGATGCGCGGGCCTTTCCGGATCTCTTTCCTCTTCTCCTCCTTCCTCCTCCGCTTCTCTTCCTCGCGCAGAATCTTCTGGAAGGCCTCGGCCGTGTGCAGAACCTGAAACACAGAGCACTGTACTTTAAACATGAAAAACCATGTAAACTCCAGAACAATCGAGTAGAAATCAAGCAAAACTCTCAATAGCTAATTATTATTAAGGTATATTGAATGATAATTTAACAGGAGAATATATAGAAATCTGTTTAATCTTAAAACACTGGAAGACAGAGGCTCTACTGCCACCTACTGGCTCTGTCTACACATTACAGGCCATGACTTGCACTCATTTTGTCCAGTAAAGTTCAATATTTTAATAACCATGAGATATGACCTGGTGCATTACAGAAATAAACTAGAGTGAATACCAGAAGATTCAAAGCAATATTATAATTGTCTCTAAACCTGACAGGTTTGTGTTATGAATTTATTAATTAATTTATTTATTTATTTTAAAGCGAGTATGTTTTCAAATATGTGAGAAAAATGAGAAATACGCTTTTAGAATATTTTTTAAAATGAGAATTCCTGAAATTTAGTGAAGTTTCAGCCGTAAATGAACTGATACAAAATGATTTTAAATGTTTTTATTATACTTTAATTTACGTCAGACTGGATCTTTTCAAATATTGGAGTAAATTGACAATATATTTTTAGAATACAAAGTTTTTGATTAGCTGGTTAATTTTATTATTAATTTGAGCCATAATGAACTACAATATAAATTGTTGTTTATCAATTGATTTAAAATATATATATATATATATATTAACTGGTTTGATTTTATTATAATTTAATAAGGCTGTATGTTTTAAATATTTGAGTAAATTGACAATTCATTTTTCAAAAAATGTTTCAAAAATGTTTCCGTTTTTTGATTAACTCTCAATTATTCATGATTACAGTTTAGTGTAAATGTTTTTAAATATTTGAGTAAAATGAGAAGTTCTTTCACACACACACACACACTCTCACACACATACATACATACACACACACACACACTCTCACACACATACATACACACACACACACACACACTCTCTCTCTCACACACTCTCACTCTCTCTCACACACACACACTCACTCACACACTCTCTTTCACACACTCACACACACACACACTCACTCTCTTTCACACACACACACACAAACACACACACGCACTCTTTCACACACACACACACACACACACACACTCTCTCTCACACACTCTCTTTCACACACTCACACACATACATACACACACACACTCACTCTCTTTCACACACACACATACACAAACACACACACGCACTCTCTTTCACACACACACACACACACACACACACACACACACACACACTCTCTCTCTCACACACTCATACACACACTCTCTCTCTCACACACTCATACACACACTCTCTCTCTCACACACTCATACACACACACTCTCTCTCACACACTCTCTCTCTCACACACTCATACACACACACTCTCTCTCTCACACACTCATACACACACTCTCTCTCTCACACACTCATACACACACTCTCTCTCTCACACACTCATACACACACACTCTCTCTCACACACTCATACACACACACTCTCTCTCTCACACACTCATACACACACACTCTCTCTCTCACACACTCATACACACACACTCTCTCTCTCACACACTCATACACACACACAAACTCTGGCCAGTTGATAATACCTAGAATATCAAAATCAACTGCAGGCGGTCGATCCTTTTCCTATTTAGCACCCAAACTCTGGAACAGCCTTCCTAGCATTGTTCGGGAAGCAGACACACTGTCAGTTTAAATCTAGACTAAAAACGCATCTCTTTACTATGGCATACACATAAAACATTTTTAATTTATATTTTATTCAAATTGTTAGGCTGCATTAACTAGGTCAGCCGGAACCGGGAACACTTCCCATAACACCTGATGTACTCGTTACATCATAAGAGGAATGGCATCTACACTAATGTTAGTCTCTCTGTTTATCCCGAGGTTTACCGCAGTCAGCCGGATCCGGGCCGTATCCAGATCAGATGGTGGACCAGCGCCCAGACATTACCAACTCATCCCTGAAGTGTCTGCAGAGACCGTGTCAATTAGTCTACCCTCTGAAATTGCTCATCGACATGGCATCCTCAATGGATCCATCTCCGGCGTGATGAGTCCGATATTTCGAATATTCCTATTTAATAATTGTTTAATTGACACGCCATCCTCAATAAACCCGGTGTGATGCCTCCGATCTTTCGAATATTCCGATCTAATATTACTTCTGACCTATAAGGCTGCCAAAATAATAATCATACACTGTTTGTTAATTGGCCAGAGGAGAACTGGCACCCCGACTGAGCCTGGTTTCTCCCAAGGTTTATTTTTCTCCATTAGGACACCTGATGGAGTTTTGGTTCCTTGCCACTGTCGCCTCTGGCTTGCTCAGTTGGGGACACTAAATTTTCAAATAAATATCCAAATAAATGTAATTACTAAACTAAATTATATCAACTACATTACTTGAATATATATGATAATTGAAATGAGCTGATGACATCACCGTTTTCTCCAGAGCGGCTGCACAGCCGAATCAAATTCTGTTCATTATTTTCCTGTTTAACACTGTGAAGCTGCTTTGAGACAATCTGCATTGTAAAAAGCGCTATATAAATAAAGTTGACTTGACTTGACTCTCTCTCTCACACACACTCTCACACACACATAGCATTACATTTAAAAACACATTTGTTAAGCACCGATTTTATCATTAACATAAGAAACATGACCATCACATCAACACTATAACACATAACTATTAATAAATTATGATATATATTATCCGTGTGTGTGTGTGACTCACGTCGTCTCGTTCAGTGCGATACGGGTTGACGAAGTCTGCAGATTTCTCCGTGATGCCCAGTTCCTGTGACATCTGAACCAAACAGACACAACCAAAGCTCATTTACTCTGTTTCAGTGAATGCACTGTGATCATAATTCCCATGATGCTCTGACCAGCGTGAGCACGTGCTGATGGGCTCCTCCGCTGAAGACGCCCGTCTGGTTGCAGAAGCGCAGACCCCAGCGCAGCAGGCGACTCCAGTCCGCGTTACGATCGTAGTAGTGATGGACGATACGGGGGAACCGCAGAGCCACGTCTCCGAAGAACGCCGTGTTCTCCACCACGTGAGAGTACGCTAGACACACACACATTCAGAGAGTCTCTCTCTGTTATTGATATATGAGCATAATTACACTGATTGACTGGCATGCAGTTGTTTTGTTATTGATTGATGGCACAAATTTGTCTATATAATCTTCTGTAGCTCTAACTGAAGCGACAGATTGAAGATTTCCTGTTTATTTTTGTGCTGCAGAAATAAATATGACTTGATTTGAAAGGGTGTGTGTGTGTTTTGAGTGTTCACACATCAGCTCAGAAGATGTTGAGATCAGTGATCACCTTCTTTGATTTTGTCGTCGAGTGGAAACGGATCGTCCGGCTGCATGTTAGCAGCGATGAGAACAGCTCTGGAGTCCTCCAGCACCTGCACACACACACACACACACACAGGTCAGACGGATTCACACACACTCAGAAGATCTTCATCAGACTGGGGCTTCGGACAGACCTTGAAGAGGCCCTTCAGCATGATGTCGATGATCTTGTACTGCTGGTTGACGTCGTTGAGCTCCACCAGGTTCTTCAGAGCGTTGAGCTGATCTTTCCTCTTGGTCTCGAACAGACGCTTATCTGGAGGAGATGTTCAGGACAACACACCACACACACACACACACACATACACACACACACACACACGTGTCTGAGGAGGATACAGATCTCCAGGTTGGAGTCGTGTCGGTGTCTCTGTGTGTCCGAGTCGGAGCCGGAGCCGAGAGCCGCCGGAGCTGCGAGCAGCAGCAGAGCGCAAACACTCAACATGACCACTAGAGGGAGACACACACACATACACACACCACTGCCTACACACACACATACACACACAACAGAACAACATATTTATAAGCACTTTAAAAATCAGAGAATACTGAAGTGCCGTACTATGAAAGCTTAGCCTAGATTAAAAAAATAAGGCAATCGCAACTTCTCTCACAGTTCGGACTTTTTTTTCTCCTCGCAACTCCCGAGTTTATATCCCACAATTCAGAGATGAGAAGTCAGAATTGCGGGATAAAAGGTTGCAATCACCTTCTATATTTGTTTATTCCGCACCTTTCTAACTAAACTAAACGTTTTAGTTACAAAGTCTCTGAATTACATCTGAATTAGTCTCTGAATAAATACAGAATTGAAAGAAAGAAAAAATATATATATAATAATAATTGTGGGATATACACTTGGAATTGCAGGAAAAAATGTAAACTTGGAATTTGGAGTCAGAACAAAATAACACACGAAACACACACACATACACTCTCACACACACACTCTCACACACACACACACACTCACACACACACACACACTCACACTCACACACACACTCACACTCACACACACACACACACACACACACACACTCTCACACACACACACACACACACACACACACACACACACTCTCTCACATACTGTCTTTCACATACACACACACTCTCTCACACACACACTCTCACTCTCTTTCACACACACACACACACACTCACACTCTCAGTCTCACTCTCTCACACACACACTCTCACTCTCTTTCACACACACACTCTCACTCTTTCACACACACACACTCTCACTCTCTTTCACACTCTCTCTCACTCTCTTTCACACACACACTCTCACTCTCTTTCACACACACACTCTCACTCTCTTTCACACACACACTCTCACTCTCTTTCACACACACACACACACACTCTGTCACACTCTCACACTCTCTCAGTCTCACTCTCTCACACTCACACTCTCTCTCACACACACACTCTCACTCTCTTTCACACTCTCTCTCACTCTTTCACACACACACTCTCACTCTCTTTCACACACACACTCTCACTCTCTTTCACACACACACTCTCACTCTCTTTCACACACACACTCTCACTCTCTTTCACACACACTCTCACTGAACTGAATTACAGGCCAATCTCAAATCTACCCTTTCTGTCAAAAATACTAGAAAAGGCAGTGTCCTCACAATTATGCTCCTTTTTAGAAAAAAATGGTATCTGTGAGGTTTTCCAGTCAGGATTTAGACCACATCATAGTACTGAGACTGCTCTCATTAGAGTTACAAATGATTTACTCTTATCATCCGATCGTGGTTGTATCTCTCTGTTAGTGTTACTCGATCTTAGCGCTGCATTCGATACCATCGACCACAACATTCTTTTGAATAGACTCGAAAATTATGTTGGCATTAGTGGAATTGCATTGGCATGGTTTAAATCATACTTATCTGACCGTTTTCAGTTTGTAGCAGTAAATGAAGAGATCTCACACCGATCACAAGTTCAGTATGGAGTACCGCAGGGCTCAGTGCTAGGACCGTTGCTTTTCACCCTGTACATGCTACCACTGGGAGATATCATTAGGAAGCATGGCGTTAGTTTTCATTGTTATGCTGACGATACTCAGCTCTATATTTCTTCACGCCCTGACGAAACTTACCAATTCACAAGATTAACGGAATGCATAGCTGATATAAAAAATTGGATGACTAGTAATTTCCTGCAACTTAATTCAGAAAAAACTGAATTTTTAATTATTGGACAAAAAAACTCCACATGTAGTAACCTAGAATACTGTCTAACACTTGATGGCTGCTCTGTCAAGTCCTCGTCGTCAGTTAGGAACCTGGGTGTGCTCTTTGATACCAATCTCTCATTTGAAAGCCACGTTTCTAGCATCTGTAAAACTGCATTCTACCATCTTAAAAATATATCTAAATTACGGCATATGCTTTCAATGCAAAATGCTGAACAGTTAGTTCATGCATTCATGACCTCAAGGCTAGATTATTGTAATGCTCTACTGGGTGGTTGCCCTGCTCGCTTAATAAATAAACTGCAGCTGGTCCAAAACGCAGCAGCTCGAGTTCTTACTAGAACCAGGAAGTATGACCATATTAGCCCGGTTCTGTCAACACTGCACTGGCTCCCTATTAAACATCGCATACATTTTAAAATCTTGCTAATTACTTACAAATCACTAAATGGTTTAGCTCCCCAGTACTTGAGCGAGCTCTTAACGCATTATACTCCATCACGTCTATTGCGGTCTCAAAACTCTGGCCAGTTGATAATACCTAGAATATCAAAATCAACTGCAGGCGGTCGATCCTTTTCCTATTTAGCACCCAAACTCTGGAACAGCCTTCCTAGCATTGTTCGGGAAGCAGACACACTCTGTCAGTTTAAATCTAGACTAAAAACGCATCTCTTTACTATGGCATACACATAAAACATTTTAATTTATATTTTATTCAAATTGTTAGGCTGCATTAACTAGGTCAGCCGGAACCGAGAACACTTCCCATAACACCTGATGTACTCGTTACATCATAAGAGGAATGGCATCTACGCTAATGTTAGTCTCTCTGTTTATCCCGAGGTTTACTGCAGTCAGCCGGATCCGGGCCGTATCCAGATCAGATGGTGGACCAGCGCCCAGACATTACCAACGTATCCCTGAAGTGTCTGCAGAGACCGTGTCAATTAGTCTACCCTCTGAAATTGCTCATCGACATGGCATCCTCAATGGATCCATCTCCGGCGTGATGACTCCGATATTTCGAATATTCCTATTTAATAATTGTTTAATTGACACGCCATCCTCAATAAACCCGGTGTGATGCCTCCGATCTTTCGAATAATCCGATCTAATATTACTTCTGACCTATAAGGCTGCCAAAATAATAATCATACACTGTTTGTTAATTGGCCAGAGGAGAACTGGCACCCCGACTGAGCCTGGTTTCTCCCAAGGTTTATTTTTCTCCATTAGGACACCTGATGGAGTTTTGGTTCCTTGCCACTGTCGCCTCTGGCTTGCTCAGTTGGGGACACAAAATTTTCAAATAAATATCCAAATAAATGTAATTACTAAACTAAATTATATCAACTACATTACTTGAATATATATGATAATTGAAATGAGCTGATGACATCACCGT